>CM032451.1:82822543-82874345 GCA_019049505.1 Pachyrhynchus sulphureomaculatus | reverse complement strand
TTTATATCAATCTGTTCACACTTTATTGAATCACAGTCTTCAAAAAATGTATTACTGCTTATTTCATCTTCTTTTATTTCACTATAAAAATATAAAGACAGTTAATTAAAACATAGATTGTAACAACGATCATGTTAAAAGGAAGCCCCCAAATTTTTGTGGTTCAGGACAAAAAAAAAAAGTGTGGTCAAGTTAAACGTTCTGTGATTTTTAGTGTTCCGTTATAAGATCACTTCGGTGTATGTCTCTCCGTCTGTCACATCCGATTTTCTCCGAAACTATTTGTCACAGAAAGTTGAAAGTGGGCATTAATATAGGATAGTTTTGAAAGTTAAATGTTGACTTAAGAGGTTAGTTTTATTATTATTAATCATCGAGTAGGGTGACAAATGAAAGCTTGTAAAAACACGAGTTCAAAAATATTACTTGCGCACACTTTTTCTTTATAATGCTTTTAAAAAACTGCGAAAAATTGCTGTCCCCCCCTTTTCTCGAAAAAGTACTGATCAAGAAATTTTGAAATAAATTCTGGAATATTTTTCACAGGGTGTAAATTGAACGAAAAATATCATCAGTTTTCAGTAAAGATCGGGAAAAAACTTTTGTTGAAAACTCATTTGGGTGTATTTTGAGAAGTCACACATTTTATACCTCCGTAACAAAAATTTTTATTTTAAAAGCAATCAACGTATGAAACATTAATTGCCCAAGTCCGACGTGTACTTGGCCGGGTTTTAAATCCTAAATCAATCATAACGCGAGTTAGAATTTGAAAATAACACTGACGCTTTTTCTGTTATAAAAGGGGTAAAACCATTTACATTTACCATTAAAATTTTGAACACCCTATAGAGGAATTAAGCAATGGAATAATTTTTTACATAGCTCAACATTATCTTGTTTGATGTAATATGTATCTTTTTTAAACAAGTTATATATTTAAAAAAATCGGTTACTAGGTAACCATGTTATTCAGTGGCTACTATTGTGAAGTAAGGTTTACCATTATAGTGCATTATAGAGGTGTTAACAATTTTATTATCTACCTGAGCATTTAAGCTTTTAACAAAGCGGTATTGCAGTAGAGAAATCTAAGATCTCGACTCGGGATACATCAAAATAGAAAAAACAGGGATAGGGAATCATTTTACCATTACCAAGACATTCGAGTTATGTTATAGATGTTCAAAACTGGGAGAAACAGAGAGACACAGCCACTGTATTCTAGTAAAATCATGAAAGCAAACTAGTGATATGGACACAGTTTGGACCAACATACCAAGCAGTTCTTTTTATGGGCACAGCACGCGTGCTACAGGGAAATCCCCAAAACGCAAAGGTCCTGGTAAATTATCCCAAAGGAATGAGGTTCTTCATATAAAAGAATTTCTGGAATGGGTAGTATGAGGAACGACAAGCTGAAACTTATAAGGAGTGATGTATTAGTGCGACGTGTACTTTCTAGCATGAACGACGTCTGGGAGAAATTAAGTGGGCTACATCCATCAAAAACTTTCCATAAAACTATTTATAAAAAAGGTTCGCCAACCGTTCTTCGAAGTTCCAAGGACTCAAGGTTGCTATAGTTTTAGATGACCAATCAGGGAAACAACTCTCTTCTAAACAGAATCCGACAAATGCAACGTATGTTTAGGTGCGGAGCAATATTCCATCGTTGGTCGAATTTATCCTTTGTATAGAAATAAAAAGTTGTTGTCGTGTGTAAAGCTTTCTAGTTTGGAACAATATTCAAAACTTTTGAGAAGTGTTTTTTTTTGGCTAAGCATAAAACAGTCCCTAAAGGTCTACAGGAGCGACATATGTGCGGAAAAAAAAAAAAAAAAGCGATTCACGTCGTTCTTGAATCGCTATAAATTGTACTCGTTGTGCCTAGTCCTGGGCAAATTATTCCAAAGGGATCATGTTCTCCATATAAAAGACTACTTGAAAAGAGTTATACAAAGAGTAACAAGCTGAACCTCATACGGATGTGACGTATTAGCTCGACGTGTACTTCTAACATGCACCGCTCTGGGAGGAATTAAGCGGGCTACATCCTTCGAACACTTTCCCTTAAAATACTTGTAGAATAGGCTCAAGTCGCCAACCGTTCTTCGATATTCCAGCGAATCAAGGCCGCCGGTCAGTTCCAGGTATCCAATCAGACGAACAGCTCTTCTTTGAATAGAATCCAACAAATGAAGTGTATGTTTGGGAGCGGAGCCCCAAACATGAGAGTATTATTCCATAGTTGGTCGAATTTGAGCTTTGTAAAGAATTAACAGTTGTGGAGTGAAAAGCTTTCTGGTTCGAAATAATATTCCCAACTTTTGAGAAGCTCTCCTTGCTATGCCTGTAACATGTTCATGCCAGGACATATTTAAATTAACACCCAACAAGTTGAGTGACGATGTTAGAGGAATGGAGTGCCCGACATAACTATGTCGGGTTCAGCAACGTTAACTTTTTTAGAAAAAACTGCCGCCTGGGTTTTTGTAGCGTTAAATTCCTCTTGGTTACTGTCACCCCATTTGTCTGAGTAGCCGATGTCCGAGCGTTCAAAGTGAATGAAGAGATAAGTGTACTGTCATCTGCAAAGCTGTAGATTGGATTCCTGGTCTTTTCCAGCAGATGGTTAATGTAAATGAGAAAGAGAATAGGAGACAGTATGGAGCCTTGGGGCACACCGGCGTTGATAGTGAAGGTGTTAGAAAGAAATCCATCGACTGCCACTCGTAAAGCACTCTCTGAGGAAACATGTGAGCCACAAGGGCCACAAGCCACATGTTTATGTCAAGACATATTTGCTCTCAAGTTAACTCTCAGCAAGTCGAAGAATGAAATGCCACGACATAGCTATGTCGAGTTCTGCGACGTAAATCTCTTTTAGGAAAAAAATGCCGCAAGGGTTATTGTTGCGTTAAATTCTACTTGGTTACTGTCACCTTAAGGTAGAATTTTTTCTAGATCTTTGTAAAGTTGAACAATTTTCTCCAGTCTGCGGAAATTTGCATGGGTAGTTGATGTTCGAGTAATTAAGGTAAATAAAAAACAAGGGTACTGTAATCGGCAATGCTGAAGACTGGATTCCTGGTTCTTTCTAACAGATCGTTAATGTAAAGGAGAAAGAGGCTAAGAAACACACCGACGTCGTTAGTGAAGGAAAAAACCTCTCCACTGCTGCTCGTAAAGAAAGCCGTCTGGTAAAACAAAAACCTTTCACACACACTTTTATAGGCTAGAACACGTGCTGCAGGGAAATACCGAAAGCGCTACAGGGGTGACGCGTACGCGGAAAACGCGATGCCCATTGGTCTTGAATCACCGTAAGTTGTACTTGGTGGGAAACACAGTCCTAGGGTGAGATTCTCCATATAGAAGACTGCTTGAAAAGGGTTGCACGACGAGTGACAAGCTAAACCTTATAAGAATGTAAAGTATTAGGACGACGTGTGTTAATAACATGCTCCTGTCTGGGAGCGGGCTACATCCATCAAACACTTTCCATGAAAATACTTGTAGAATAGACTCAAGTCGCCAAACGTTCTTCGAATTTCCAAGGTATGGTCTAACTAGAATCCAGCAAATGAAGTGTATGTTTGAAAGTAGTATTCCATGGTTAGTCGAATTTGAGTTTTGTACAGAGCTAATAGTTGTTGTGGAGTGTAAAGCTTTCTAGTACGAAATAATATTATCAGCTTTTGAGAAGCTCTCTTTGCTATGCATACGACATGTTCATGCCAAGTTAACGCCCAGCAACCCCGAGTGACGACATAACTAGTCTCGTTCCGCAACATTAACTTTTTTAGAAAAAAGTGCCGTCTGGGTTTTTGTAGAGGTAAATTCTACTTGATTACTATCACTCCCAGGTAGAATTTCTTCCAGGTCTTTATTAAATTATACCACTTCCTTTCCAGCATATCATCAGAGTAGGAAATAGTACAGAGCCACCGGCGTTGATAGTGAAGGTACCAGAAATAAATTTGTCGACCGCCACTCGTAAAGAATGCTCTCTGAGGAAACCCGAGAGCCTGGAACAAAACCTTTCAGATAAGAGCGTAATTTTGCCAACAATCCGTCATACCGAACCGCTCGAGATTCTCCAAAATTTTCAATTGGTTGTTCGAAACATGTGTTACATAAGTTAGAAAATCCCTGTTGATCTTCACTTACGAAAGCCATATTAGTGATCGCTGATAATGTTAAATCTTTCTAGATATTTTAAAAGATGATTATTGAAAGCAATGCGACTGGACGGTAGGTTTTTTGGGAAGGTCTTCTTGGCTTTTTTTTGGGTATCAGCTGAACTATAGCGCATTTCTAACAGGAAGGAAATATTCGCTTTATGTAGAATGTATTAAAAGGCCTGCAGAAAACTGGTGCCAGTTCGCCTGCGCATTTTTTGAGTACTATAGCAGGTATTCTATCAGCGCACAGTGTCTCGACTAGTACAAGCTAGCGGGACAATATTATTTCTTCACTTATTTCAATTGTTTATGTATATTCCAGGTATCTTAAGCTATTTTAAGAAAAAAAAAGTTGTAAAATGTGTACTGTATGTGTATTAATCGAAATATGTAGCTGCAAGACGGAAGTGGTTTACTAATGTGTCTCATTTGTTCACTATTGTCGCTAATTGTTCTTTAATTAGCTACATACGTCTACCTACTCATTATGTGTGAAAAGCACAATCATGTTTGTTTACAAAGAAATTTCTAGGAAAAAAATAAAAATCATAATGATAGTACCCACATTTATTAATTTACAAAATATTATTTCTTTTAAAATAAATTAGTACAATAACAGTATCTATATATCAATTATTTACAATAACAAGGTGTATAAGTAAAAAAAATATAATATTAAATAACTTATATACTAAGGCATGAATTATAAGCAACTACAACACACAATAAAATAAGAATAATAATTACAATAAAAAAATACTTAAACCTACTAATCACCATCAGATGAGTCGTCATCACCGCTCTCCCATTCAGTAGAATATTCAGAGAGTAAATAATTCTCCTCATTTAATTCGTGATGATGACTTACTGATGGTGTTTCGGATGGCAATGAAGGTGGGATAATCAACTGCAGAACCTCCGATGGCAAAGAAGTAAAGTTCCTTCGCGGTAATTCTCTATACGAGTTGATAACAGGATCAGACGTAATTAAAAGCATTCTCAAAAGATCTGTATTTGTGGCAATACGTGACCGCTTCCTGGTGTGCCGTTCACGGAATCTACGACAGTCTTTATTTCTTGCCTCCTGGGCTTCTTCGGAGAGTTGTCCAATGGGAAGAAGAAAAGACTTTATAACTTCCGCGCTGTGTACAAGAATTTTATGCACAGTAACGGGCATGGAATACCACGAATACAGATCAAGGTATAATTTTCTAGTATCAACACAAAACTTTTCGAATTCTATATAATTTATGTCATATCCCGATGACAAAGTTCTTAAAATTACATGAAATCTACGAATAAGGTTTACGTCTAATCCTGTAATTTCGCTGCTCAATTCAGCTTTGGAAAAAAATCTACGTGCTGTGTTTCCATCGTTTGTGTTACCATACCCAGGTTTTGGTTTATCGACAATGAGACCCATACGATCTTTAAAACACTTTTTGTATCTCTTGTGAGCGTTGCTTCACAATAGCTTTGTCGTTATCTCCCCTGACTTGCCACTTTTTTATTTCTAAACGATAGCTGATGTGAAGCAAACATTCAAACGTGCGGATCCATGCATGTAAAGTAGATAAACCAAATGCAAGGCGTTCTTCGTTGCTGGGATATTTCTTTGACTCCTCGTTCATAGTAGACGGGGTGGCACCCGCAAATATAACACTTTTGTGTTGAACTTGTGTCTGTTAAGGCATTGCACACTTTGCCATCAGTCATTGTCAACAACAAATCGTGTTTAACAGAGATTTGAGATCCAGCAACGTTACATAATGTTGGAAGAAGCTGACTTACTTCATCTAAAATTTTAGGAGTTTCTTCTTTCGTAAACTCTTTTGTCTCCTTGGCAAAAATAAACTTAATAGGACGGCAATATAAAGTAGAGGAAGGTCTTGGGTTTTGCCAGATCACAGTTTCGCCATCAAGCAGTCTTAAAGGGACAAATGAGTATACGAACAAAAATTCGTCTGTAGCGTTAGTGTTCTCAAATTTCTGCTTATACGTGTTATGCCCCGAACTCCCATCACAGCCCCATTTGCTTACCAACGTATAATATGAACGAGGTAACACACTTCTAATGACTTCCGTCTGAGCTTTAACTAATCGTTCAGCCGTTTTATCCAAAATCGCGTGAAGTTTAATTTCAGCTCGAGATTCAGTCACAGAAATATATTCGTCAGAAGGACAACAAGAAGCTTTGGACTTACCTAAACTATAAAACGATGGATACACTTGATGTCCCGCTTTCATTGACCATTTTCTTGTTTGTTTATATGAGTGAGAAGTCGATTTCGAGTCCACATAATAAGCGAAAGCTTCGTCTGGTGTTAACTGCCGACTTTGTTCAGAACACTTATTCTTTTCTCTAGTTTCACTGACCGCGACGTTATGGATCTGTTTAGCAACACTTCGATGCCCTTCTTTTCGAGTAGCTAACTCAGCTGCTGTAATAAAGATCTTCTACTCTCCGTCTCTTCGTTTTCGTTGATGAGTCTTCAAATGATTTTCTGGGCCCCCCTACGGAGAGAGCCGCTGATGATGTTGAAGTGCACGGCTGGTTAACACACATCTTTATTTCGATTCCGGATCCCTCTAACCAATCTTTATGTTTGATTAGAAACATTTCTTTGTTACACTTTAAAGAAGTCCATTTTTGATTGAATTTTGCTGAAAGGCTTGATATTTTCATTTTGAGTCGTTTTAGAGAATCGTCAGAAACATCAGACATATTGAATTTTTCACTTATATAATAAAAAATGCCACTGTTTCGTTCAGTTTTGTCATGTTTTAGCCATTCTTCAAAAAACTCCATTTTCGTCATAGTCCCGACTCGTTCTGAAAAAAATAAAATAATTTTACTTTCGGGCCTTTTCGGGGTCTATAATATATATGAATCTGTGCCTGAATATTGTAGGTATTACATATAGAAAAATCTAGGTGGATAAAAAAAGTTGCTACTTTTAAAGTTTACAATTAATGTAAAATTTGCTGGATTTATCTATACATTTACAAATTGATATTACACCAAAGGTATACATATTTTTTATAAAAAATATAAGTCATAATAGAGTACATACCTTCAACAGAATATTCCATCACAAAAAACTCGTTTCACTTTGCTACCAATTTTAAAATATGTTATCACAAGTGTGCATAAAATGCAACTGATTTGCAAATGAAAATGACCTCTCTTATAAGGGTTACTTTGACCCCCTGATAAGATACCTTTATGAGGTGATAAACAAATTAATTCTTGGAATTCGTTTAAATGGGGGGGGGGGGTTGTTTACAAGTCGTTATCAGTGGTTCCTGGAAATTACGTCATGAATATTGTCCCGCTAGCATGTTCTTGCCGAATCACTGTGCAGCGCCAGAAGCTTTTTTGGTGTCTAGTTTAATTAAAATACATTTTATGATACTCTGTCTAAAGATAAAATTGGGAATTCTTGACTGCACTATGGGAATAGTGAGTGTTTTTCTTTGGAAATCGACAGTAGAATATGAAGCAAAGATATCAGCCAACAAGTTCGCATTCTTAACGAGTGTTGGTGCAATAGTATTATTTGGTCACAGGAGTGGTGGTGTAGTGGATTTGGAGAAATTTTTACTAATAACCTTAGTTAATGACCAAAAGGATATGGAGTTGTTGGGCAAACCAGAGTAAATTGATAACCTACGACACTGGTTTTATATTCATTATAAATTTATTGTTATTGACGTGGAAATATCGACAATTATTAATAAAAGCCACGTTAAGTCACAATTTTTTTTTTGGTTACTTTAATAGTTCCTTGAAAATTTGGTCAAACTGGTGATTAGACATCTTTAATCATCAAATGGAAACAGAGGCTATATTTATGTTTTTGCTCATTTCTGTTTCGAAAAATAAAATTTTCCTTTGAATTATTAATTAATGATTGCCTATCTATTATTATACTTCTTAATTTTCACAACTTAATGATTAGAAAACAATTGATAAGAATAAATAAATTATTTATAAGAGTGATTTTTGTTTACTAAATGCTAACATTTTTCCTTTTCTAAATGTTAATATCTTTTAGATTGAAGAGGGAAAAAAACTTGTAATTTTTGTTGTTATTGCTATTTGTCGCGGTAATTAAATCAATACTCAAGAGCTCATTACGTGTGTTATTGTTAAACTTATGTGTTCATTAGCATTTATTTTTATTAACGTGCAAAAATTAAAATTTCTTCAATTTCTAGTAAATAGTGTACGAACAATAGCCGCTATTCTGTGGTAAATAGTAACTCGCAGTGGACTGTTAAATTATTCAGCTGCTTATGTTTTATTTTAACACATGGCTGAAAAATTTTTGGTCTAGCTACTTAAAACACATTTTTTTTTCCCAAAATTCGCCTTTACTCATCAACATAGCCTCCTTCAAGAGCAATACAATTAATCCAACGCATTTCTAACATTTCTATACCTTTCTTGTAGAAGGATTTGTCTATACCTTCAAAACAGGCCTCAGTTTCGGCGATAACTTTTTCATTGGAGCCAAATCTCATTTCCGCGAGCATTTTTTTGAGGTCTGCGAATAAATAATAGTCGCTGGGGGGCCAAATCTAAAAAATACGGTAGATGAAGAAGCAGTTCGAACTTCAATTCATGCAATTTTGCCATCGTAACCATTGACTTGTGACACGATGCATTGTCTTGATGAAAGATCACTTTTTTCTTTGCGATTTCTGCCTTCAAACGCACCAATAACTTTATATAATATTCGCTATTGATGGTTTTTTTTCCTTCTCAGCAGCCGACTATTGTGTCTTTGGTCGCTTCGGGCGGCTTTCACCGACTGCTGTCCACTCAGCTGACTGCAGATTTTATTCCGGTGTGTAGTGGTGGATCCATGTTTCACCCATTGTCACATATCGCATGAAAAAATCCTTTTTATTGCGCTTACACAGGTCCAAACAACGCTCAGAATCATCAACACGTTGTTGTTTTTGGTCCACTGTGAGCAAACGTGGTACCCATTTCGCTTTCTTGTGCCCAAATGATCATGCAAAATATGGCCAACACGTTCTTTTGATATCTTTAGGGTGTCAGCTATCTCACGCAATTCCACTTTACGATCATCCAAAATAATTTTGAGTATTTTTTTTATGTTTTTTTGGGCGTCCAGAGCGTTCAGCATCATTTGTATCTGTACGACCGCGTTTAAATTCAGCATACTAGTAAATGATGAGTGATTTTCTAGGGGCAGAGTCCAAGGTCGATTTAAACAAGATTTAAAGAAACATTTCGAAATACAGTATATCAAAACAATCCAGCATTAACGAATATGCCTTTAAATATAATCATATAAAAATATTAGTTGATTTAAGGCTAATTAGAAACTTATCTGACAGGACATTACTAAAGGTATATGAAAGTATCGAAATTACGAAATATAAAAAAGTCTAAATAAGGACAGTTCCCGTACTGGTTACTGAACCGAAACTAAACCGACAGGTGTGATTGTTCAGTTCCCCTCAAGTAAATCATATTTTAGTGTAAATAGTCTAGTTTTTAATCTTAAGTTTCGTCAGTCATCGGTTCTTATGATGCTAAAAGGCAGAACGCGCGTCTAACTTTTTAAATAACGAAGTTTGGGGATCCATTTATAATCAATAACCCTGCACATAGACACTGAGTCAACAGATGCTGCAACACGTGCTGCAGGGAAATACCGAAAGCGCTACAGGGGCCTATTACTGACAAAGATCAGACAGGAGATAACCCCTGGGAAGATCCTAAATATGATGCAGAGATCAGTTTGCACAGATAAGAATGCACTAGTAGTAAACTAGTAGAGATATAGAAACAAGTTAATTTTTGTAAATTCTTAAAATCCTTAAATGTTTTACACTCTATACTCTTAGTCAAAAAACTGACAAGTAAAGTTTGAAAAAATAATTAAGGTTACATTTTCACTCTTAACTTAATTTTACAAAAATTAACTTGTTTCTATATGTCTACTAGTTTACTACTAGTGCATTCTTATCTGTGCAAACTGATCTCTGCATCATATTTAGGATCTTCCCAGGGGTTATCTCCTCTGATCTTTGTCAGTAATAGGCCCCTGTAGCGCTTTCGGTATTTCCCTGCAGCACGTGTTGCAGCATCTGTTGACTCAGTGTCTACGTGTACGGTTATTGATTATAAATGGATCCCCAAACTTCGTTATTTAAAAAGTTAGACGCGCGTTCTGCCTTTTAGCATCATAAGAAGCGATGACTGACGAAACTTAAGATTAAAAACTAGACTATTTACACTAAAATATAATTTACTTGAGGAGAACTGAACAATCACACCTGTCGGTTTAGTTTCGGTTCAGTAACCAGTACGGGAACTGTCCTTATTTAGACTTTTTTATATTTCGTAATTTCGATACTTTCATATACCCTTTAGTAATGTCCTGTCAGATAAGTTTTTAATTAGCCTTAAATCCACTAATATTTTTATATGATTATATTTAAAGGCATATTCGTTAATGCTGGATTGTTTTGATATACTGTATTTCGAAATGTTCTTTAAATCTTGTTTAAATCGACCTTGGACTCTGCCCCTGGAAAATCACTCATCATTTACTAACATAGTATGCTGAATTTAAACGCGGTCGTACAGATACAAATGATGCTGAACGCTCTGGACGCCCAAATGAGGTGGTTACATCAAAAAACATAAAAAAAAATACTCAAAATTATTTTGGATGATCGTAAAGTGGAATTGCGTGAGATAGCTGACACCCTAAAGATATCAAAAGAACGTGTTGGCCATATTTTGCATGAACATTTGGACACAAGAAAGCGAAATGGGTACCACGTTTGCTCACAGTGGACCAAAAACAACAACGTGTTGATGATTCTGAGCGTTGTTTGGACCTGTGTAAGCGCAATAAAAAAGGATTTTTTCATGCGATATGTAACAATGAGTGGACAGCAGTCGGTGAAAGCCGCCCGAAGCGACCAAAGACACAACAGTCGGCTGGGAACGTTTTGGCCTCTATATTTTGGGATGCGCACAGAAAAATTTTCATCGACTATGCTGAGAAGGAAAAAACCATCAATAGCGAATATTATATAAAGTTATTGGTGCGTTTGAAGGCAGAAATCGCAAAGAAAAAAAGTTATCTTTCAAGACAATGCATCGTGTCACAAGTCAATGGTTACGATGGCAAAATTGCATGAATTGAAGTTCGAACTGCTTCCTCATCTACCGTATTTTTTTAGATTTGGCCCCCAGCGACTATTATTTATTCGCAGACCTCAAAAAAATGCTCGCGGAAATGAGATTTGGCTCCAATGAAAAAGTTATCGCCGAAACTGAGGCCTGTTTTGAAGGCATAGACAAATTCTTCTACAAGAAAGGTATAGAAATGTTAGAAATGCGTTGAACTGATTGTATTGCTCTTGAAGGAGGCTATGTTGATGAGTAAAGGCGAATTTTGGAAAAAAAATGTGTTTTAAGTAGCTAGACCAAAAATTTTTCAGCCTACGTGTTAAAATAAAACATAAGCAGCTGAATAATTTAACAGTCCACTGCGAGTTACTATTTACCACAGAATAGCGGCTATTGTTCGTACACTATTTACTAGAAATTGAAGAAAATTTAATTTTTGCACGTTAATAAAAATAAATGCTAATGAACACATAAGTTTAACAATAACACACGTAATGAGCTCTTGAGTATTGATTTAATTACCGCGACAAACAGCAATAACAACAAAAATTACCAAGTTTTTTTCCCTCTTCAAATCTAAAGGATATTAACATTTAGAAGAGGAAAAATGTTAGCATTTAGTAAACAAAAATCACTCTTATAAATAATTTATTTCTTCTTATCAATTGTTTTCTAATCATTAAGTTGTGAAAATTAAGAAGTATAATAATAGATAGGCAATCATTAATTAATAATTCAAAGGAAAATTTTATTTTTGAAACAGAAATGAGCAAAAACATAAATATAGCCTTTGTTTCCATTTGATGATTAAAGATGTCTAATCACCAGTTTGACCAAATTTTCAAGGAACTATTAAAGTAACCAAAAAAAAATTGTGACATAACGTGGCTTTTATCAATAATTGCCGATATTTCCACGTCAATAACAATAAATTTATAATGAATATGAAACCAGTGTCGTAGGTTATCAATTTACTCTGGTTTGCCCAACAACTCCAGATCCTTTTGGTCATTAGCTAAGGTTTATTAGTCAAAATTTCTCCAAATCCACTACACCACCACTCCTGTGACCAAATAATACTATTGCACCAACACTCGTTAAGAATGCGAACTTGTTGGCTGATATCTTTGCTTCATATTCTACTGTCGATTTCCAAAGAAAAACACCACTCACTATTCCCATAGTGCAGTCAAGAATTCCCAATATTTTCTTTAGACAGAGTATCATAAAATGTATTTTAATGAAGCTAGACACCAAAAAAGCTTCTGGCGCTGATAGAATACCTGCCATAGTACTCAAAAAATGCGCAGGCGAACAGGCACCAGTTTTCTGTAGGCTTCTTAATACATTCTACAGAAAGCGAATATTTCCTTCCTGTTAGAAATGCGATATAGTTCAGCTGATACCCAAAAAAGTCAAGAAGACCTTCCCAAAAACCTACCGTCCAGTCGCATTACTTTCAATAATCATCTTTTAAAATATCTAGAAAGGTTTAACATTATCAGCGATCATTAATATGGCTTTCGTAAGTGAAGATCAACAGGGATTTTCTAACTTATGTAACACATGTTTCGAACAACCAATTGAAAATTTTGGAGAATCTCGAGCGGTTCGGTATGACGGATTATTGGCAAAATTACGCTCTTATCTGAAAGGTTTTGTTCCAGGCTCTCGGGTTTCCTCAGAGAGCATTCTTTACGAGTGGCGGTCGACAAATTTATTTCTGGTACCTTCACTATCAACACCGGTGGCTCTATACTGTCTCCTACTCTCTTTCTCATTTACATTAATGATATGCTGGAAAGGAAGTTGTATAATTTAATAAAGACCTAGAAGAAATTCTACCTGGGGGTGATAGTAATCAAGTAGAATTTACCTCGACAAAAACCCAGACGGCAGTTTTTTCTAAAAAAGTTAATGTTCCGGAACTTGACTAGTTATGTCGTCACTCAGGTTGCTGGGCGTTAACTTGGCATGAACATGTCGTATGCATAGCAAAGGGAGCTTCTCAAAAGCTGGGAATATTATTTCAAACTAGAAAGCTTTACACTCCACAACAACTATAAGCTCTGTACAAAACTCAAATTCGACTAATGATGGAATACTACTTTCAAACATACACTTCATTGGCTCGATTCTAGTTAGACCCAGAACTCACCAGAAACTTTAATACCTTGGAAATTCGAAGAATGGTTGGCGACTTGAGTATATTCTACAAGTATTTTCATGGAAAGTGTTTTATGGATGTAGCCCGCTCCCAGATAGGCGCATGCTATTAATACACGTCATCCTAATACTTTACATCCGTATAAGGTTTAGCTCGTCACTAGTCGTGCAACCCTTTTCAAGCAGTCTTCTATATGGAGAACCTCACCCTAGGACTGTGTTTCCCACCAAATACAACTTACGGTGATTCAAGACCAATGGGAATCGCGTTTTCCGCGCACGCGTCGCCCCAAACTTTACTTGTCAGTTTTTTAACTAAGAGTATAGAGTGTAAAACATTTAAAGATCATATATATATATGTATATATATATATATATATATATATATATATATATATATATATATATATATATATATATGTATATATATATATATATATATATATATATATATATATATATATATATATATATATATATATATATATATATATATATATATATATATATACATATATATATATATATATATATATATATATATATATATATATATATATACACTGGCGAACAAAAGTATGGAAACATTTAAATTCCTGTCTCTAGTCTTAACATTTAAATGGTTTACAATTACAATATTTATTTATTAATCATGTACATACTAACAAACATTTTGAAGAGTAAAACAGTTATTGTTTATTAGAAATGTGCTTAGTTTTTAACGTAACAAAATTATGCACAAACAAAAGTATGGAAACATTTTTGTTATAAAATAAAAATTCCACTAAGACGACTAAGATGTCAAAAATATTTAATATTTAGGGGATATCCTTTTGTGTCAATCACTGCTTGACGTCTTCTGCCCATAGAGTCAATAAGCCTAGCACAAAAATGGGGTGGTATTTTTTCCAATTCTTGTTTTAATGCGATCCAAAGTTCGTCCCGGGTTTTTATATTTCTTCTCCTAATTTGTTTATACAGATAGTGCCAAAGAGTCTCTATCGGGTTCAAATCAGGTGATTGTGAAGGCCAGCGTATCACCTGAATCCTTTGTTCAGAAAACCAATTCTTGGCCAAGCGTGATGTGTGTTTGGGACATCGTCTTGCCAAGAAAACTACTGTTGATATTAATAAAGAACTAATGCAGGAATATCAGGATGTACTGGTGTCAGACATGACTATTAGGCGTCGTCTGTTATCTGAAAATCTTCATGGTAGGCGTGCTTTAAAAAGCTACTTCTTACAAAGCGTCACAGAAAAGAGAGATTGAAATTTGCTAAGGAACATAAAGACTGGACTTAAAATCAGTGGTCTCTAGTAATCTTTAGTGATGAAAGTAGGTTCAATCTCTTTGGAAGTGATTCTACTGGTTATGTAAGAAGACCCGTTGGTCTATATGACCCAAAGTACCTTGTACCTACTGTCAAACATGGCGGTGTAAATATCATGGTATGGGGTTGTTTTCGATGGTCTGGTACGGGGCCATTGGCAAAGATAAATGGCAGAATGGAGGTTCAAATGTATCTTGAGATATTGGAAAATAATTTGATTGCTTATGAAGAAGATTTGCCACTGTCATGGATTTTTCAACAAGACAATGATCCAAAACACACATCTCTCTTGGCCAACAATTGGTTTTCTGAACAAAGGATTCAGGTGATGCACTGGCCTTCACAATCACCTGATTTGAACCCGATAGAGACTCTTTGGCACTATCTGGATAAACAAATTAGGAAAAGAAATATAAAAAGCCGGGACGAACTTTGGATTGCATTAATACAATACTGGGAAAAAATACCACCCAATTTTTATGCTAGGCTTATTGACTCTATTGTCAGAAGATGTCGAGCAATAATTGATGCAAAAGGATATCCCATTAAATATTAAATATTTTCGACCTCTTAGCCATTTTAATGGAATTTTTTTTTTTAACAAAAATGTTTCCATACTTTAGTTTGTGCATAATTTTATTACACCAAAAACTAACATTTCTAATAAACAATAACTGTTTTAGTCTGAAAAAGATAGATGAGATTCCATCGAAACGTCAGCGAAACCGTCCATCAAGGGACTTTAAGCTAACACAGAATACCTGAAAAACCACTACTACATTTCACATCCGTGAGAACATTTGTCAAAACATATATATACATATATATACATATATACACATATATAAACATTAACAAACAGATACACAAACACATACACATACACTTTATCAAATGTGAGATTTAGTGGTCTATTTTATATTGATTCTAGAAGTTTTTTATTTATTTACTTCAGTCAAATGACAAAGATTTTATTCCTGCCCTTAAAGACCAATGAATATGTCCTGAATATTTTTAGGTAATGAAGAGTAATACTGATTAATGCCTCCTTATGTGTATTTATATTTAATTCAAGTGCATAATGTCTTAATTCCACTTAATGCTGATTAAGCTTAAAATATCTATTAATACCGAATAATGCCGATTAAATGTGCAGTTCTGATTTTTATCATAATATGGATGTCAAAATGCTAAGACTATGCACTCTACTGTATTGGGATGCAATATATGAAATAGTTGTAATATCAAAATAAATTTGTATGAGTCCTTGTGAGCTCCTGAGTCACCCTAGGTAAGTGATACCACAACTGAATGTAGTGCAAGGACCATGTCTCACTGAGATTTCTTTCAACAGCTTCTGTACTATTCTGAAGAGCTATCTATACTCTTACAACTAATTTGTTTTTTTTTCTTTTAAAATTAAGACAAACAACTTAAAACAAAATTAAGTCATTTGATTGGCTTAAATTAAAAATATAACAACAAACAAAACTTGTATAAAGCTACCCTTAGCTAACTAAAGAACTTACGATGATATCCGTTCTTTTTTTATTTCTGTAGTGATTTTGAATTCAGAGACACCTTCACTTATTTTTTCTTGCTTAATTTTATTATTGTGTCCAGAAATATATTTTTTCTCATTTTCAGAATTCAAAACTTTCCTGTCTATAAGAAACTCAGAGGCATTGTTTTCCATTTTTATCAAATTTCAGAACATAAGAGTACAAATTGAGGTTCAGGACTAGCACGGCAGAATAGTATGAGCGGGCCAATAAACCGAATAAACAACCTTATCTAAGATAATCTGTAGTATGTAGTTTTCATTTCATGGAAAACAAAACATTTAAAAAAAAAAGAAAAATATACAGATCCACTGTTACTTCTTTCGTTTTCCTTTTAATGGCATGCACCAGATCCGTTGTTACAATTAGAAATGTCAGATTATTCCCCAGTGCACATTGACAGTAGAATAATTCCTCAGTTCACGTACTGGTAAAAATGAAATTTAATTGAACAAACCCCATCTAAGCAAAAAGAGAATCTTAAATTTTTGACCTACGGTAACGGCTTAGATCCGCCTTCATAGTAGTTTCGTGAAATCCCCACACTGTTGAACACATAGAAATATTAGAATCGAGAATGTAAGGTATAGAGCCTGCTGTAAGCTAAAGCGTAGCGTCATTAAAAATAGAAAGAAATAATATGAGTTATTCTGTCTCTCTTACTTTTCCTTATTCATCATTGGCTCCGAACGAAATACGAATAACATTCTCGCACGGGACATGCACCGAGTAACAGAAACTGAATATCTCTATGGTTGAACAACGAATTAAGGGCAGACACGACTACAAATAGTGAACTAAGACCTACACTCATAGACGTTTCTTAATGACTTCTTCAAATTTTATTTCATAATCCATTTATCCAATATATTTATTTATGCATTCAATTACAACAGGCCAAGGCCCAATTACAGGAATAACATTTATATTAATGAGCTACATATAAAAGAAGAACATGATACAATTCAAATAATAGTCAGAGTATACAAGTAAGAACATTTAACAGTTTGAACAATCTCCAAATTAAAAAAAAAAAAATGAAAATAGTAATAATAAAAAACTACAAATTTGAATAACCTCTAAACACTGAGCAGAGAACCAATAAATACCGACAGCCTACTGGAATGGAAATCACCAGAGTTTCCAATGACATTGCCGTTCTTGCACATTATATAAATAGGGCTGTGGAATATTATATTTGACCTAGCCAGGCAGAGTCTAAAAATAGGTGAGTACCTTGCCCCAAAGCGTGGTACATGGAATGATACATTGCTTAATAGGAAAGGGCAATCAATATGGTGATTTAACAGCTTATATAAGAATTTGATAGAGTGAATGTCCCTTCTCTTTGCAGGACGCAACTCATTAAACCTCGACAAGATTAGTCCGTGATCAACACCGTGGTCCGGATAGACACCATCCCCCTTGAAAATAAGATATTTAATAAAGCGCCTGTGTATCGATTCGATTAAGTTGTTATGGCAATTGTATATTGGATACCAAACAACAGAAGCATTGTCAAACCTACAAAACCTAACAAAGGAATAATAGAGAAGTTTGATTGCAGATATGTTAGTAAGTCTCTACAATTTCCAATCAGGAAACCCAGCATCCTTGATGCACCAGCAATCATTTGTTCAATATGGTCAGCAAAAGAGAATTTCTCGTCAAAGATGATACCCAACTCTCTCATCGAACGAAGATTCTGTAGAACAGTATCATCTACGGAATAATTGAAAAATATGGGGTTGTTACGATAGGAATATCGGACGACATTGCATTTGGATACGTTGAAGGTGAGCCTGTTAGCAGAGCACCAGTTGGTGAGAGCATTAATGCTACTCTGTAATTCGTGGCAATCAGAAACCGAGTCTATGCGTTTAAAAATCATCGGCATAAGCAAGCTTCCGGCAACCTATTTCATTCAGCAAGTCGTCAACAAACATATTGGAAAGAAGACGTCCCAGATTGGAACCCTGGGGAACACTTGAAGTGGGAATATGGAGAGGCCATCTAAACCCATTGATTCCTACAAAGAACCTGCGATCCAGGAGGTATGAATTTAAAAGAACAATCAGGTTACTTGAAAGCCCGAAACGAGATCCGACCTTATCCAACAGTAAGTAGTCATCAAGCCGATCAAAGGCTTTGCGAAAATCCGTATAGATCACGTCAATCTGGCTTCCATCGTTGATACCATCGCACATAAACTGCGAGAATGAAGCAAGATTTGTGGTGGTGGATCTACCATGCATAAAACCGTGTTGGTCAATAGAAAGCGTATTTTTCACTTTTGAAAAATAAATTTATGCAGAATAATTTCAAGAATTTTAGATAAATTACATAAAATAGATATGGGTCGATGACTATCAATCACACCTGGATCTCCAGACTTCCAGATAGGTCGGACTTTAGCCACCTTCCAAGTAGCAGGAAATGCCTGAGTCGTCAACACTAGATCAAAGATATGGAGTAAAGGACCAGATAAAGCGGACACGCAATCCTTGATAATAAAACTGGGAATGCCGTAGGAACCGGAGGTTAGTCTACTCTTGAGAGACCTAACCGCAACCACAATATCCTTCTCGGAAATTTCGAGAACGTCAACGAAGAAAGAAGGAGCTCCCAAATAACTATACTCCTCAGGCCTAGACGACTTAATAAATACTCTGTGAAAGCAATCACTAAGGGCAGTGACTATGCTAGGTGGGTCATTATAGACACGATCATTATTTCTCATGTTATTAGGAATGCCAGATCGAGAGCGTTTACTCTGAATAAACCCTCAGAAGCTAGAGGGATCGTTAGAGATGTTATTCCCAGTACTGTAAATGTATTCTCTATAGGCAACACTAGATTGCCGATTTAGAAAATTCAAGGGCGCTATTCAAAACTTGCATGAAAGCTATGAAAACGCCATTACATAGCTATCAAATCTCAGTCCAGTTATAGCGCTAATATATATATATATATATATATATATATATATATATATATATATATATATATACATATATATATATATATATATATATATATATATATATATATATATATATTTATATATTTATATATATATATATATATATATATATATATATATATATATATATATATATATATATATATATATATGTATATACAGTCAGTCAGTCCAGAAAGTCTCCATACGCCACCTGCTTTCTATACTATTTTTTCTGTTATGTTTAACTAATTATTTGGAACCATGAGAAAACATGTTTAAATTAATATTTGAAATTTAACCAATGAAGATTAGTATTAAAAACAACTACGGAACATTTTATTTAGAAGTTACAGCATTGTTATAAAAATGTAAGCAAAATTAATGTCAATAAAATTCTCCATACACTTAACCAATAATAGTTTGACGAAGTTTAACGGAAAATAACAACTTCGTTTAAACTACTGTTTACTGGGACCGCCGCACAGTGATTCGGCAAAAACATGCTAGCGGGACAATAGTCATGACGTAATTTCCAGATAACGACTTGTAAACAACCCCCCCCCCCATTTAACGAATTCCAAGAATTAATTTGTTTATCACCTCATAAAGGTATCTTATCAGGAGGTCAAAGTAACCCTTATAAGAGAGGTCATTTTCATTTGCAAATCAGTTGCATTTTATGCACACTTGTGATAACATATTTTAAAATTGGTAGCAAAGTGAAACGAGTTTTTTGTGATGGAATATTCTGTTGAAGGTATGTACTCTATTATGACTTATATTTTTTATAAAAAATATATATACTTTTGGTGTAATATCAATTTGTAAATGTATAGATAAATCCAGCAAATTTTATATTAATTGTAAACTTTAAAAGTAGCAACTTTTTTTCTCCACCTAGATTTTTCTATATGTAATACCTACAACATTCAGGCACAGATTCATATATATTATAGACCCCGAAAAGGCCCGAAAGTAAAATTATTTTATTTTTTCAGAACGAGTCGTGACTATGACGAAAATGGAGTTTTTTGAAGAATGGCTAAAACATGACAAAACTGAACGAAACAGTGGCATGTCTGATGTTTCTGACGATTCTCTAAAACGACTCAAAATGAAAATATCAAGCCTTTCAGCAAAATTCAATCAAAAGTGAACTTCTTTAAAGTGTAACAAAGAAACGTTTCTAATCAAACATAAAGATTGGTTAGAGGGATCCGGAATCGAAATAAAGATGTGTGTTAACCAGCCATGCACTTCAACATCATCAGCGGCTCTTTCCGTAGGGCGACCCAGAAAATCATTTGAAGACTCATCAACGAAAACGAAGAGACGGAGAGTAGAAGATGTTTTGGAATCGCGAAGTGCAAGTGAGCTTATTACAGCAGCTGAGTTAGCTACTCGAAAAGAAGGGCATCGAAGTGTTGCTAAACAGATCCATAACGTCGCGGTCAGTGAAACTAGAGAAAAGAATAAGTGTTCTGAACAAAGTCGGCAGTTAACACCAGACGAAGCTTTAGCTTATTATGTGGACTCGAAATCGACTTCTCACTCATATAAACAAACAATAAAATGGTCAATGAAAGCGGGACATCAAGTGTATCCATCGTTTTATAGTTTAGGTAAGTCCAAAGCTTCTTGTTGTCCTTCTGACGAATATATTTCTGTGACTGAATCTCGAGCTGAAATTAAACTTCACGCGATTTTGGATAAAACGGCTGAACGATTAGTTAAAGCTCAGACGGAATTCATTAGCAGTGTGTTACCTCGTTCATATTATACGTTGGTAAGCAAATGGGGCTGTGATGGGAGTTCGGGGCATAGCACGTATAAGCAGAAATTTGAGAACACTAACGCTACAGACGAATTTTTGTTCGTATACTCATTTGTCCCTTTGAGACTGCTTGATGGCGAAACTGTGATCTGGCAAAATCCAAGACCTTCCTCTACTTTATATTGCCGTCCTATTAAGTTTATTTTTGCCAAGGAGACAAAAGAGTTTACGAAAGAAGAAACTTCTAAAATTTTAGATGAAGTAAGTCAGCTTCTTCCAACATTATGTAACGTTGCTGGATCTCAAATCTCTGTTAAACACGATTTGTTGTTGACAATGACTGATGGCAAAGTGTGCAATGCCTTAACAGACACAAGTTCAACACAAAAGTGTTATATTTGCGGTGCCACCCCGTCTACTATGAACGAGGAGTCAAAGAAATATCCTAGCAACGAAGAACGCCTTGCATTTGGTTTATCTACTTTACATGCATGGATCCGCACGATTGAATGTTTGCTTCACATCAGCTATCGTTTAGAAATAAAAAAGTGGGGAGATAACGACAAAGCTATTGTGAAGCAACGCTCACAAGAGATACAAAAAGTGTTTAAAGATCGTATGGGTCTCATTGTAGATAAACCAAAACCTGGGTATGGTAACACAAACGATGGAAACACAGCACGTAGATTTTTTTTTCCAAAGCTGAATTGAGCAGCGAAATTACAGGATTAGACGTAAACCTTATTCGTAGATTTCATGTAATTTTAATAACTTTGTCATCGGGATATGACATAAACTATATAGAATTCGAAAAGTTTTGTGTTGATACTAGAAAATTATACCTTGATCTGTATTCGTGGTATTCCATGCCCGTTACTGTGCATAAAATTCTTGTACACAGCGCGGAAGTTATAAAATCTTTTCTTCTTCCATTGGACAACTCTCCGAAGAAGTCCAGGAGGCAAGAAATAAAGACTGTCGTAGATTCCGTGAACGGCACACCAGGAAGCGGTCACATATTGCCATAAATACAGATCTTTTGAGAATGCTTTTAATTACGTCTGATCCTGTTATCAACTCGTATAGAGAATTACCGCGAAGAAAATTTACTTCTTTGCCATCGGAGGTTCTGCAGTTGATTATCCCACCTTCATTGCCATCCGAAACACCATCAGTAAGTCATCATCACGAATTAAATGAGGAGGGTTATTTACTCTCTGAATATTCTACTGAATGGGAGGGCGGTGATGACGACTCATCTGATGGTGATTGGTAGGTTTAAGTATTTTTTTATTGTAATTATTATTCTTATTTTATTGTGTGTTGTAGTTGCTTATAATTCATGCCTTAGTATATAAGTTATTTAATATTATATTTCTTTTACTTATACACCTTGTTATTGTAAATAATTGATATATAGATACTGTTATTGTACTAATTTATTTTAAAAGAAATAATATTTTGTAAATTAATAAATGTGGGTACTATCATTATGATTTTTATTTTTTTCCTAGAAATTTCTTTGTAAACAAACATGATTGTGCTTTTCACACATAATGAGTAGGTAGACGTATGTAGCTAATTAAAGAACAATTAGCGACAATAGTGAACAAATGAGACACATTAGTAAACCACTTCCGTCTTGCAGCTACATATTTCGATTAATACACATACAGTACACATTTTTCAACTTTTTTTTTCTTAAAATAGCTTAAGATACCTGGAATATACATAAACAATTGAAATAAGTGAAGAAATAATATTGTCCCGCTAGCTTGTACTAGTCGAGACACTGTGCGCCGGCGCCGTTGGGCTTGAAAATCTCCTGTAAGCTTTTCGTCACGCTTCCAACCAGCCTTCTAGTAACTTCTGCTGGCATGTTCTCTCATTCGGTCAATATTATATTTTTTTAATTCCTTTCTAATTGAAACATTATATTTGCGAATGCGCCGTTTAAGTTCCTCTCATAAATGCTCGATGGAGTTAACATCGGGTGATTGCGGAGGTGTATGAAGCTGCTGTCGCACATTATGGATCATCCGTTCTCGCACCAAGTTTGTGGTATGTTTCGGATCATTGTCCTGTTGGAAAATGTACCTTTTTGCGACTGCTAATTTTTGAACACTTTCTCTTAAATTGTTGGATTACGGATTCCCAAAATTCAGGAAGTTTAGTAACGTATTCCCTAGCAAAAAGTAACCGCTTTTTGTGATTAGCTTCTCAAATTAATGGTTTCTTCCTGTCTACACATCCCTTAAAGCCTCCCCTGTGTAAACAATTTCTCACTGTTTGTGAACTAACATTTTTCGAAAATAGTTCCCGTACTTCTTCTTTTAATTTTGGTGCACTTTTCTTGGGATCTAGAATTATTTGTCTAATAATACCGGCCTTTTCACGTGGAGTCAGTTTCTTGGGACGTGGTCGAATTTTATAGGAACCCATTGATTTATACTGGTTTACAATGTACTGAACAGTAGCATGCAACTTTTTAATAATTTTTCCTATATTTCTGTACGATTTTCCATCTTTCCACAAATCAGTTATGATCTTTCGAACTTGAAATGGAATTTCACAACTTCTCTCGCTCATTTTTAATACTACTTGGAAAACCCACTGCAAAATTACTAGCAACAAGTGACAGATTATAAAGTATGGCCGAAAATTGTTCATTTGTTTTCAGTTTAGCGAGCAATAGACAGCTTGATAAAATGCAGCGATTATAACATGTTTTTTTCAATGCAGTTCTTGAGTGTATGGAGACTTTTTTTGACATTAACTTTGTTTACATTTTTATAACAATGATGTAACTTCTAAATCAAATGACCCGTAGCTGTTTTTAATACTAATCCTCCTTGGTTAAGTTTCAAATATTAATTTAAACATGTTTTCTCATAGTTCCAATTAATTAGTTAAACATAACAGAAAAATAGTATGTGAAGCAGGTGGTATATGGAGACTTTTTGGACTCTCTCTCTCTCTCTCTCTCTCTCTATATATATATATATATATATATATATATATATATATATATATATATATATATATATATATATATATATATATATATATATATATACATATATATATATATAAATATATATATATATATATATATACATATATATATATATATATATATATATATATATATATATATATATATATATATATATATATATATACCTTAATTAAAAGGAAAGTAATTGCTCAAAGCAAGTGATGTAGTAAATTACATTAACTGTGACAATTAATTGCGCAAATAGTGCTACGATAACTCTGTACCAACCCTGTAGATTATCGAACTTTAAAAAAGGAGATACAGCTTATAGTCCAAACAGCTGTTCATAGAAATAATAGCATTTTTGGTATTTTTATTTACGTTTTTAGTCCAAACAGCTGTCCATAGAAGTAATAGCATTTATTGGTATTTTTATTTACATGTTTTACCTTAATTCGTATATCTTAACAGTAAGTTAAAGAAGAAATACCTTAAAAAGTATAGTAAGTATTTTATAAAATATGATCTGTTTATAAAATGTTGAAAATTACCAATTTTTTTGTAGATCATTAAGGAGAAATATAAATTATGGCTGAATTAAGAAAACTGGTTCTGGAGTTACCTGAAGTTATTCCAGAAACACTGATTTGTACTGTATGCAAAAAATATCTATCATATCAAGTTATTAAATCTTATTCCAGAGAGGAAATACAATCCAACCAATGTTCACTAGAAAATAATTTTGGAGTAAAGCCTATTATTAACAAAGTTTCTACCAATACTCTATGTCCATGTGTAAACAGGTAAGCAAGTAATTAAACCATTGAAGTTAAGAAGTCCAATTGTTGTGACAATATTTTTGACTTTTTATACTTGGCCATGTTTTTTTGTATATTTCTAAGAAAATCCCTTTATTAAATGCAAATCAGTAGTGGATATAGTTGATAAAAACATTGCTAAAAAAATTTCTATTTGGCATGTATATTCTCAGATCTCAAAATAAACCAAAAGAAAGAAATGGTGCCACTGTAGTATGCGATCTACCAACAAATTTGAGATCTACCCTGCTATAACATTGCTATATATTAATAATTGATAGGACAAATGATATGTTGTTAATAATGATTTTATTATGAATATATTTATATTTAATATCGATAAACAGAGCCAATATCCTTTAAAAAGCTGACAAATTGGTCTTCTTCATCCTTCCTTAATATTTTCCAGGATAAATGGTCCAGATATGATTAAAGATGGTTTAATGGTACTCCTCACTTCACCTGCCAAGATTTCTATATGCTGGCCACTCGTCTGAATGAATAACAGATTTTAATTGAACCTCTCCTTCTATAATTAGCGTTATTGTGTTTTCATCTATCCTTTCCACAATAAAATATACTTTTCATTTTGTTTTCAAACCAAAAACCCATGTTCCATCTATTCATTTACCATCGATTGTTTTGCATCAGTACATCGCTATCTTCAGATTCAGGTCATTGATCACCTTGTAAGAGCATTCCCCTGTTATATTTTTAGCTAGCTAGGAATCACACTTCATCAATTTGACTGACACAATTAAGAAGCACACTTCACGGCACATGTTATACTAATCACTTATGGTATGTGACGACCATTTTTCAGATGTTCTACATGTTGTACCCGGAATGTCATGCACGCACATAAACATCAATTCCAAAATATGACATGAGCTTAAACTACAATGTAACTTGCTATTCAAATCTGTATAATGGAAGGATTTATTTTCTGCTTCTAAATGATTTTGTTGTTTGCCAGCCTTATCTAGGACAATGTAAGACTGGACGAAACGCTCTTCCACGATTGCATTTCCTTTTTATTTGCATTTCCGCACCACACCTATCACAGATGTTATTTTCATCATTCTGTATAGGCAGATTATGCATTTGCAAAAAGTCATGGCTACATTTTCATTAAAAGTGATATTAATATAAAAATCTTGCAAAAGCATGGCTTCTTTTGAAATATACATATTAGCAACCTGTTATTGTCATTAATAATGAAACTTACCTTATTTTTTTAGTGCTTTGCTTAGAAATGTATTATTGAAGGTAGACCACATGTAACAAATAAGATTTGAACCACACATTACAGTGGCACCAAAGAAATTTTGTGATATCTCTATCTTTTGGGGCAGCAGCACTTGATGTAATAAGGATCTTTAACAACTTTAAAAGTAGGACAATTTTTACCAACACTAAACTAGCTAGCTAATAATCATTGTTAACCTGTCAGCATCAGCAGCTTAAAATCTAAAGATCCAGGTTTTCTAATATCTTTATTTGACATTTTGCCCTTGTTCTAGAGTATTTAATTGGTTTTATTTCAAATCTTAAAATGATTTAACATGACATCACAACTGCATAAAATTAAAACAGTTCAAACAATTACATTGATATTTGAAATTTCTTTTAAATGTGTACCTTAAAAAGATTAAATCATCAAAGGACTAAAAATAAAGAAATATATAGGTATTGTTTCCTGCTAGTCTAGAAAGTATTTCATGGGTGTTAAGAATATAGCCTATATATATATATATATATATATATATATATATATATATATATATATATATATATATATATTATATATTTTAAGAGGTTATATTATTAGTAATGTTAGTTATTTTATTATGCTTTATTTGATTTAAAAAAATCAAACCAGTTGCCTTCAACCTAAGGCAAACTAACAAACTGTGCTTGGATCATCAAAAGTCTCAGCATTCTGAAGTACTAATAACAAAAATATATCATAAGTATTAAACCTGACATAAAAGCACAGATGAGCACCCAAACAGCGCCTCTACGGCTAGTATGACCGTCTGCCAAAGATATTTTATAGACTATATGTGTCATTAATAGTACAGTTTGTCGCCAAATCAATTTTCCATTTAAAATTTTAGTGGGAGTGGTGTGGACAGGTAAAAAACTTTCAACAATGTTCAGCTCGTCCTGCTAATAAGTAAAAATTTATTTTATTTTGCATCTATGGGTATGCCCCAAGATAACAAAAGACAACCAGTTGTTTTGTTCTACAAATAGCTTTGGATACCGTTGCAGTGCTGTCATATATGTTAATTTTAATAACTGGTTATATAACTTTAAAAAAAATTAAAATTTAGAGAATATTCAGTAGTTAAGGCAAATATAATATTATTAATTTCCTTGTCTATTACTATGCTCTTCATTAAGTTAGACATTTAATGATATTCTCAAGGCCAGTAAACAAAGAATTCTTTCTTGCAAATTGGAACTCTTAAAACACTATAAATTTAATTGATTCGTTACTAGCTAATGCAATCAACTAGTTTTGATATAACATTAGATGATTGATTGTATTTGAATGTAAATATGTAAAGGCTTGGTATCAGTTGGATAAGTTTGGTTTAAAAAATGAAAATTCATATATAAAATAATAAGTAAAACACAGAAATTCAATATCAAAACCCCCACACAGATAGTAACATTTATCACTACTATATGTACGAATGTAGATCTTCATGATCCATTATTTCAAGCATCAGAAACATAACAATAATATAAATCAAATAAAACCTTTGTGAAAATTTTTGAAAACTTTCAGATTTTTATTAATGTATACCTGTGATATTTTATTTGTAATATGAGTACTGTTGTTGCTAGTGTCTATGTACAATAATCTGTCATTTTATTTATTTTCAATTTTCTGCTTGCCTCGTTGTCTATTTAAATATGATGCTTTGTAATGTTACTTTTATTTATTTTGGTTTGATTAGTTTGTTATTTATATATCATTTATTTATGTGCTTGTAGTTTAATTAGATTAGTAAATATCCTTATACCTTATAATTTTATTCTCAATACCAGTGTTTTGAGCACTGTTTGGAGAATTACCACATTATATTTTGTATCGTTAAATCCGTCCTATTCCGTCGCAGGGCTCTCATTCTGTGAGTGTTTTTGGTTTTTTATCCCAGGTAGGTTGCTAGCCTGATCTAGGAACCCTCCTCCTTAGTAAGAAGAACAAAAACGGAATACTGGTAGAGATACACAAAAACATTACACTTCTGTGGTCAACAAGAACAAATTTAAGATAGCAGAGAACTGAGATGAAAAAGTAGAGTATACACACGTGAAGAAAGGAACGTGAGTCATATATCTTACACAATTATATAAAAGAGAACAGAGTATCAACTGCTACAAACACCACGCGGTTTGCAGATCATTGTCCTGTTGGAAAATGTACCTATTTTCGAGCGCTAATTTTTGAACACTTTCTCTTAAATTGTCTTTCAAAATGTTCAGATAAACATGCTGATCCATGGTACCACTAATAAAATGTAAATTTCCAACCCCTCCAGCGGACATGCATCCCCAAAGCAGAACACTGCCACCCCCTTGTCACACCGTGGAACAAATGTTTTTAATATCGAATGCGGTATTCTTCTTTCTCCAAACTTTAGTTCTGCTATCAGACCCAAAAAGGTTAATTTTAGCTTCATCACTAAAGATTACGGATTCCAAAAAATTCAGGAGGTTAGTAACATATTCCCTAGCAAAAGCTCACCGCTTTTTTGCGATTAGATTCCGAAATTAACCGCTTCTTCCTGGCTGCACACACACTGGCTGCACACTTATCCTTCCCTGTGCAAATAATTTCTCACTGTTTTATGAACAAACATTTTTCGAAAATAGTTCCTGTTCTTCATCTTTTAATTTTGGTGCACTTTTGTTAGGATCTATAATTATTTGTCTAACCATACTGGCATCTTCACGTGGAGTCAGTTTCTTGGGACGACCGGAGCGTCATCGAATTTTATAGGGACGTTGATTTATACTGGTTTACAATGTACTGAAAAGTAGCATGCGACTTTTTAACAATTTTTCCTATATTTCTGTACAATTTTCCATCTTTCAACAACCCAGTTATGATCTTTCGAACTTGATATAGAATTTCACAATTTTTCTCTCTCATTTTGTATCATATAAGTGTTCCATACGAAATACTTCCGTGTTCGTCTGTCCGAAACTATTTGACATATCACTTCGGTGTCTGTCTGTCCGTCTGTCACACCCGATTTTCTCCGAAAGTATTTGACGTAAAAAGTTGAAATTGATGGCCGTGTAGTTTTGAAAGTTAAATTTTGACTTAAGGGGTTAGTTTTGGGGGGGAGAAATCGGAAGTAAAAATTTTTTTACCAGTCATCGAGTGGGGTGTCAAAGGAAAGCTTGTAAAAAGACGAGTTCAAAAATATACATAATGTAATACTTGCGCACAATTCTCTTTGTATTATTTTTAAAAAAGTGTGAAAAATCGCTGTCCCCCACCTTATCTTGAAAAGTACTGATCAAAAAATTTTGAACAAATTCCATAATATTCTCTACAAGATGTAGATTGAACGAAAATTATCATGAGTGCATTACCTTTAATAATTTACCTGATATATAAAAAAAAAAACAAAAACTTCCAGGTCATCAGTTTTCACTAAAGACCGGACAAAAACTTTGTTGGAAACTCATTTAGGATGTGTTTTGTGAAGTCACTGATCATTTTATGCTTCTGTAACGAAAATTTTAATTTTAAAAGCAATTAACGTACAGAACACTAATTGCGCAAGTCCAACTTGCACTTGACCGGTTATTTAAAAATGGATCTAAATTTGGGGAAAACAATATTTATTATTGTATGTAATTTCCTGACACTGTCTATAGCCCTTGTTCTCTAAGTTTGTTTCTGATATTAAACTAACATATTTACTTGATATTTTAAGTGTATAACGTACATTATTTAACTTATTTACTACACAGTTAACATTACATCCCGTGGACGTAATAGCTCATAAAGGTAAGCCTTAAAACGTAGTATCTTATTTTATGTTAATAACATAGTTATTAGTACTCAGAGTTTGGGTGCTTCCATCCTAGACTAATTTGTCTTAAAGCGTATTTGTTTGGAGTTGATAGCAAAATTCTCTCATTGTAGATGCAAATATATGTTGGGGTGCGCCCAAAAAAAAAGAGATTTCTTATGCATTTTACTGGATTTTGCTACCTGTTTTGAATTACTTTTAAGGGTTCACCCTATTTTAGGTAGAAAACCTCTGCTATATAATAGAGTCATAAAATGTAAATAAGGGTTCATCGGTAGCATAGCCGTTCGAGCGTAACCCGCTTTTAGTGTTTAATAAATAAAATTATCTTAAAAACAAAGTTACAGAAATATAAGATTTATTACCAAAAATTTTTTAATTTATAGATCTATGTATATATACAACTTCACAATTCACGATATATAAGTACTTTAATTGCAATCAAAAACAATCATCATCTATCATCTTCAAATCTGAAATTAAGGGATCTATTTCCACAGTTTCTTCGATGTATTCGTCAGATTTCCACATTTTATTTTCTTCTTCTTTTCTATAACATGTCGAATGGCATTTTTCCAATTATCATCTTTGATCCTCTCTATTTCAGCGAGTAATAATTGACTTACGTCTTGAAGTTTGAACGTGGTGTTTTCCTTGCAACGAAACCTTTCATTTGTGCCCAAATTAGCTCTATGAGATTTAATTCGCAATGATATGGAGGTAATCTAAGCACTGTGATATTCCGTTCCTTTGCCATCTCATTGACTGCGTATTTTTTGAACTATGCCTTATTTTGTTTCGCAATTTTGAGAAGTTCGGCTTTTAACATACTATCTTTGCTATTTTTATCTCTTATCGATTGAAGAATATCCGCTTTCTTCCATGTATTTGTCGGGAGTCCTTCTAATAATCGAGAATGGTATGGGGCATTGTCTAGTACTATAACTGATTCTGCTGGTATACATTCAATCATTTGTTGGAAGTACTCCTCAAAAACATCGGCCGTCATCTCCTCGTAGTAATATTTAGTTGACTTTGATTCGAATTCCAACAAGCCACCGATGAGAAATCCGTTTTCACTACCAATATATGCTATAATTAGCCTGCGACCTTTTCCTGAAGAGGGTTGTATCCAGTTGACCAACCTTCCATAAAAGCTTGTTTGGCACTCTTAATGTTTTTGTCAATCCAGAATTTTTTCACTGTGTCCCTCATTAACCTAAGTCTCATCTAATAAAAAAATATTTCTTTCTTCAGCTCGAAATTTTCTGGTTGCTTGTCCCTTCTCTTCTCCAACAAATTATTTCTGTTTTATCGATACGAAGAGATTTTCTATTGTGTTTTTCCCAACGAAAATTCAGGTTGTGAAGGATTTTCCACAATTTCGATTTTTTAAAATCTGGTAAGTCTGGTATTCTCTGATTTCTTCCAAACTTTACCAGGTGTATTTACCAATGCAGTTTGTGCTATAAAGATTTGACACTGCGCCATTTTGTTGTGTCATCAACAAGTGTCAGACGCGCACGAGTGATAAATTGAAAAAGTGTGTGCATAGTGTTGTGTTCAGTATGTCGAAATTTATACCGAACAAAGAGCATTTGCGGATAGCATTAATTTTTTATTTTCATTTGAAGAAAACTGCTGTTGAATCGCAAGATACGTGTGAACGATGGTTTCGGCGTTTCAGAAGTGGTGACTTCGATGTTGCAGACAAGAAACGTGGAAAACCGCCAAAAAAATACGAAGATGTGGAATTGCAAGCATTGTTGGACGAAATTGATTCGCAAACGCAAAAACAACTCGCCGAGCAATTGGGCGTTAGTCAACAAACTGTTTCCAATCGGCTACGAGAGATAGGAAAGATTCAGAAGACCGGTAGATGGGTACCTCATGAGTTGAACGACAGGCAAATGGAAAAGCGCAAAAACACGTGTGACATTTTGCTCGCTCGGTACAAAAGGAAGTCGTTTTTGTATGGTATAGTTACAGGGAATGAAAAGTGGATTTATTTTGAGAATCCCAAGCGCAAAAAAATCATGGGTAGACCCAGGCGCCCCATCCACATCGACCGCAAGACCGAATCGCTTTGGCAGAAAGACCATGCTCTATGTTTGGTAGGACCAGAGGGGCGTGGTCTATTATGAACTGTTAACACCTGTGGAAACGGTTAATACTACACGTTACCAACAACAATTGACTGATTTGAACCGTTCGCTGCTTGAAAAAAGGCCTGAATACGAAGGAGGCAACACAAAGTCATTTTTCTTCATGACAATGCTCCATCACATACGGTAAAACCAGTTCGCGACACGTTAGAAGCACTCAGCTGAGAAGTTCTACCCCATGCGGCTTACTCACCAGACTTGGCTCCTTCCGATTACCACTTGTTTGCATCGATGGGTCACGCACTTGCTGAGCAGCGCTTTGGTTCGTACGAAGATGTGAAAAAATGGCTCGATGAATAGTTCGCAGCAGAAGGGGAAGGTTTTTACTGGCATGGTATTCACAAATTGCCCGAAAGATGGGAAAAATATATAACAGGCTATGGAGCATACTTTAAATAAAGCAATAAGCACTCATTCTTTCGAATTTAACATGTTTTTTTAGAAAAGAAAATCCGCATTTCATACTTGTGTACCTGATATGTAGTGTAGGTATTTCTTTCTTAATAAAAAAATGGTACTTTTCTTCTTATTGCATTTTTAAAGTCTTCATCGACGTCTAAGGGCTCTTTTCCTTTGTGATTCTGAGGTTCGTTGCAAGAACCGCGTTTTCGTTCTTTTAGAAATCTATAAATAGTGCTGACCCAACTCCCGTCATGTTGGCACAAGTTTCCACAATTTCACGGACTTGGCTTGTTGGCTGTTGATGCACTCGCAGAAAAAATGTTGATTTACAGACTCCGCGAAGTTTGACCGATTCAAAACTGAAAGTTGAAGGTATCTCTGTTCTGATTTGAACTAAGCATGTTATAGATTTTTGCTTAATTTTTATACTTACACAGAATATTTTTATTGCATACTTAGCTACTTAAGCACCTACCTACTGGTAATTACCTTGGGTAATTATATTCCAATAACTGCTAAAATCCCAAATAATTTTATTGTACCTATTATGATTAAGCTCTATAACACTGTAGATTTCTAGTTCTTAAGAATTGTTAATTGTACTCGTTTAGGCCTTTATCATACAAATAAGATTTTTAGTTTCATCATTTACTCATTAAAATAAACTTTGAAATGTGTTGATTTATATAGCTTATTGTCAAGCTTAGAAGGCATGTAATAAAATATTTTTTAGAAAAGGGTCGCCCTATTGTATAGAGACAGAAAATAAAGGTGATTAAAACTAAAAATGCAAATAATTGGTAGACAAATTTCAGACGCAGACATTTTAATGTTTATAACCTTTGTTATGTGCTGTCAACTCCAAACAAATGTACTTGTTTGGCACAATGACACTAATAAGAGTTATGTCCACTATACTGAAACTTTATTTTTTCGCGCTCAACGTGCATTTCGCTAACCATGTTAGCATCACCAAGAGCACCGATTAATTTGAATTCAATGCAAGCAAATCAAATTTGAATTAATCATCACTTCTGGTGATGTTAACATAAAAACAAGAAAAGAGTTTTGGTGTAGTGGTGACAACTCTTGTAGAATATTTAATACAAGTGTATTCTTAACAAATAGCTTGTTTACTTCCATCATAAACTATAACAATTTCTACTCACGAACAACGATCTTTATAGATGACGGTTAAATAACCGTAGTACCCCGGTACGTTCTGCCTGTCGTAAAAGACAGTTGATAGATGCCCAGATCCCACCAATCATCTCCCGATGTGATACCGTCGCATCGGCTTAGGCTGCGTAAAATTGCTTAATCTTTCGTGACTGTGCCGATGTACCCGGACCGTGGGAAAAAAATGACATGAGGAAGCATAATTTTAAAATAGATTTTTGTAATATACGAGGTTTAAACTCAAACATAAATTCAGTGCAATCAAATAAACCTCATGTACTAGCTATCTGCGAAACAAAGGTCGGTTCATCGACCAGCACACTCAACTTTCTCTATCCTGGGTACGAGTTCTATTCCTATTTTAAGCGTAACTTTGGAATCTGTCTTTTTGTCAGAAGCGATCTCTCTGGCCAACGAGAGAAGGCGCTGCAGCCCCGAAAGTTTGATATGTGGCTAAAAATAACGACTCAACAAACCACAAGGTTTATCCGCTACTTCTATCGACCACCAAGTGATATAACTTTAGAGTAATTTTCGCTTCCTTGCGGACACCATCGATAATTTACAAATTAATGATCCAAGTGTCGAAATTGCCATTCTGGGTGACTTTAATGTCCACAACATCAATTGGCTTAAGTATTCAAATACGACCGACCAACAAGGTCGTGAAGCTGAATCATTCTCAATCATTTCTAGCTTTACTCAGCTTATCTCGATAAACCAACACAGATCCCTGATCGAGACGGAGAGTTCGCCAGTCTTCTTGACCTGTTTTTAACCACCAATCCAGAGATTTACACTGGCATCGTAAGGCCGCTCTTCCAACCATAAACTGCTTTCGACATACAGTATCCTACCGATCAGTGACAGAGACGCATAAACCGCACAAAATATGTCACTACAAATCTGCTAAATGGAAGGAACTCATGGAATTATTTCGAACTTGGCCTTTGTTTTAGATCGGACTACCCATCTAACTGGACGGGAAAAAGATGCAAAAAAATTATCGACGAAACAAAGAAGGCACACAGTCAAAGAATTAAAAACAAGCTTCTTGTTTGCCTCAACAATTTCAAGTCATTTTAGTCAGTAGCTAAGGGTATTAATCAAAATTTCACTAAATCCACTATACCTCCACTCACATAGCTAGATAATACTATTGCAACAACACCAGTTGGGAAATCCAATTTGTTAGCTGAACTTTTTGCTTCACATTCTACTATCAATTTCCAAAAGAAAACACCACCAACTATTTCAGTAGTACAATCAAGAATGCCTGATACTGTCTTCAGACAACGTACCATAAAACATATTTTAATGAAAGTTGACACCAAAAACGTTTCTGGCGCTGATGGAATGCCTGCCATAGAACATGCGCGCACGAACTTACACCAGTTTTCTGTAGCCTTTTCAACCTATCCTACAGAAGAGGAATATTTCGTCCCTACTGGAAATGCGCTACAATTCAGCCGATACTCAAAAACGGCAAGAAGGCCTTGTCAAACAAATACCGACCAGTTGCACTACTTTCAATTTTATCGAGAGTCATGGGCAAGGCTCTCAATCAGCATCTTTTAAAATATCTAGAAAGATTCACTATTGTTAGCGACCATCAATATGGCTATCATAAGCAAAAATAAACAAGATATCTCTTAACTTATGTAATAATGTCTGAAAAATTCTGTTTATCACTCTCGTGTTTCTTCAGAGCCACTCCGTCGACTACCACTTTCCGAGTGGCAGTCTAATACCCTTACTATCAACGCCGGTGTGTTAATTCTGTACAAAACTCCAGTTCGGCCAACAATGGAATACTACTCCCATATTTGGGGCTCTGCTTCCAAACATACACGGCATTTGTTGGATTCTATTCAGACGCCTGATTGGAAACCCAGAACTCACCAGCAACCTTGATTCCTTAGAATATCAAAGAACGGTTGGCGACGTGAATCTGTTCTACGATTATTTTCATGGAAAGTGTTCGATGGATGTAGCCTGCTTAATTCTTCCCAGAGTGCATCCAAGGTGTAGGCGTCACGCTAATACTTCACATCCATACGAGATTCAGCTAGTCACTCCTCGCCCAACCCTTTTCAATCAGTCTTTTATATGGAGAAGCTCATCCCTTTGGAATGTGTTTCCGACCGAGTACAATTTACAGTGATTCAAGACCAACGTGAATCACTTTTTCCGCACACGCGTCGATCCTGTAGCGCTTTAGGGTTTTCCCTGCAGCACATGTGCTAGGCACATAAAAAAATATTTATGCCGTAATCACTTTTTTTTAGAGTTTTTTCTTTAATTCTGCAGACATCTCCCAGTCTCGGAAAAGATTTTATTACTGTCATATTCTATAACTTGTTGCTGTATTTTTGATAAATATGATGTAATCCATCTCGGAGCTATTTCCCTAACACCGTACAGGTGTAACTGCTAGATCAATCCCAGCATCTTCCATTATTTTCAAAATATTTATGATCAATTGAAAAAGCTGTTCATGTTGGGTTTGATTCAAAAAATTACCATCAGTCATAAATTTTATAATTCGATGGACACAAATATCCTGGAAAGATGGAAGCACAATTATGCGTCGGGAGCACTAGAAACTTTAAGACTACAATTCTTGACACGGTCCACTATTTTTAATATTTTTTTATCCTTATCTAATTCCAGATCTATAATTAATCGATTATACTTTATTGACTAAGAGAAAAGCAAAATGCAAAATATTTAGCGCCGTGGTAATGCATTATATCAATAAGATACAAGTGTGGTATCTCTGGTCGAGTTAAGTGAGTTAAGCTCAATATGCTTGCCCTCTGCCAGAAACTATTCAATACACGTCACAGACCGGTAGAGAGGATTTTTTAGCAAATATGACCTACTAAAATAACTGCTTTATATGACTCCGGGTATATAAGAGTCAATATTAACTACCAATATTAAACAAAGCCAATATTGCGCAATTATTTATTGCTCTCTCATCTTTGGACCCATTTCGTCGGATCACGGCTTATCAGCTGAACTACTTTATACCTGGAATAAAGGGTCAAGGCTCGAATTCCGACAATAATACATTAGCCATGCATTAAAAGTATATGCTTTTATTTCTCATCATAGCAGGAACTCCCTGGTTTGTCCGCAACAACTAGTTGCATAGGGAGTTTCAGATACCCACAATAAAAGAATTCACCCGTAACGCCCAGCTTCGCTTCCTTGGAAAGCCACAGCGCACCCTAACCCCGAGATAGCTAACACTTTCAGAGTCAACGCAAACGTGGACAACCGATACTTACAACCCACGGACATTTTACAATTAGACTGACTTTAGACTCGACTAAAGACCTATTTAAGGCCGTAGTATAGTTCAGCAGCTCCTACCGGAAAAAGAAAAAAAGTGTAAACATCACATACTACTAACATCATTATTTAGAGCATTTAGATTTAGGGATAAGGTAGATTAGCTCAAGTCATTAGAAAATTAACCCTAGAGTTAAAAAGATGTAAACACCTAGACATTAAAAAGCGCAGTATGTAAAAGGAGTGGAGGGTTGTCCCAGCTCACAAAGAGTTTTTAGTGGATATGCCAGCCCCTCAGGCTGGAAAGCTCCATATAACTGAAGCACTTTGAGGCACCCATAAGGTGACGCAGACTGCTCCAGAATCCATAAGGCGGATTTCTTCCTGTAAAAAAAGCTTTAATTTCTCATAGTTTACTTCTAATTACATTTACTATACTACTCAGTATATATCACCACTATACCAAACACTTTATTTTTGCACTCGACGCACGTTTCGCTAACCATGTGAGCTTCATCAGGAACGATGATTGACTCAATCAACCATTATTAATTTTTAGTGTTCCGTACGGAACACTTATAAAATCACTTCAGCGTCTGTCTGTCTGTCCGTCTGTCACATTTTTTCTGAAACTATTCGACATAGAAAGTCGAAATTTGGAAAAAACAAATTTGGAAATATAGGAATTGATGACCTCATCAGAGCCGTGTAGTTTTTGAAAGATAAATTTTGACTTAAGGGATTAGTTTTGGGGAGTGTGAAATCGGAAGTGAACAAAAAAAAATTACCAGGTCATTGAGTGGGGTGTCAAATGAAAGCTTGTAAAAACCAGTCCAATAATATATATAATGTAATACTTGCGCCCACTTTTCTTTGTATTATTTTTAAAAAATTGCGAAATATCGCTGTCCCCCCCCTTTTCTCGAAACGACGATGCACACTGAGTCAAAACAATGGACCGTTGATTTGAGAAATAAAGTTCAACGATTTGGGCACGTTGTTCAATTGAGTACCGTTCCATTTTAAATTCCCCAAGTCTTCTTTACAAAATACTGAAAAGAAATAAAAAACAAAAATATAATAAAAAAGTTATAAGGAATTCAAACCCCTTCGGTAATTTTGGGCCACCCTGTATATATATATATATATATATATATATATATATATATATATATATATATATATACATATATATATATATATATATATATATATATATATATATATATATATATATATATATATATATATATATGTATATATATATATATATATATATAAATTTTTTCCAAGGATGAAATTAATTGGAGAACTCGGCAAAGGGCACAACAGATGTTCACACAATGTTCATTTAGCCTATATTTCGGTCCTTAGTTGGGACCGTCATCAGGGCACAAACTTACTCTGGAAGCGCTGGATCTTCCTATTGTCATTTGATCTATCTGACATCAGGTCGTTCATGCATCCAAAGTTTTGTACAATGTGTCTGGGGATAAGTCCCGTTGAATTCAATAAAAAATTCCTCCTACTGGTCATTCTAGCCAACTTGTAGTTATATTTAGCCCAGTTACGGAAAAGGTTAGTTGTTTCCGCTCCATATCCACTGTATAAATCTTGAAAAAACTTCATTTCTATAAAAAAATAAAAACAGAGAGCTAAAGTTGCCGTCTCTAACAAAAAATTTTTCCAAGTATGAAATTAATTGGGGAACTCGGCAAAGGGCGTAACAACACATCAACAATTAAATTTTGAGAATTCTAGAATATTCCCCACAGGGTGTAGATTGAACGAAAATTATCACGAGAGCATTACCTTTAATAACACAGGCCAACGATGAAAAAACTTTTTTAATAATTTTACCTAACTCCTATGTTTTTTGGTGTGCTGAGTCCGAAAAATAATAATAAAAAAGTCGTAGCACCCACCAATTTTTCACATTTTAATATTCAAAATGTGAAAAGTTTTTTATCATTCGATTGTTATTATGTTGGCAATAAAATCAGAATTTGATAAGGTTGGCAGTAAAATCAAATGTTATTAGATTGGCAGTTCCGATAAATGTCACAGTTGTTTGTTTTCTTCCAGTTAATATAACCTCGCATTACAGTGTTTAACCCATGTGTTTTAATCCACACTCAAAGTATGGCTAATCGTGGTTGTAAAAACTCTCCCAACACTTTTTGTTATATATGTGGTGAGTTTTGTAATTAAAAACATCAAAGAAACATTACTGACTTTGTAAAAAAAGTATACTTTGCATATTTTCGTGTAGAAATCGGTAATCAAGAAAAATGTTGGGCTCCTCACAAAATATGTTATGTTTGTGTCGAGGAACTTAGGAAATGGTATAAGAAAGAAAATAAAGCTTTTAGATTTGCAGTACCCATGGTATGGAGAGAGCAAGAAAATCATTCAAATGATTTTTATTTTTGCAGCGTTGATGTTTTTGAATATAACTCAAAAAATAAGAAAGTAATTGTCTATCCTAACTTTAATTCAGCTAATTACATTCCAAAATATTAGGTAATATGCCTTATAGTTAAAACTGCAAAGATCTGCTGAATATATTACCTATAAAAAAGCAGAAAATGTCGTTTAGACGAGAAGATCTCTTTTAAATAATGGATCTTATTTAGTTTCCACCTAATGTGGCATATTGCCCCAATCTTGAATATGCCACAGGTAATATGAGACCTTAAACATACAGTATATTCAGTTATGTCTGTTGGTATCGATTTAATTTAGCACGAAATATTCCATAAATCTAACCCACTGATTAAATAACTAAATGTCTACATAACGATTGCATATCAGCCCACCATTTTAATGATATTATTAAATTTGATTTTTTTTTATGTATAAATTTTTGAATTGGGGTCTTTCTAGTGAATTAGGCAGTTATGGTAGTTTGTTTGCCGTTTCTCTTTCTTGTTAGGTTTAGATGAGAGACTGACACTGCTTATTTAATTAATTCATATAACAATTTCTAATTTGTATGACTGGAGTGATCTGATTGTCACTTTACAAGTTTCCAAGTCGAACTCTGATAGCAAGTAAAGTATTATTATTATAAGCATAACTATAATAGTATTTCTTTTTAATAAAGTCTTTTTTTTTCTTACAGATATCAATCTCAAATGGACGAAGCATCTTTAAAAAATGAAAATGACGGTAACAAAGACGAGAATAAGTCCAATATTAAGCAAGAAAGAATTGAGAAAGAAGACTGGGAACTAAATGAAAGGTTGTAACCTCTTAAATTGTCCTCGAACTTACCCGCTTTAATTTCCGATACTGAATTGAGTGAACCCTGATTTTAAAAGAACTAAAGAAATTAAACACACACTAGCTCAGTTTTCCTTGGTAGAGAGATATGGGTAAGAGATAATTTTCTTACGTCTTTTTGGAATTAATTTCTATTTTTTAAAAGGCTTTAGCTGTACAAAATTTTGGGCACCATCCATTTTAAAATAGAAAGGATCTAACTTCAGCTAAAAAAATGGAAAAAAATGCTGAAAGAAAGTATTGTTGGTAAACAAAAAAAATCAGTTTGGTACAGCCGTTCTTGCCCTGAAAAGTAGGATAGGTATTCAGTGAGACACTAGCTTTAATCAACAAAAAAAAAAGAGAATTTATTCATGTTTTTTTTTTTAAAAATAAAAAGTTCTAACCTTGCAGTTTTACCAAAAAAAATTCTAGCCTAACTAGTAGTTGTTACATTTAAATTTTAAACTATTATAACCCCCTAAGACGAAAAATCGTGCTTTACACTTCACTTTTAAGTCTCTTTTTGCAGTTAAGGCACTACTCTGGAATAAGTCTATTTTGGGTAACTTACTGTTCTTATTCCTGTTTTGATGGACTACGCCCGATTTCACACTTTTTCTTATCAAACACTTAGAAAGCCTACTGCGGCTTTTATTTAAAAAACTGGTACTTTTATTTAGCTCGCCTGTTGGTTGTTCTGAGCTTTATATTTTTTTTTTTTAGTCGAAGGAAGCCTACTTGGCGACCAGATGGAAAGTAGCTCGGCTGCGGCTCGATGGAAAACAACCTCGATTCAAACTCTGCGGAGCCTTAAATAATCGTGCGACTTTTGCCTGTAATATCACGACGCTCCAATCAAAACTGCGGATCAAACATTTCACCAATCGCGGCCTGGCGGTAGGTTCGGTCCGGAACCCGCACAACACAGTATATACCGAACGTCTTGGAATCTCTGTTTAATATACCGTTCGATACAAAAATGAAAATAAGTACAATTTGAAATGGAAAAATCAGTAACATTACATGGTCTTAAAATCTAGGAAAAAATGAATGTTACATTTACCCCCTTCCAAAAAGAAATAGACTACACTAGTCTATTAAACTTAGGCTATTTATGAAAAGGTACAAAGTGGTACACTATCACTTAATACTAAGGTCAGAACTTAAAACAAAATTACAAACTTCGGACCTTACTACTAGACTTAATTCAATTAAGCACTAATATTAAGTACAATGAAAACCAAATGAAAATCTTTGCATGATCACAAGAATCTTATAACTAGACTTAACTTAATTAAACACTAAGGTTAAGTACATCAAAAAACAAATAAAAATCCTTGCATGAACATAAGAAATACCTGTTCAAAGTAACAATCGCGGTCTTCTTATATAAAAGAATCAGCTCTATTATTGTTACCAAAACAAAAAAAATATAACTTTGTCTAGACTCTTGTCTAAATCAAAAAAAGTGAACTGAAATAAAATATGAACACCCCCCTTAAAATATTTTAAGGATTGTCTGAAAATTTTCTATTTCAGCAAAAGAAATTTATAATAATTCTTAAATAAAGAAAAAAAATAAAAAAATGATTCTAGTGCAAACACTTACACTAAAAGAAAAAGTCTTGTCAGACCATTTAGCACTAGGGCCAAAAAAAGGAATATCTGGATAAATATCCAGACAAACGCTCGGGAAAAAATCGCCCTCAATGCTCTAGCTCATCACTAAGAGAACATTCTAAATCTAGTATCACTACTAGTCGCATCAGAAAATAATCGCACTCTATCGCGCAATGTCGACGTCCTGAGACATCCAGACATGCAAAAATCGCCAGAAAACACGTCAGCTCATCGCCAACAAAACACTCTGGTATATCGCCAGAAAAAACCTCGGCTCCTCGCCAAGAAAACACTCTGGTATATCGCCAGAAAAAAACTCGGCTCCTCGCCAAGAAAACACTCTGTAAATAGTCCTCGACTATACAAAGTCTGCGTTCTAAAAGAACAATCTCGCCATTAACATAGAGAGCAGCTATAAAAGCTAACAATACCACTATAAACACAGTGAATAGCTATAAAAGCTAAAATTCACTCTAAACACAGTGAATAGCTATAAAAGCTAAAATTCACCAAACTGAATGATCCTGCTTCAAAAAGCATCGCTCACTAAGAACGGAATGATTAGTCTGCGCACAACTAACATTCAAGGAAACATTCCCAATATAACTATATGAGACAGCAAGTCTCGAAATAGGACCTCCCTAAAGTCATAATCCTATATATAGGAGTCCAGAAGCAAAACGACTCAAAATCACACATTTTGAGCACATGCCCTCAGGCAACCAACATACACTGAAATATATACAGAAATATATACAGAAATATATACAGAAATATATACAGACATATATACAGGAGTTCAAATCCCAAACCTTTGGTTATGACAACTCCATACTGAGCTTGGTGAAAGCTCTTAGCAAAAGCTAACCAAATCTTCGGCACATCGCACCAAAGTGACAAATCTGCCTAGAAACATGAGCCAGAAAAAAACGCCCTCCGTCATTCTTCAGGGTGGCTACACAGAGATATAAAACTTAACCAGCATTGCGCTTCTCCAAGTTGCATGAAGAACCCTCGTGTACTGGTCTCGCCCTAGAACAACAACGAAAAACATTCAATCCATCCCACATAACAGGAGACAAACACCTCACCACGATATACTGAATGGTGGAGACAATAAAATACAGAATTGGTGACCCTGGTGTCCACCAACAAAAGGGAGTAGATTATAGCATCCACTAAACTGAAACGGTGTCTACCACACCACCATAAGTCAAAAAAAATTTAATCAATAGGGTGTTCTGAAACACACTACCGCCAACAGCCTGTCACCACTAATAGGCTAATTGGAGCTGAGGTCGACTACAGTAGCTAGGCTCTCCTTTGGTTCAAATAGAAATAACCATTGGGTAACAAAACCTCTAAAGGTCCCAAAGGTCAAACGTTCACCCCCCATAGACTACCCTTCCAATCAGTCTGTTCCTCAGGAAGACTAACTCCCTGCCAAACGTCGTAACGGCATCTGTTAGCACCCGGTGCATCACAGCCTGTAAAAACAGATAACTCATGGGATACAACCTAAAAGGTTTACAAGGTTGACTTAACCAAGCTTCTAACGGAAATTTCCGAAAAACGAAAATGAGCTTAAAAAGCTACATGAAGCAAAAATTTCTCAAATTTTCGGTGGCAACGCAACAAAACTTTTGAAGACGACAAGAGCTTTTCCAGCTTAATCAGAAACAAGAAGAAAACATCGTTGACAGCTAAAATATTCGATCATGGTGTTAATCGTCTCCCTAGACAATAGCCTCTAGAAGAAACTGCTACAGGTATCAGGCATAACCGTTTTCTGTCAGCCCAAACTTCTAGATTACCTCTTGGAAATCTAAAAATTCGGTTAGGAATCTTCCTTCACTGCGCTTAGCCTCTCTTGACAAGGTTCTCATCTCGGTATCAGATTTTGATCATTTCTTTGTGAAACGACTGTCTTACTCTGCTCTCATCTCCAGTAAATGATCAGCCTTTAGTTCTCCTGCAGGACTTCAATTTCCTATCAATCTGATAGTAAACCGAAAAAACTCAACATACGCCTATGAGTCTATGCAAAAATTTTTTAAAAAAAATTAGTGGCTCAAAGGTAACGTTTAAACGGCTCTGAAAAAAAATAGAATATACCCTCAGTTTGTCAATTCAGAAGAAGATCTAAATCAAAATAATCCAAGTCTTAGACTTACTGGATAAACCAAAATCAATTTACTCTTAATTGCACCCAACATATACCACTAAGGTAATAAAAATACACCCACTCGGGTAACAAACTTTGAAATTGCTCATAAAAATTTTGACTCTACATCACACTACACGAGCTCCATCTTGCGCTTGTCCAAACTCAAGATCACCTTGGATTGCCTCTAATCAAAATTTCGCTTCCAAGTGTCAAGAACTGGATATTATTTGGGGTCATAAGCAAATCAAATCCCGCGACCACCGACATACCAGTCTTATGATATATCCTGAGTGTGACTCCTTCGCAAGCTCGCAAAACTGAGCCGATGCTAAACATCAACCACAATCAACCTAAGTTTGGGATATGGCCAATACCCAAAACCTTAGCATTAAACAATAAAAGTAAGCTATTCTCTGCTCAACTTTTACAACAGTCAAAAAAAACGAGGTCGTCACCTCTACAGAGCAACATCAAAAAAAATTTAAGCAATTAAGATAATGTAAATATAAATTATTCTTCTTCTGACAAACTTTCATTAGGGTTAGGTCCGTTGAATGGTTTTAAGTCTTTAATATGCCATCGTCCTATTTTAGTCCCATCTAAATTAACTAAACCATAAACTAAGTCTGAAATCTTTTCTCTTATCACGCAATGCACATACTTAGGTACCAACTTAGATGTGAATTTATTTGCTGCACTGGAAAGAATTTTATTTTTTCGCCAAACGTGATCACCTATATTAAAGGCAAAATCCCTTTTTCTAAGGTTGTAAGACTTACAGTTCCGTTCATAAGCCTTATGTATCCTACTACGCACGTCGGTGAAAATATCTTTTAAACCCTTTAAATTTTCGGCGTACTCACCCCTGTTACCCGGAATTATTTCGCTGTCAACATTGACATCCAAATCTAAGTTTTTTATAATACAATCCGGATAGAGGTATATGTCTGCCGTAAACTAAGAAAGACGGTGTGAACCCTGTTACTTCGTGTCTTGCGGTATTTATTGCTTGTTGGATTTTGGAAATATTGCCATCCCAAGTGTCATGTGAATCCACGTAACTTCTTAAAGCGGTCCCGACTGTTCGGTTATTACGTTCCACAAAATTACATTGGGGAGAGTACACGGGATTAAAATGGATGTTAAAACCATAAGTTTCACTTAAGCTCTTAAAACTTTTAGAGGTAAACTGAGTACCGTTATCGCATATTAAGAGCGATGGGACACCGTGGATTAGAAAGACATTATTTTCCAAAATTCTCTCTATATATCCAGCTTTAGAGCTTTTCAAAGGAAATAGCATTGTATACTTTGTAAACCAGCAAGAAACCACGAGAAGCCATTTATTTCCCTTTTTTGAACGTGGGAATGGGCCTACTAGATCAGCTGCTATGACTTGAAAAGGGTAATTAACCGTTTTCTCTTTTCCCATCAGTCCCATAGGTAGTGCATTTGGAGATTTCTGCGCTCCACATACTTCACAAGTCCTCACAAACTTTACGATGTCAAAACGCATTTTTGGCCAATAATACTGTTCCTGAATCCTGTGAAGAGTTTTATAAAAGCCAAAATGACCAGAAGTAGGAGGAGAGTGACACATGTCTATAACTTCCTCTCTCTGTGGTTTAGGAACTAGTATTTTCCACTCGGGTACATTAACCTTTAAAGGCAACTGGTTTGGGATATATTTGTACACGAAATCATTTTCCACCTTCCACTGCGGAAACTTTTGAGGAAATTCTTTAATTTGCTGCCGTAAATTGTCGTACCATGGATCAATGCGATCTACATCAACTGTATCAATTCTTACGCCAAACGGTGCATTAAGACTGTTTTCGTCCGCTGTATGATCTGGGATTCTTGACAAAGCGTCAGGAATAACATTGTGGACTCCTTTTCTATGAATTAAAGTAAATGTGTGTTGTCTCCGCCTAATCGCCCAACGCGCTAGTTTGCCACTAGGGTTTTTAATAGAATTAAGCCACAATAAACTATAATGATCTGTTATGACCGTGAAAGGAACACCTTCTATGTAAGGTCGAAACTTTTCGATGTTAAAGAGTACTGCTAAACATTCTTTTTCAACAACCGAATAGTTACGTTCAGCCTTTGATAAAGTTCTACTGGCATACGCTATCACTCTTTCCTCACCATTGATTTTTTGTGTTAGGACGCCCCCTAAACCGGTATTAGAAGCATCACTAGAAATATAAAACTGTTGGGAAAAGTCTGGTTGGGATAAAATGGGAGCTGAAACCAATAGCTCTTTAATCTTTATAAAAGATTCTTCGGCTGCCTTTGTCCAATCTATCGATTGTCCTTTTTTTCGTCCTTTCAAAAGATCATTAATAGGTGACAACAAGGTAGAAAAATTCTCGATAAAACGCCTATACCATGAACACATTCCTACGAAGCGCTTAACTTCCGTAGTATTAGTAGGTCTCGCATAATTAACCATGCTTGCTACTTTATCCGGATCGGTACGCAAGGAATTTGAGCCTACAATATAGCCTAAAAACTTTAGAGAAGTTTTGAAAAAAATCACATTTGCTCAAATTTATCGTCAGTCCGGCCTCTTTCAATTTATCTTTTACTTCCTTAAGTAAGCGAATATGCGATTCGAAGTCTTCCGATGTTACTAAAATATCATCGAGATAGGTGAAAAATATGTGGCTCATATTTCGGACCAAATATAGCGTCCACTAAACGTTGCTGAGTTTGAGCAGCGTTCTTTAGACCAAACGGCATAGTGACGAACTGAATTAGACCTCGGCCTACTACTGCAAAAGCGGTCTTTTCCTTAGAGGATTTGTCCAAAGGAATTTGCCAGAAAGCCTTTCTAAGATCTATCGAGGATACATACTTAGCATTCCTGAGTGATGTCAAAATTCTGTCGATGTTCGGTAAGGGATAGTTATCAAATTTGCTGACCTCGTTGAGCTTTCTACCGTCAAAGCATAGACGATATCACTCCGAGTTTCAACATTTCGTCTAACTCCTTACAAAATTCTGTCGATGTTCGGTAATGGATAGTTATAAAATTTTGCTGACCTCGTTGAGCTTTCTTCCCTCAAAGCATAGACGATGTCACTCCGAGTTTCAACATTTCGTCTAACTCCTTATTTAATACTTTTGACATATACGGAGACATGGCGAAGGGCCTTGTCTTTACAGGACTGGCATCAGCCGTATCTATAGACATGGTGATTTTATTCGTTCGGCCTAACCTATCTTTACTACTTATTTCTTTGAAAGAGCTTATTACTTTTTCTGCCTTTAAGCGTTCCGTCCGCGAGAGATCATCTACGGTACATAGACGCGAGAAAAGGTTTTCTAAAGAACTTTCGGAATAACAATCTTTAAAACTTGTATTAGAATTGACTTCTAGGGACTGTGGATACCACGAATTATCTTTAAAATTTACTGAAATTCCGAATTTTTGTGCAAAATCACATCCTAAAACCAAAGTATGTGATAGAGAAGTACTACTAGAGCAGAGATTACTAAACAATGACCATTGCAGACTAGCGGCAACTCAAACCGTACCTAAAACTTTTAGACGGCTGCCATCTGCAGTGGTAACACTTCTATTTTTGACGTGGCATATTTTTATACTTAAACGACTTAAAATTTTAATACCATTCTGACCTAAAATGGAGGCATTTGCACGAGAGTCAAGTAAAGCCGAGAAATGGGCACCTAATAGATCTATCTTTATATGCGGTCTATTATCTAAATATTTATGCACGAATAAAGGAGACATGTGACCATTTGGAGAAGCAGGAGTTCTAACTTAAGAAGGAGAATTTTTATTAGACTTAAAAAAATCAGAAACTTTTTGTAACTATTTAGTCCAATCTGATTTATTGGAGTATTTCTTTACTTAAGATCCTCGTTAGAATCTTTCTTTTATCCGCGACCGGACGTTCTGAGAAAGTACGACGGATTTTCAGTTCATAGTCGAATTCATATTCCAGTAGGTGATTGACTTTAAAATTGAAAGCTTCCATGTTAAATGAATACAATTTTAAAAGAATTGTTTAAAAGGGCGTGAAAATATTTCTCCTGTGCTCCCAATAGTCAAAAAAATAAAATATGTAAAGGCACTTAAAATATGTAAACTTCTTTACCAAACATTAAAAAAAATCTTCGACAATTTCAAAAAAATTTCTAAGTATCGCCTTGTATTAACATTCCTTTACCAAATATGTTAAGAATTTTCAACAAAAAAAATCTCCAGATATCGTTTCGTATCAGCAAAGTATTTTTAATATTCATGCAAAATATAGGTGAGAAAAAAGAACAGTTTTTTTTGTTCGGTTAACCGCAAAATCTAACACTGCAAAAAATTAAAGTAAACCAGCACATCTGCTAATCTGAACTATAAAGCTAGCTGTTAAGAAAAAAGTAGGAATCTCTTATCTTAGAGTCGAAACAAAATTCTAATATCTAAACCACCATCGGATAAATTGAAATAAATAATTCTACAAATTTCCTGCTTTTGTCTTATTGCTATAGTGTAATTTCGTTTAATAAATATTATGAAATAAAAATATCTGCAAAGTTAGAGCTTTTACTTTGTTCGAAAGCTAGTACACTGAACCCTTTAAAAAATAAAATTCCAAAAGCCCCGCGTTGACAGCGCTATTTTTGTAACCTGTTAAATTGTCCTCGAACTTACCCGCTTTAATTTCCGATACTGAATTGAGTGAACCCTGATTTTAAAAGAACTAAAGAAATTAAACACACACTAGCTCAGTTTTTCCTTGGTAGAGAGATATGGGTAAGAGATAATTTTCTTACGTCTTTTTGGAATTAATTTCTATTTTTTAAAAGGCTTTAGCTGTACAAAATTTTGGGCACCATCCATTTTAAAATAGAAAGGATCTAACTTCAGCTAAAAAAAAATGGAAAAATGCTGAAAGAAAGTATTGTTGGTAAACAAAAAAAATCAGTTTGGTACAGCCGTTCTTGCCCTGAAAAGTAGGATAGGTATTCAGTGAGACACTAGCTTTAATCAACAAAAAAAAAGAGAATTTATTCATGTTTTTTTTTTTAAAAATAAAAAGTTCTAACCTTGCAGTTTTACCAAAAAAATTCTAGCCTAACTAGTAGTTGTTACATTTAAATTTTAAACTATTATAACCCCCTAAGACGAAAAATCGTGCTTTACACTTCACTTTTAAGTCTCTTTTGCAGTTAAGGCACTACTCTGGAATAAGTCTATTTTGGGTAACTTACTGTTCTTATTCCTGTTTTGATGGACTACGCCCCGATTTCACACTTTTTCTTATCAAACACTTAGAAAGCCTACTGCGGCTTTTATTTAAAAAACTGGTACTTTTATTTAGCTCGCCTGTTGGTTGTTCTGAGCTTTATATTTTTTTTTTTAGTCGAAGGAAGCCTACTTGGCGACCAGATGGAAAGTAGCTCGGCTGCGGCTCGATGGAAAACAACCTCGATTCAAACTCTGCGGAGCCTTAAATAATCGTGCGACTTTTGCCTGTAATATCACGACGCTCCAATCAAAACTGCGGATCAAACATTTCACCAATCGCGGCCTGGCGGTAGGTTCGGTCCGGAACCCGCACAACACAGTATATACCGAACGTCTTGGAATCTCTGTTTAATATACCGTTCGATACAAAAAAATGAAAATAAGTACAATTTGAAATGGAAAAATCAGTAACATTACATGGTCTTAAAATCTAGGAAAAAATGAATGTTACAAGGTAGGTATATTTTGAATGTTTTTGTAATAGTGTTTGCAGTAGGTTTATGTTGTTTACCAATTAAAATTTATATTTTGAAGAATAGAACATGCAATACAGTGCATCACAATAGCTTTCAATACTCGCGGTTTCATAAAATTAGCCAACTTAGTGTATAGAACATGTCAAAAAACTAACTACAAATTATATAAAATCTCTGGAAAAATTTTTTTTAGATAATTTCGTCAAAAAAAATAATAATGTTTAACTTAATGGTCGGAGAGTTCTTGAACCTTTTATATAACGGTCTTTCTGTAAGGCTAGAAACTTGTGTAGAGATGGGTGAGAGGATGCTAAGTACAGAAACCATGACCTGGTAGGTAACAGACCTGCACGTCATCAACCCCTATATTTTTGAAGGTGTAAAATATATAGAAAAAATATACTTATTGCTGTAAGTTTGAAAATTGAATATGACTTAGTTTATTCATAGTAAAGTTCAAAAAAAAATTGACAGGCGGTTTTGATGATCAAAAGCACCTGACAGGTGAGTCCAAAGGTGCGCAGTACAGGGCATACACTTTTTTCTGTAAAGCTGAAATTTATACACGAGTTTGAGTAAGCGATTTAGAAAAGATGTGTAAAATGACAGGCGATTTTGGCTAGCATAAATACCTGACAGGTGAGGGGGAAGATGCTGTAGGAGCACGACTGAGAGAAGGTAACGTGAATGCAATGGTGCGAGTTAGACAGTTTATCTAACGAGTAAGGTTCGTGTACGCTTACCTGTCTCAGGTAATATTGTAGAGAAGAATTTGGTCAGTTCTGAGTACGATCTGTAGTTGTGGAGTTGTATACTACAATATTATCGAGTACTACTGCGTTTTAATAGTTTGGAGTATTTCAAATCATATAATTTGATTGATAAAAAAATTTTTTTAATACATGCATATTAAAGTACTTTCTCGACGAAAGTTTTTTTTTTTATGGGTCTAGCACACGTGCTACAGGGAAGTCCCTAAAGCGCTACAGGAGCGACACGTGTGCGGAGAAAGCGATTCACGTTGTTCTTAAATCGCTGTAAATTGTACTCGTTGGGAAACACAGTCCTGGGCAAATTATTCCAAAGGGATGATGTTCTCCATATAAATGACTGCTTGAAAATCGTTGTACGAGGAGTAACAAGCTGAACATAATACGGATGTGAAGTATTAGCGTGACGTGTACTTCTAACATGCACCGCTCTGGGAGGAATTAAACGGGCCACATCCTTCGAACACTTTCCATGAAAATACTTGTAGAATAGGCTCAAGTCGCCAACCGCTCTTCGATGTTTCAGCGAATCAAGGCCACCTGTCAGTTCCGAGTCTCCAATCAGACGAAACAGCTCTTCTCTGAATAGAATCCAACAAATGCAGTGTATGTTTGGGAGCGGAGCCCCAAACATGGAAGCAGTATTCCATAGTTGGTCGAATTTGAGCTTTGTAAAGAATTAACAGTTATTGTGAAGTGTAAAGCTTTCTGGTTCGAAATAATATTCCCAACTTCTGGGATCTCTCCTTGCTATGCCTGCAACATGTTCATGCTAGGACATATTTGCTCCCAAATTAACGCCCAACAAATTGAGTGACGATGTTAGAGTAATGGAGTGCCCCGATATAACTATGTCGGGTTCAGCAACGTTAACTTTTTTAGAAAAAACTGCCGCCTGGGTTTTTGTAGCGTTAAATTCCACTTGGTTACTGTCACCCCCAAGATAGAATTTCATCCAGGTCTTTGTTAAGTTGAATGACTTCCTACTGTCTGCGGATATTCGTCTAAGTAGCCGATGTCCGAGCATTCAAAGTGAATGAAGAGATAAGTGTACTGTCATCTGCAAAGCTGTAGATTGGATTCTTGGTCTTTTCCAGCAGATCGTTAATATAAATGAGAAAGAGA
>CM032451.1:82812543-82817543 GCA_019049505.1 Pachyrhynchus sulphureomaculatus | reverse complement strand
GGATGATTTGTGTAGACTTAAAAATGGTAAACTTTCTTCTTGGGCAGCAAAGTGGTTACACCAAAAATATCCGTGTTTCTTGTGCCTCTGGGATAGTAGGGACAAAAACACACCACTGGGTTAGAAAAGATTGGCCTCAGAGAGAAAACATGGACGTTGGGGAAAAGAATGTCATTAACGACGCTTTGGTTGAAAGAGAAAAAATCGTACTTCCTCCGTTACATATAAAAGTTGGGCTTAATGAAGCAATTTGTAAAGGCTCTTGATAAGAATGGGTCTTGTTTTGCATATATACGGGTAAAAATGCATCAGTTGAGCACAGAAAAACTCAAAGCAGGGATATTTGACGGTCCACAAATAAGACAATTAATTAAGGATCCTGCCTTCATAAATTCAGTGAATCAAGTTGAACGAGAAGCTTGGACATCATTTGTTGCAGTTGTAGAAAATTTTCTAGACAAACATAAAGCTCAAAACTATGTTGAAATGGTTAACAAGATGCTTAATAGTTTCAAATCCTTAGGGTGCAATATGAGTATTAAAATACACTATTTACACAGCCACTTAGACCGTTTTCCAGAAAATTTAGGAGACATGAGTGAGGAACAAGGTGAAAGATTAGTAGTAGGGACTGGGGGCTTAAGCCTCACCCCCCCCCACCACTTTTCTGATTGGTCGACCTTGACCCAAGCCACGCCTCCTAAGCCACACCTCCTTGTCTAGGCTCAGTGTCGCTGCAAATTTCGTGCAGTTCATTTCGATCCTAAAACATTAGCATTGATCGTCCCCACTTCCTAATCGCGCGCATGAGCCCTCCCACTTAAGTCTGATTGGTCGGGGCTAATTTTGGCCCGCATACTTTAATGCTTCGGCTCCCCACCCTTTCCTGATTGGTCAGACTTGGCTCCGCATACTACCTCTCACCACTTTCTTCTCATCACCCCTTCCACACAGCTTACAGTAACATACAACTACTTAAGAGCAAGCGCCTCATTTGCAAACCAAGTTGCAAGAAGCAAGGTGTCCAGTACTTATCAAGATTTTCATGGCATCTTTGATTTTCGATACCATTATTGATCACGTAGGTGAGGTTATTTGTCGTCTACAAAGTACTTCAACATCTGTGTGGGAGTTGAAAGAAGGGGATCTCAAATTTCTACCCCTTAGTTATATGAAAAGAATATATATCAGCTCAATTGAATTGCAGAAAGTTTGGAGCAAGTTGCCAGAATCGATATCGAAGAGATAAGGAACTACAGTTAAATTTACCGTGTTACAAGCATTATAATCAACCAGGCGTAAGTGCACACCTCGATGGGCCGCCGCCATCAATAAGAAAATGCTGTGGCAACGTAACAAAAAGCGAAATCAGGAAAGTGAATAAGAAGGTTTGCAATATTTCATACTCTGACGATTTCTATTAAGTATTGCAAACTGAAGAGAGTAGAAGTTTAAGTGATGGAAGAATTAGTGAGAGAAATGTGTGAGGAATTTATAATGTCGGAGGCATGTTCGGAGTATATTATGCGAAGGATGGTCAGGAGACTGAAGCGCAGAGTATTACGATATTCCTGGAGTATATGGAGCATGCATTTAAATGTAAATTAGCAGCTCAAGCATGTCGTGAGTTTCTTAGTAGTAAAAATGAAGATAAACTTATTAAGGAATTTCTTGAGTTAGGGCTAATTGAACATGTATTAACATTAATGGAATACAATAAATGATTACTGTAAAATAATAATTTGTAATAAACACACTCTTTAATTTTATTATAGTTTTATTTTTTACAACACATCTTTTTTTAAAATCCAAGAATTGTGAGATTTATCAAATCCTAGCCATTTAACAAAAACTTTATTTCCTTTTTTTCTTATAACTTTTTCCACCAAATACGCGTCAGGATGTTTCACTTTTTGCAATTCCTCTTCATAAAAGCTACCTTCAATATTTTCATTATTGGCATCTTTTAAAGATAAGTAGTAGGGTTTGTGAGTTGTATTTTTCTAATTTGAAATATTTCAGTTGACCAGTTGGGAGTATATCCCTTGTCAAATGCCTCTCTTCGCTTCGAAATTCTCACAAAATCGTTTACTTTAAACTTGACATGCTTTACATCGAAAATTTTCTGGAAAGTAAAAGAATTTAATAGTACGTGTTCTTCATTTTTCCGGTTAATATTAATAGGTTTGTATCCGTAGTTCTATGAACAGTATTATTGTATTTTTCCACAATACTAAGAGGTTCAGCCCAAACATATTTTGTAAAAGCATTTATTACTACTTAAAATATATCTGTTCGATTTATTAAATTTAGCATAAGGCTGCATTTCGACTAAATCAGCTTGCCATAAGTCATTTAAACCTTTTACTATCGTTCTACGTCTCCGATAATTTTTTCTAGCTGGTTTATGTAATTTCTTTTAACAATGGTTTCTTTAATATTTTCCTTCATAATAGCATTTTTCTTACTAGTGATTTTTTATAGAAGATCTTCCTTAAATAATGTTTACTTGACCACTTTATCCGCTTTATCTTTAATATCGTTAATAGATGTGATTGCTTTGTTAATTTTATCATCAATTTCTTGTATTTTATTTTTTTGTTCATTACATTTCACGTTAATTTCAGTTTCCATGACAGCCTTATTTCTAAAAATTTCTGTCTTCAATTCCTTTATTGCAGAATTAAATTCTTCTCGCACCTCAATAACTTTGTTTATAGATTCAGCACTGTGTTTCGAACAAAAGCTTCTATTTCTTTTTTCTGTTTTTTAAACTGTTCTTCAAGGTTTTTAATCCAGTTGTGGTTCTTATTAACGTTTACTCGGGATTCATCAAAAATTGTTTTAAACGATTCTATTTCTTCCTTATTATCTTTAATACTAGTTTCACCTAACTTAATTTTATCTGTTAGTTTGTTTTCAAGATCTACCACCATAGTTTTAATAATTTCAAACGATTTATTAAGTTCCGCGAGTAATCTTTCCTCTATAATTTCAAAATTTGTAACTTTGTTGTTATCTCGTCAATTTTCTCTTTATTTTTTGGCTATTTTATTCAACGTGTGTCTTCTTTCTCACGCTCTTTCACTATAGTTTGTACTCTTTCACTTAAAGACTTTATCTCTGATAACAATTTGGGATCTACATTAGTTTGGTTTTTTAATTCTAGATTGTGTAGTTGTGTAAGAACCTCTTCAATTTTATTACTATTTCTTGTGATATTATTTGAACTATCTTCTAAAGTTTTATTCTTTCTGTTAATGCAACTATGTCTTTAGAGACCACAACATCGGTTTCCATAACTTTTTCTTCCAACTCTACAAACTTTTGCATTGTGATTTTTGTTAACTAAAGCCTGTAGTTTCACAGATCTATCGCTATTATTGATATTTTTATTCATATCATCATGAACTTTTCCAAAATTTTTCACTTCTAAAGCCACTCTGTCATTAAGAATATTTGTAAAATTTTGAAACTTTGACACAAGCTCCTTTGAAATATCATCTTTCACTTTATCAATTGTTGATTGATTGCTGATCTTAATTATTGTTTTAATTTCTGATATTTCATTTTTCATATCTGCTCCTAAACATATTCAAATTATCCCCATGTTTGAAAATTTTGCATCATATTCGGGGATAGTTTTTACTATAGATCTTCAAATATCTTTATCTATTTCTTAGTGTTTTCAACATCATCAATGTTTTCGTTAAGTCTTTTATTTAAATTGTTAATATCGTCTTTCAAATTAGATTCAAAGTTTCCAATTATTTTGTTTTCAACATATTTCTGATCTCCTTTAAATTTGTTCAAAATTCTGTGTTCAATATTTGAAAATATTGTATTTTCTAATGTAGACGTATCTACTTGATAACGTTTAGAAATATGTTGACCAAACTTGTCAATAGTCATCTTAATATTGTAATAAAATCTGCGTTGTGTCCTTTTATATTATAATTTTGCTTCTTTAAGCTCTTCAATTATAGAAATAATTTCATTGTCATGTCCAGTATGACCTGCAGAGGTGGATGCAAATAATAAAACGAAGCCTATTAACTAACTCATTTACATCATCCCCAATACACATAGTCGGTATTATCTTTATTTGTTTTTAAAGTTAAACTACCTCCTTTTGTGGTTGGTTTACTAGCTCTAGTTTGTCTCAAACTCTGTACTCCTCTGATCAAAATTCTCCATAGCATTAATAGTTTTGGTTTTTAGTGATACCATTCTTTTGCAAATATGGTCCTATTATTGTAATGTACTTGTGTGATGCATTTCCTTGAACCTGTTCGTTGGGATCGTGGTTCCTACGATATGCGTTAGTTCTTTTTTAAAAATATCCATATAATTTTCAAGATCGTCTTGTTTATAGCCAACAGGTTCTTTTTTAAATAACAACTCATATAAACCAGGTGTACCAGGATAACTTACACCAGAAACTTTTATTTGTTTACCAATAATTTCAACAGCTGTTGTGTTAATCCTAAATAAAATTTTTCTGTTTCATAATCGTGAACTATTCCATATTGATGATCAAATTTATGCTCAACATCCTTAACACCCTCATCGATATACTGGCGAGGTATTTTATCAAATTGCTCCAACCAATTTTTATATGCTTCTGAATCTGTATAGGCTCTTACTACATTTCTGGTTTGTTCCAAAATATCAGAAAGGTTTTGAGTTGTAGAATCGGAAGATTTTGAAGAACTTGTTGTTTCCCCTATAACGGTGGTTTGTAAAAAAGGTGGTATTTGGCTCATATTAAAAAATGATGGTGTTTCATATGGAAGATTTGGTGTTTTGCCTGTCCTTCCTTTTGGAGTTGATATATTTGCAAAAAAATATCCTTCCCTGGGGATGATATATCAGCAAATAAGTTTTTTCGCGGTGTTGAACTTTCATGAATTTTTTAAATTGGAGTATATTGCTCTTCTTTAATGTATGGTGCTTCAAATTTACCCAATGTTGAAACTAGTTCTTGTAAGGGCTGTGTG
>CM032451.1:82751084-82812443 GCA_019049505.1 Pachyrhynchus sulphureomaculatus | reverse complement strand
AAGGTGTGATACAGCCTATGGATCAAGATGTGATACATGTCATTACAGAAAGATTTTACTTATGAAAATGTTACAGAGACGATCGATAAAGGTAACATCTTTGCTGCAGTTCTCTTGGACGCTATAAACTTTATCCATATGGCTTGGCAAAGAGTCAGTAGAGAAACCATTGCAAACTGTTTTAAGCATAGCTGATTTTTAAACGAATGTATGACTCAGATGATGAGCTACCGTTGACTCAGTGGATTGAAAAACATCGAGAAGATCCTACTGATTGTCTACAATTTGTTTACGATGCTGAGATTCAACAAAGTACAGTGGAAATCGAGATTAAAAAGATGTTCAATTACTGTAATTTTGAAGAATATTTATGTGCTGATAATGAATTAATGACGAGAGAAAATATTAACTGTTGATCAAATTGTGACATCAGTGACTTCTGGAAAGATTTCAAGCGAAAATGACGACGAAGACGAGCTTAGAGAAGGAGATAGTATTTATGTTCCATCCATTTCAGAAATGACTATATAAAAAAAAAAAAACTGAAACTCGCAATTTTTTGGAATCTCGTGAATTTTCTGAACGTATATGGAGTAGTTTTTGTGACTTTGACAATTATATGAACACCATTTCTTTTTCAAGTAAAACTGTACAAAAGAAAATTACTAAATTTATTGTATATACTACGTATATTAATGTTTTCGTTTATACTCGTATATGTGCCAACATAACTAATAACTTTAGTTGACTTGTGTTATTTTCCTTTGAACGTTTTCTTTTAATTTAATAATAATTACACAGGGGAACAGCTGTTTTGGTGTCGAGGTTTTTTGAGCTGATTCTATATCAATTGATGTCCTGAATTCAAATAACGTATTCATTTGTACCTAGGAGCTCAAATTTTTAAGAAATACAATTTTAGAGAAATATAAGTTACATTATTGTAATTCAAATCCGTAAGTGTAGTAAACAAAAGTAGATACGAAATTTTTATTTTAGTTATACAAAATACAATATTATGTCGTACTTACAAACAAAAAAAAACATTGAAGAAATGAAATAGTCACTCAACACTTGGAAAGCTTCTTTTCCGCGACATTCTTGAATGTTTTTTTAAACAGTCCCTTTTTAAACTCCAGCAGTAATCTGCCATCATGTGCATGTCCCATCTTCCTTGGTAGCGGTCCTCCATAACTTTAATATCTTGGTGAAATCTTTCACCTTGTTCCTCACTCATGTCTCCTAAATTTTCTGGAAAACGGTCTAACTGGCTGTGTAAATAGTGTATTTTAATACTCATATTGCACCCTAAGGATTTGAAACTATTAAGCATCTTGTTAACCATTTCAACATAGTTTTGAGCTTTATGTTTGCCTAGAAAATTTTCTACAACTGCAACAAATGATGTCCAAGCTTCTCGTTCAACTTGATTCATTGAATTTATGAAGGCAGGATCCTTAATTAATTGTCTTATTTGTGGGCCGTCAAATATCCCTGCTTTGAGTTTTTCTGTGCTCAACTGATGCATTTTTACCCCTGTATACGCAAAACAAGACCCATTCTTATCAAGAGCCTTTACAAATTGCTTCATTAAGCCCAACTTTATATGTAACGGAGGAAGTATGATTTTTTTCTCTTTCAACCAAAGCGTCGTTAATGACATTCTTTTCTCCAACGTCCATGTTTTTCTCTCTGAGGCCAATCTTTTCTAACCCAGTGGTGTGTTTTGTCCCTACTATCCCAGAGGCACAAGAAACACGGATATTTCGTGTAACCACTTTGCTGCCCAAGAAGAAAGTTTACCATTTTTAAGTCTACACAAATCATCTATTGATGTTCGTAATACTTTATCTTCTGCAAGACCAAAGCTATGGTATTATATTCTTCTTTCAGTTTCGTTGAGTGAGCTAGTGGTATTGAACCATATTTATTCCCATTATGTAGAAGGACACATTTTAAACTTCGCTTTGAACTGTCAATAAATAGGCGCCAATCATCTGGAATATATTCAGAAAGTCCCATTTCTTTCATGAGTCCCCTAATTTCGTGACAAAATACAAGATTGTCTTCTTGAGAAAAGAATGGTAGCAGATCTTTTTCTCTTGTACGGTAAAAGGTAATTTTGGTTCCTTGTTCCAGTAAATTTTTGTCGTTCAACCTAGAAGCCAGTACTTCAGAAGCTTTTTTCGATAAATTGAGATCCCTGGTGAGATCATTTAATTCATTTTGATTGAAGCGTTGAGGAACTGATGACGTCCCCTCATAGTCACTGTTAGTTTCATTAGCATCAGAACTTTTATTACCATCAGAAGAGCGAGCAGAGGGAAAATATTCGTCATCAGAGATATGTGGTAGCTGATGAAATGTTGGAATCGGTATTTCATCTGAGTGCGGGATAGGGCGTATTGCCGAGTCTAAATTGGGATAAGTCCACTTACTGCGGTTATTTCGATTGATTCCATTAGTATTTACTAAACAGAAATAACAATCATTGAAGTGGTTTTTTGGTTCTCTCCAAACCATTGGTACGCCGAATTTTAGACATTTTCTTTTCCCGGTAGTCCACTGCCGTAAATGCTCTGTACAAGTTTTACATACGAGATGCGGGGCCCACGTTTTGTCCTGATCACCAAGCTTAACTCCAAAGTATCCAAGATACGCTCGCTTTACAAAGTCAGTAATAGTTTGTCTGTTTTTGTTGAAACATGTATTCTCCGCATATATAGCAAAACACATCAGGTTGATTTACACAACTTCTTCTTGAACTGGAACCTGAACTCATTTTAATTCTGTTCAATAACACAAAAACACTCTTTTCTTAACATAAAATAACACGCCGAATTCAATCTACTCTCATTAGTAAGAACGCACAAACTGACGAGACTTACCCGAGTTAGGTGATTAAAAGGGTCAGTTCAGGTACCTGATAGGCAATGGTTCCACTATTTATAGATTTACCTGGAATTTACTCAATTACAGACTGACAATAAAACCATTGTACCTACATTAATGAATATATAATAATTTTAGAACTCTCATAAATGAATATACTGAATAAAAACCACATTGGTAGATAAGTTGATGTATCTAAAAAAGTAGAGCTGATAGAGAAAAACGGATTGCATGTATAGATTTAGCGTCCCAAATATAGTTAAAATCAGCCCTAAAATCCCAGGCACCAAAACAAAAATATTTTTTTGTTGCCCTATGTTATTATTAATTTTTCTAAGCATTAGCGCCTAATCTAAATACAAAAGTAGTGAAAAATGATATTAGATTTTGTTACTGTTTGTAACGAACTTCGGATACAGCGAACCATTTTTAGTGATTTTTTGGAGTTCGTTATAAACGGACTTCACTGTACATTGATAGATCATATAAAACCAATTTTCAACACAAAAACCTCAAGATTATAAAGCAAATAATAGAAAGTTCCAAACTTTCATCATAGGCCTCTATAATTAAAACTAATGTAGTATTAGATAATAATACTACACGGCAGTTATCTTCCTCCCACTACCCCAAACTCTTTATTTTTTACACTCGGCGATAGTCTCGAGAACAATGTTAGCATCATCACGGGCGACAGACCAGTCAGTCATCGCTTCTGAGGGTGCTCACACAGTTAGAGAAACGCGTATCGAGTACAAAAATAAAGTATTTAATATAGTGGCAATAATGTTCGTGCAGTGTCATACTACCAAACATTTCAAATTATCTCAGTAATTAGACAATAAAATTAGGTATATATAACAAAAACAAGTTTTTTTTTATTTTAGATGAATAAATAATAAGCTAAAAGTAATTTTTTATTGTTAAAAGTAAAAAGTACAAGACCTAACAACTTTCTGTATTATACAAAAGGCAAAAGTTAAAAAATATCAGCTATATTCAATCAAATTGTTTTCAATTCGACTGAGCTATGAGCGTAACAAAACATGGCGGACTCAATAAAATCATGTTATTTTTGTAGCAAGTACCAAAATAAGTTGTTGTGAATGATAACCGATTTTATTAAATTATTATATTATGTATTTATGATTAAGGAACTATAGATAAAGGTATGTTTTCAAAAATCTTAAGGTGAACAAGGTCCTGAGAAGAGAGGTGTGAGTTATGTGCCGCCTTGTAACTCAACGAAAATTAAGATATCTTCTGACTTAATATGTCAAGTCAATCATTGCTCCTGATGGAGCTAACTTGGTTGGTGAAAGGCGCGTCGAGTGCAAAAATAAAGTATTTGATGTAGTGGTGATATATACTGAGTAGTGTCATTGTGCCAAAGATTCCACATTCCCAACAAAGTAAGTGAATTTGGCATTTAGCGGTTTAAATTAATAAGAATATCAGTAAGTCAGCTAAAATTATGATGTGCAGCACAAGACCTGTAAGATCATTTTTTATTTATGATTAAACTGATAAAATGAAAATTATTTAAAAGCCATTAACTACCTGTTCCAAGGTCTGGGTATTTTATTTAAATTCAAAACATTTTTAATTTCCTTGCTAATAGAAAATATTGTATTTAGGAAAAAATTACAATCCGAGATTTTCACTTTTCTTCAGGTTTTGAGGTCCTTAGATCACGAAAAAACAGTCGTTTATTGCCGTTGCTCTGTGTGTCTCTTGAACGAAATTCGATATTTATTTCAAACTTGGTGTATATATATATATATATATATATATATATATATATATATATATATATATATATATATATATATATATATATATGTTACAGTCCCTGGTCAAATTATTAGACGCACTGCAAGATTTCATGTAAAATATTAATTACCAAGGGATATTGTACCGTTTTATTTTTTTATATTGATTTGTTTTTTATTTTTATATTATCCAATCAATTACCTATTTATTTGACATAAATAAAACAGCATTAATTTAGAAAAGCATAAGTTTATTAAGTTTTAAAGAAAAGAGAAATTAATGTTAGTAAAAGTCAATATTTATTTGAGCCACCTTTAGCCGCTATCAAAGCTTTAATTCTGCGCGGCATGCTATCAATGCAAGATTGTACTGTCTCCTGCATTTGAGGATGATGATTCCACACATGAATAATCTTTTCTAGGAGCTTGGTTTTGTTGGTAATCACATCTTTAGCCACTTCTCTTTTCATCAGCTCCCACACATTTTCAATGGGCTATTACCCGGCCAATCCAACAGAGGGATATTTTTTTTCTGCCAAAAAAGCTTTAACAGAACGAGCAGTGTGGCAGGGAGCTCCATCTTGCATGAAAGTGAATGGTTCCCCATTTGGAAACCATTCTATGAGCTGCGGAATCAACCGATTTTGTAATACTTCTTTGTACTGATCTTGCCTCATTATTCCTTTGACGACGTACAGACGTCCAGTGCCCTTGCCGCTGATGACTGACCAAATCATCACTTTGGTGGGATGTTTAACCGTCGGGACGACACAATCAGGATGAAACTTTTCTCCATGACGACGACGCACATACTGAGCTTTATTCTGCAAAATTTCGAATGTGCTTGCGTCACTGAAGCAGACCTGTCAAAAATAGGAAAAATATAGAAACTTCCATGTTTATTTGCTTTATTTAACTGAAAATGATAATAATGTATCAATTATTGATTAAATTGCTGTATCTTACCGATCTCCAGAAGTCTACATCTTTGTCTTGCCATTGTTTGGCCCACTTCAGGGCTTTGCTTTCATTGCAGCTGTTAACTTGGGCTTCCTGGCGGGGCTACAGGCCCTAAAATCTAATTCTTTCAATTTTCTTCGAACAGTGCGCTCAGAAGCATTTACGCTAGGATCCTGGAGTTGTGATTTTATTACCTTTGTGGTAGCAAATCTGTTTTCTACACAAATTTTCTTCAAACATCTCTCTGACCGTGGAGTGAAAATTGGTTTTCTACCGCATCTTTTCTTTCTTTTCGGGCTTAATTCCTTCCCTGACTCAATTTTCTTTTTTATGCGTCGTACACTAGCTTCAGAAACCTCCAATCTTCGTGATATTTCTCGGTTTGTAAATGTTTTCGCAATCACAAGGGCCTTCACTTCAGCTTTTTTACGTGGTGAAAGATCGCCTTTTCTACCCATAATGAAAATAGTCCAATTACTTTTTTAAAACACTGCGTACAAAATAAACTAATAACTGAGTAGTATAAAACTGTTAAACAAACAATCACAGTCCATAAAGCCACAGAAACACGTCCGTACCTGACTCGATTCCGATCGCGACTGATACAGGTTTGTACTTATTTACGTTCATGTATCACTTTGTCAACACAGTGTTGCCGTATGTTAAAAATGAATACAAATATGTAGTCTACAACAATTCCTTTAAATAAAAATCAATAATATTGTAGTTTAAATATACCATTATTGCATAAAAACTCTTAAGAAACATAAAATTACTAAAAAAAATACAGTGCGTCTAATAATTTGGCCAGGGACTGTATATATATATATATATATATATATATATATATATATATATATATATATATATATATATATATATATATATATATATATATATATATATAAATATACGCAAATTTGGGCGTGATAGGAGATCACACAATTTTCATTAAGCCGCCAATATTTCGGTCCTGGATTGGGACCTTCTTCAGGGCAGGACTGAAAAGAAGAACAGAGCGTATTCACTGATAGTGTCTGGGACAACTTTAAATTAATGATGTTAACATTAGGTTGTTATAATAAATAAAATTAGTGTGGAACAAGAATAAGATATTAGTCATAATAAGTTAAAAAACTCACATGAGAAGTGCGCAGAATTTCGTTAGCCTGAATGGCCGTAGGTTATACATAAAAAAGTTGTTACAAATACAAGTTGGTTAATCCATAAAATATACAAAATACACATTTAAAACACTGTAGATAAAATTCTAAAAAACAAATTTAACACATGGATGTAATTGGGAACCTTGGATGTTGAAAACATCGTTAATTAATTCACTTGTGACCACCACATATGGCCACCGCCATTTAGGAACAGATGACAAGAACGACAGGAGATAGCTACTCGACAGAGATAAGGCGTTTAGTCAAGAAAACTCAATTAACCAGAATGCGGGGTCGACACCTGGAAGGAACCGATAGAAAAGGAAGTACAAATATTGGACCCTAAGTAAGAGAGAGGTAGCAAAATTGAGCGACCAAAAACACCCGGTATGTAATAGTGGAAGGATAGAACACACCCTAATTCTAAGTAAATGGTGAGCGAGGGAGCGAGAGAGAGAGAGAGTGGCAATAATGGGAGCAACGAAGAAGACAATTGTCTAGTGAATTAATTATTAATTTATTAATTTCTTGTTGGAATCTGATTGGCGGAAGAGATTGTCGGCAAAAAACCAATGAAGACTCGAGGCACCAGGAAATGTAAGAGAGGTGACGCAAGGAACTGTCAATGGAAGGAAGACAGTAATCACTAGGTGCAAAAAATGGCCCAGATAAAATGGAAGGAATCTGTGAAGCTCAAGATCAAAGAGAACCGTAAACAGAGAGAGGAAGGAAGAGAGAAACCCTGGAAATTACGGAGCTATAAAACGAGACGACCAACGCGGTACAGATGGATCATAAAACACTTGAAGACAGGGAAAGATTGTGAGAAGTTGATTTATCACAGGAGAGGAGGAAACTATAAATGTTACTAAGACCATCCAGGTCAGTTCTTTTATTGATATTAAGGTGATTCTCCTGGATGTAACACATCTCAAGGAACTCTCTCTTGGAAAGATTATTGGAGAAATGAAGAATTTTGGGTTCCCTGAAATTAAAGGAATGACCATTGTCAACAGAATGGGTCGCCAAGGCACATCGGTGTGGATGGCATCTAGTGTCACTTTTATGGAGTGCAATACGACGATTCAAGGATTGAGAAGTTTGGCCAATGTAGATTGATGGACAATTGAGGCAGGTAATTGAGTAAACCAAGTCTGACATGGAAAGAACTGGCAGCGGGGCCTTCAGCTTACTGAAGACACGTCTGTTTTTGAAGAAGTAATATTTGGCGATTTTAATGTTGGGAATGACACGCAATATGTGGACCAATTTGTTTGTAAGGCCAGGAATGAATGGTAAAGAAAGCAACGACCAATTTATTTCGACTGGGGGAGTTAACGGGGGAGGGGAGATATGCGGTAGGTGGAGGGGAGGGGGGTTCTGGGGGAATTTGATGGATATGAGTAAGCTTGTTGACTTCATCTTTGGTTCTTAGTAAGAGTTTTCGATTGTATCCATTATCTATGAAAAGTTTTGTAAGTGTTTCTTGTGACTGGAGTAAGAAATCAGGATGGACTATTATCTTCAGTCTTCTATATAGGCCTTTGATGACATTGACCTTCACCCTCCAATCATGGCCAGAGTTTGCATGGATATATCTCCCATTTACTTAGAATTAGGGTGTGTTCTATCCTTCCACTATTACATACCGGGTGTTTTTGGTCGCTCAATTTTGCTACCTCTCTCTTACTTAGGGTCCAATATTTGTACTTCCTTTTCTATCGGTTCCTTCCAGGTGTCGACCCCGCATTCTGGTTAATTGAGTTTTCTTAACTAAACGCCTTATCTCTGTCGAGTAGCTATCTCCTGTCGTTCTTGTCATCTGTTCCTAAATGGCGGTGGCCATATGTGGTGGTCACAAGTGAATTAATTAACGATGTTTTCAACATCCAAGGTTCCCAATTACATCCATGTGTTAAATTTGTTTTTTAGAATTTTATCTACAGTGTTTTAATGTGTATTTTGTATATTTTATGGATTAACCAACTTGTATTTGTAACAACTTTTTTATGTATAACCTACGGCCATTCAGGCTAACGAAATTCTGCGCACTTCTCATGTGAGTTTTTTAACTTATTATGACTAATATCTTATTCTTGTTCCACACTAATTTTATTTATTATAACAACCTAATGTTAACATCATTAATTTAAAGTTGTCCCAGACACTATCAGTGAATACGCTCTGTTCTTCTTTTCAGTCCTGCCCTGAAGAAGGTCCCAATCCAGGACCGAAATATTGGCGGCTTAATGAAAATTGTGTGATCTCCTATCACGCCCAAATTTGCCGAGTTCCCCAATTAAGATTGTATTTTTAATAATTTTGGTAGATACGGCAACATTTTGCTTTCCTTCTTTATTCTATATATATATATATATATATATATATATATATATATATATATATATATATATATATATATATATATATATATATATATATATATGTATATATATGTATATATATATATATATATGTATATATATATATATATATATATATATATATATATATATATATATATATATATATATATATATATATATACGTATATATATATATATATATATATATATACGTATATATATATATATATATATATATATATATATATATATATATATATATATATATGTATATATATATACATATATATATATATATATATATATATATATATATATATATATATGTATATATATATACACATATATATATATATATATTATATATATATATATATATATATATATATATTTATATATATATATATATATATATATATATATATATATAAGAACCAAAAAATTAAATTCACTGGTGCACCGGCAACGAAACTTTCAAGGGATGGTAGAACGCAAAATATAAGATCCTGCCTTTTCGCTTTTTCAATGGGGCAATAAACGACCCTATTAAGATTTTGTGCATGGTTGCTAGGTATTACAATAAACGTATTTTTATTTTACCTGCTTTGTATAACGCCCTCACTTGCACCTGCAGTCATATTGGATCTATTTTTACCTATATATTTACTACCTGGCAACCTAGTTTGGAGCCCTTTAAGTATGTGATAATATAGGCCTAATGACCACAGGTCCCCATTAGGATTCGAAATATACTTTTTATTATTTTTATTTTTAGTTTTACTTACAACCTAAAGGTTCTATTTTAATTAAGTGGCGTCCGTGGGAAAACTGCAATAGTGGCTATCGCAAGAGAAAACATTTATCACTTGACGCTGAGGAAAAATTGTGAAAAAAGTTTGGTAAAAAGAAATTTGAGTAAACAAAGTGTTTTGCAAGAAACTAGTGAACTAACAAAAACCCTAATTTCTACGATTAAGGGTATTGTAGGAAAACCATCATTCAGGAATAGGAAAAAATGGAAAGATTTTCAAATGCATCATGTAGACGATTGTGAAAAAGACGACATCAGGAGAAAAATATATTCTATGTATGAAGAGCAGTTGGTGCCGATACTAGACAAAATAAAATTAAGACTGGTGCAGGACGGGACCAATATACATTGTGGCCGATCAACCCTTCACAGAATACTCTTAAGAATGGGATTTACGTTCCGAAAAACCAACAAAAGGCAAGTAGTGATGGAGTCACAAAGATTACGAATCTTGCGACATACTTATTTACAAGAAATTAAAAAGTATCGATCAGAGAATTAGCCAATAATTTACCTTGACGAAACATAGTTCGATACCCATAACACTATGCAAAAAGGATGGGTTGACAGCAGTAAAAATGTCAGACTAACGCACCTTCAAATAAAGGTAAACGAAAAATCATTTTGCATGCTGAATCTGAAAAGGGCTGGGTATCAAATTGCCTACTATTATCTGCAAAAAACATAAAAGATTCTAGTTTGAACTACTACAGAACTTTTTGAAAATTGGTTTCAAAATTCCCTTTTCCCAAGAGTTCCCGAACAGAGTGTTATAGTTACGGACAATACAAGTTACCATAGTCGCCTACTAAATAAGGTTCCTAATGCAGCCAACACCTAATCGGAAATACAGGAATATATGTTAGAAAATGACATTTATTTTGACTTTAGTTATAAAAAAGTGATCTTCTGAAAGTTTTGAAACACCATAAATTGAAAAAGAAATATGTTTGTAATAGTAAGGCTGAGAAAATGGGACACAGTGTTATGCGGCTTCCTCCGTATTATTGTGTGTTTAATTCAATTGAACATATTTGGTATCAAGTTGAATCAAAAATAAGGGCACAAAATGTTTCTCCTACTTTTAGCGTGTCAGTGGTTGAATTAGTAAAAAAAGTTATAAATGATATACCTTGTGAAAGTTGGAAGAATTCCATTCAGCACGTTGTTAAAGTTGAAGATTCATATATTTATGCAAATAATATAAAACCACTGATAATTACCTCAGGTGATCACAGTGATAGTGAAACCGAATTAGGCTTAAGTTAAAATATATTTTTTATTTATACAATATGTCTCCTCTTGTAAACCCCATTCATTTAAACTGTATATTTACCCAAAACCGTACTTCAAAAACACTTATAATTTTATTTATTTGCATTAATGAATAAAATTCTTAACTCCATCCCTGCAACCTATCATAAACAAAAGTAAGAATTTTTATATTGCCCACTTAAGGGTCTTAAATATATGTATTATATAGCATGACGCTTGTAAAATGATTATGTGTTGTATTATAAAAATTTCATTATATTTTAGATGTAAATAAAGCAAATTTTTGAGAATGCCCAAAATAATAGGGCGAAACTTTAATTAAGTGGTTAAAAATTTTAAGAAGAACCTAATACCCAAGTAAATATACATATATATATATATATATATATATATATATATATATATATATATATATATATATATATATATATATATATATATATATGTATATACATATATATATATACATATATATATATATATATATATATATATATATATATATATATATATATATATGTATATACATATATATATATATATATATATACATATATATATATATATATATATATATATATATATATATATATATATATATATATATATATATATATATGTATATATGTATATATGTATATATATATATATATACATATATATATATATATATATATATATATATATATATATATATATATATATATGTATATATATATGTATATATATATATATATATATATATATATATATATATATATGTATATATATATATATATATATATATATATATATATATATATATATATATATATATATATATATATATATGTATATATATGTATATATATATATATATATATATATATATATATATATATATATATATATATATATACATATATATATATATATATATATATATATATATATATATATATATATATATATATACATATATATACATATATATATATATATATATATATATATATATATATATATATATGTATATATATATATATATATATATATATATATATATATATATATATATATATATATGTATATATATAAATTGCTTTTTTTTCTTTGTACGCCATTTTCGTTCTATAATTTTTCAGGTCTATTCGAATTGTAGCTCTCACTGCTTGGTGATCACTTCCCATGCAAAGTTTGTTCATTACGGGGACATCAGAAATGTTTCTTTTCTGTCTTGTTATAAAGAAGCCAATCTCATTGTTAGTTTTTCAATTAGGACTCACCCACGTCCATTTTCGATGAGTCTTCTTTTGGAAAAAGCTGTTCATTATATATAAACGATGGTGGTGTATAAAATTTAGTAGCATTTGTCCCCTCTCGTTTCTACCGTCCAGTTCGAATTTTCCAAGTACTGTTTCAGATTCATCGCACTAGGTTCCAATTTTGGCATTAAAATCTCCCATGAGGGAGTATAGTGACAATCTGATTTTTTTAATGACATTTCGACGTTTTCATAAAAGTGATTGATCTCTTCATTTTCAGAATCTGTGGTAAAAGCATAAACCTGTATTATTTTTATTTTGTAGCGGTTGTATAAAGTAAGTATCAAGTATATTACACGTTCTGATATTGTTTTTAGTGTTGTTATATATATATATATATATATATATATATATATATATATATATATATATATATATATATATATATATATATATATATATAACAACATATATGTATATATATATATATATATATATATACATACATGCACAAAATATAATATATAACAACATATATATATATATATATATATATATATATATATATATATATATATATATATATATATATATATATATATATATATATATATTATATATATATATATATATATATATATATATATATATATATATATGTTGTTATATATTATATTTTTTGTGCATGTTGCCTATTAATAAGGAAGCCTCTACCGGCGACTGATGTTCTGGAATCACAATTTGTGTAGTACAATATATTTTCAGACTTTAGAGTAAGTTGTTCTCCATGTCTCCTAACCTAATCAGTTTCTGTTCTAGTTTCAGAAGCTTTTCCTGGGAAGAGAGCGTTCTTACGATATATGTAACGATCCTGAATTTTTTCATCTTCGCTTTATGTTTGTGGAAGAGTCTCTGTGGCCCCCCCCCCCCCCAGAATCCATGGGACTGACTGAATCGTTTTCAGTGCAAGATTTTGGACAGTTTGTCCTAGTTGCCTGGAGTGTTCCTGTTTTGAACCTTGACATTTCATTAGAGGATATTGGCAGTGAAGAGAATAAGGCATTGTAAAAACTCTACATCTACATCATTTACTATTTTTGTATAAAGTATGGTTTGCTTACAGATACACGTCCTTACTGCTAATATAAAAGATTAAAAAATAAGTAAATTCAATAAATCAATAATTATTTTTCATAAATATTTTAAGGGGTTTTAACAGCTACTAAAAATTAAAAAAAAACTAATTGCTCTAACATGTATTATTAGTCCAAGAGATAATAATTTTTTAGGGAAGTAAAGAGTAATTTTATCAGTAAAACGTAAATTTATAATATACCTGTATGTACAGGGTGAGTCAACGTTAGAGTAAAGTTCATTTTCTCATTTGTTTTGGGAATGACGAAAAAATGTTAAATACAGTAGTTTTAGGTTGTTAAGGTGCACAAAATTATTTTTGAGTATATGTTATTTTTTTTTAATGAAACATCCTATTTTCTAATTTATTTTTTAAATTCTGCGTAAAATTTTAGAACTTTTTTTATTAATAATGCTATATACCTAAACCTAGTAGTTTTTCTAATATTTCAATTTTTTTTTAAAATACTAGTTTTCAGTTTTGTAAAAAATTGCCAGTAGCGCTATTGTTTCTGAAGGTGGAATACTCATAATTGATACGAGCGAGATATTGGTAAAGAAATTTGAGTTAGATGCTACAGGGTGTTCAAAATAAATTTTTACATCTCGACTATTTTAAATGGAAAAATCTCAATTTTTTTAAGTTGCACACCCTGTATATTATTAGTTTTTTGATAGATTTTACAAAACCCTCCAACTTTTATTAAGTATGTCGTATACTATTTCTAATAGTTTTCGATTTATTTTGAATTTTTTTCAATTTTTACCCTTGTATTCGAACCTTTTATGGGACCAAATGTTTACATTTTCTTTCTAATCAGAAATAGTAAAAAGTGGAATAATACTAATATTTTTTGGGGGTCACTCGTAATCGCATCCCAACCTTCTCTAACACGTAGGCTGAAGAGTTTTTGGCCTGACACATAGATGTCGCCCTTTTCAAAAAATTAGGAAATACCTACCTTCAAACGATATGTGTCAAAATTTCGTGACATTTCGACAAGTTACAGTGGTTTTAGTAATGCTACTTTTGATACTTTTAAATGGAAAAAATCGAATTTCGTGTGTTCATTAAACACTGTTTTTTGATGGGAAAAAAATACCGTTCAAGCAAAGCAATGGCTTGATAAGTGTTACGAGGACTCTGCCCCTGAAAAATCACTCATCATTTACAGCTAAATTTAAACGGGGTCGTACAGATACAAATAATGCTGAACGCTTTGGACGCCCAAATGAGGTGGTTACACCGGAAAAAATAAAAAAAATCTAGAAAATTGTTCTGGATGACCGTAAAGTGAAATTGCGTGAGATAGCCGACACCCTAAAAATATCAAAAGAACATGTTGGTCATATTTTGCACGAATATTTCGGTATGAGAAAGCTCTGTTCGAAATGGGTACCGCGTTTGCTCACAGTGGACCAAAAACAACAACATGCTGATGAACGCTGTTTGGACCTGTTTAAGCGCAATAAAAAGGATTTTGTCAAGCGATATGTGATACTGGATGAACATTGAACCACCACTACACACCGGAATCAAATCGGCAGTCAGCTGAGTGGACAGCAGCCGGTGAAAGCCGTCCGAAGCGACCAAAAAACACAACAGCCGGCTGGGAAGGTTTTGACCTATGTATTTTGGGATGCGCATGGAATAATTTTCATCGACTATGCTGAGAAGGGAAAAATCTTCAATAAAGCTATTGGTGCATTTAAAGCCAGAAATCGCGAAGAAACAACCCCAAATAAACAAAAAAAAAGTGCTCTTTAATCAAGACAATGCACCGTGTCACAAAAGCAATGGTAAACGATAGCAACCAAGTTCAATTGCTTCTTCATCCACCGTATTCTTCAGATTTGGTCCCCAGCGACTATTATCTATTCGCAGACCTCAAAGAACTGCCCGCAGGAAAGAGATTAGGCTCCAATGAAGAAGTTATCGACGAAACTGAAGCCTATTTTGAAGGCAATGACAAATCATACAAGAAAGGTATAGAAATGTTAAAAAAACGTTGGACTGAATATGTCGCTCTCAAAGGAGACTATATTGATAAATAAAGTCGAATTTTGCAAAAAAAAAATGTGTTTTAAGTGGTTAGACCAAAAACTTTTCAGCCTACGTGTTATTTTATTATACTATTTCTGTTAAGATTAAAAATGGTGAAAAATAATACAATTTTCAGATTACTAGGATTCCAGAACCCAAAAAAGGATGTATGACCTAATACATACGGAGGAACTCTTCTAACTCCCTTCTCCAACCCTTTAAACCTTTACGGGTTTAACTCTAATTAAAGGTAAAGAAAAAATAATATAATTTTCAGATTTCTTTCAAAAAAGGACATACCACACATCAATATATAGTATACGTAACAAACCCCTTAACATTTTTTGTTACCTCTTTAAACCCTGATTATAATTAACTGAAGATAATGAAAGAATATCCCAATTTTCATATTATTTATTTGGAAAATATTAAGACGGAACAAACTTCATATAAACGACACGGTACAAAGTAATAAAATTTCAATTCACGAATGGCAAACATACATTGAGAAATTATTCAAAGAAAATAATGAAACCATACTTGAAGAAGTGGAAGAGGCAAATCTAGAAGTGACTTTAGAACAGACAGAAAGAATTATAAGAAGTCTTAAAAATAGAAAAGCCTCAGGACCAGAAGACATTACAAATGAAATGTTAATATATGGAGGAGAAAATCTATATCAACAACTAGCACAACTCTTTACAAACATAGTAAATCATGGACAAATACCTACAGATAGGAAAACTAGCATAACAATCCCAATACTCAAAAAAGGGCAAAAGATGTCACCCGAAAATTACCGCGGAATAACGCTCCTAAATACTACCTTAAAAGTATTAACAAAAAACATACTGGAAGGAATGAGCAAGGATATTCAAATAAGAGAGGAACAATAGGGATTACGCAAAAATCCATCGACCACAGATGCCATATTTATAGTGAGGCAGATAATGGAAAAAACTAAAGAATTTAACAAACCTGCGTATATGTGTTTCGTCGACATGACTCGAGCCTTCGATAGAGTGCAATTAACAGAATTATAAAATTATTACAGGAAAAGCAGACAAACCAGAAGCTAATAAAAATCATACATGACATTAACACAGAATGTAGAACAAATATAGAAGTGGGACATCTACTGAGCAAGGAAGTAAAAATAACCGCGGGAATAAGACAAGGCGATTCACTTAGTCCCTTTATCTTCAACCTCGTCATGGACAGAATAGTGGAGAATCTTCCAAAGACTAGAGGATACAAACTAGGCCACACACACTTCCACACAATCTGCTACGCCGATGATGCAGTCCTCATATCCGATTCTGAGGACAACCTTCAGAAGATCTTTCATGCCTTCAATTTGGAAGCGAGAAAACTAAACATGATTATCAACACAACCAAGATAAAATGTATGGTAGCTACAAAAGAATTATTAAGATGCAAGCTGGAGATCCAAGGAACTATTATTGAAAAGGCTAATAATTTTAAATACCTGGGAACAGTGACAACAAGCTACGGAGAGTTAAACAGGGAACTAAAACAGTCTATTAAGGCATCACTAATAGCAGGTTGTTTGACGGATATAGTATGGAAAAATAAATACCTCATACTGGAAAGTAAAATAAGAATCTACAAGACAACAGTGAGACCGATCCTCACATATGCTGTAGAAACAAGAGCTGACACAAGTATAGCAGCATAAATGATAAGGACAACAGAAATGAAGGTGATTTAGGGACATACATGGAAAAACTATCCACGAGAGAATCCCCAATAAAGAACTACAAGAACTAAGTAAGATCCAAGAAATATCCAAATGGACCAGAACTAGAAGAAAACAATGGAATAAACACGTAGATCGGATGGACGACAACAGACTGGTAAAAAGGGCCAAACTCAATAAACCCTGCGGTAAAAGAACTAGGGGCAGACCTCCGAAAAGGTGGAAGGAATGCTTGACGTCCATATCAGAAGAGACTTAATGGGGATAAAACAAGCAGTATGCCTACTTATATGACACACCATATAAGAAAGAAGATGAAGAATCCCTACGTTTGGCTCCTACATCATCTGTTTAAACCACCATTTACAAGAATAATCATATCTGCTGCAGATCAAGGATTGGTGAATTGGTCAAATTTGCATCACGGTTTTGGCTGGGACTCGGATTCGAGTTAGAACGGAGCCAAAATTGAGTCGATTTAAGAGAATATTAGTCACTGGCACTGCGTATTAGCAAGTGTTAAATTATTGTTTAATTACAGAAACTGCTTTAAATAACAAATATAATTTAGTAAATATCTGTTTTTACAAATAATCCCCTTTGCGTCTCTGCAATTCCTCGTCTCTACAACTTGAAAACTGTATAGTTGTGTGTTAATTTCGATTTTTTCAAAAGTTTTTATCCCTAATATTTAAAAGTGTTCATGTAAATATATTACGCTATAAAATGATTGAAGATAGAAATAATTCCTTACGTCTAAAAGCATAAATACAGTTATTGTTGAATGAAAAAGTAATAGATGTAACAGTAAAAAATAAGTTTAGAAAAGTTCTTTATATATTATATTATTAAATTCTGGTCAAATTGATTTATTGCCGAGTAACGCGAAATATAATTAAGGGTTAAAATTACGTTGTTCAGAATATTAGCGAAGTAAATTTGATGCCCTCTACCGCATTTCTTTCTCTAATCACATGCCCAGAAACCGGGAAGATTATCTAAGAGTAGATTTGCCGAATTAAGAAAATTAGAAATTTTACGGACGGACGAAATAAAAAAGTGGTAGTGGTAACAAGGACCAGATTTGTGATATATGGACCAACAGCAGTTCAAACTTGAAGCCTAATTTCCTCTATGTCTGCTGGAACGTAATTTATAAGTCGTTAAGGGGAAACCGAAAAGAAAGGATTTGTTCCTGTAAGTTTAACATTCTTCTTCTTTTTTATATAATGTATCGTCGCTACAGGTCGTCGTTTCATCTTTTTCGTGGACGTCCTATGCTCATTCGGCCCACCGGTGATTTGTCTCGAGCTATTTTCACTAATCGTCTTTCGGACATTCTATTTATGTGTTAGTTCCATTCTTGTTTTCTGTTTCTTATCCACGTGTTAATGTCCTCTACTTCACATATGTACCTTATGTTGTCATTTGTTTCTCTATCCCAAAGCGTTCTTCCTGCAATTCTTCTTAATATTTTTATTTCACTTGTTTGTAAGTATCTCTGAGCTTTGCGTGTTTCTGGTCTTGTCTCTGCTGTGTAGGTCATAACTGGTCGAACTCCAGATTTATATATATGAGATTTTACTTCTGTACTCAAGTAATTATTTTTCCAAATAGTGTCATTCAAGTATCCTGCTATTCTATTGGCTTTTACTATTTATATTCTTTTATTTCTTTTTCTATGTTGTTGTAATATGATAATTTAATTCCTAAATATTTAATTGGCATCATCTGCTCTATAAGCTGATTATCGATTGTCAGCTTGCACCTAATTGGTTCTTTGGAGATAACCACTAATCTGGTTTTCAGCCGATATTTTCATATTCAATTTTTTTGTCGTTATACTAAACTGATGTAATAATCTCTACAAGTCAGCTTCATTCTCAGCAACTAGGAAGTATCGTCGGCGTAACACAATATTTGTATCTGTTTACGGCCCATTTTATAGCCTTTTTTTTATTTTTTACCTGTTTTAATTATTTCATATAATACAATGTTAAACAGTAGGGGACTCGGTGAGTCTCCTAGTTGTTACCTCTATAGGTTCAGTTAACTCTGAATTTATTCTCGCTTCTATTTTATATCTTTTGTAAATGTTCTCAATTAGTTTTATTATATCCAATGGAATATTCTTGCCATAAAGTGTGTACACTACGTCTTGCAGCTGCACTCTATCAAATGATTTTACCAAATCTATAAAGCATAAGAACGCTGGTCTGTTACACTCAATTGATTTTTTAGTAATTTGTCTAATTACAAATACTGCGTCGTTACAGGATCTTCCGCTCCTGAATCCTTGTTGTTCTTCGGAAAGATGTATAAGTGGAATTAGTTTATTGGTAACAATTTTTGTCGTCAGTTTTAAAGTTGTGCACAAGAGGTTAATTCCTCGATAATTATTCGGATCGGTTTTTTATCCGTTTTTTAAAAAAGTGGGATGCTTGTTCTCCATTCATCTGATATTCGCGATCCCTATATTATTTTGTTTATGAGCTTTGTCAATTCTTTAGTCACTTCCACTCCCCCGTCGTTTAATAATTCATTTTATATTTCGTCCTTACCAGCTAATTTTCTGTTTTTTAATGTTTTGAGAGCTCCTTCCATGTATCTTACTTCTATTAATTCTTTCATTTTCTTTCGCTGTCCACGTATCATTCTCCAAATCTCCTTTTGCATGCCATAAGAGTCATGTTCCATTTCTTTAGAAAATTTTTCCCAGTATTCTAACCCTTATTAGTACTGTGTAGATATAAACTACATCATTCTTTATTTTAATGTCGTATAATTCGAATGACCAACGTAGAATGTAGATATACATGATAATTGAGCTGTTTGCTAATAGAGGCATATAAAAATCCTTATAGCTTGCTAAGGAGGACGAAACAAAAATTAAGTAAACCATATTGCTCTTCTAAAAAATCACGTAAAAATAAAAGAAAACGTTATTATAAGAACTGCAAAAGTTAATAGTATTATTCGGTCTTCTTGATGTTCTGTTTATTTTACGTTCCCCGAGTGCTTCCTTTGCTGCGTTTATAATGTTATCCTTGACCTTTCCCTAACTGTCTTCTATGTCTTATTCCTCTACCACTGGGTTTTTATTTCGTTCTCCAATCTTGTCCGGTAGAGATTTTTTATTGATTCGTCTTGTAGGCTTTCTACCTTTGTCTCTGTTTCGCAAACTATTAGGCTTGTTTTCTGAGGTCTCTTTATTGTCATTCTGATCTTTCCCAAGTTTAACTTTAAGTAAATGAATTAATAATTTTTGCCATTACTTAAAAGTAAAAATAAAAATATATCTTTAAGTGTACTTACTAAGCAAATATTCATTGGACATTGGTGTCAGCTTGAAAATATTGTGAAAGTCTTTCAGCGGAAGTGCTGTATCTCTATCTGCAAAAGCATAACCTTCCGCAACTGCAGTCACAAAAAGTGCTTGTAATGACCGTAGAATTGTGTAAGATTTTGTTGCCAAGTCGATTTCTTCAAAACAAACAACCTACAAATTAAGTATGTTACATTCCAAAACAATAGTTGGAGGGAATGCTTGGAAATCTCGATGAAGAAAACAAATAAAAAGGTTATTAAATTAAGGAAAAATATACCTGTCTTGATGCGTCGTGGTAAAAAATGTCAATATGGTTGTTTTTAGAGATACTTGAAAAATAAAGTGTTTGGTATGGTAGTGATATATACTGAGTAGCGTCATTGTGCCAAAGATTCCACATTTTCAACATAGACGAATTTTTATATTTTCGTATTATTATGAACGAAAAACTTTAGTCTAATAAAAACTAAAAATATTTTAAAGGTTCTTTCATGGTTCAAATTTTTACTAAATTTTTGAAGATCCTGCTCTTATTATAGACCGATATACTCGATTTTTGAGTAGCCTAGTTACTGTGTATTGAAAACACACTCTTCACCTTTTCCTTATAAAGTATTATTACTGTTGTTTTTGTTCTTCTTTCTCACATTTGGTCAATGTGGTTCCATGTTTGGCTGACAAGCTTAAGCCAAGTCAGCACAAACGCTATTACTATTGTGTATTAAGGAATGACCTGACAATGTTACATGTTTTCAAAATCACTGACCTCTGACTGTTTTTGTGTACGTTACGTCGCTCGCCCGATGCTTCTTTTATTCGTTTACTATTGTTTAGGGTGTTTTCAGTATTCTGTGGTGTCAGAAGCTCAAAGTGTCCCGACATTGGGTTGCCTGTTAGTAGAAGGTAAATAGTTTTGGTGTGTTTTTTCCTGTGCTTATTATTGTTGGTCTGTCCCTAAAACCTTTTTTTTGTATCTTTTGTTCTTCTTTGTTTTGAGAAGATATAAAAGTTGCTATTTTGGGTTTCTGAGAAAGCGAGTATCTCTAGGCTCGTTCTTTCGGAGCCGTTTTTCTTCCCAAATAATCTGGACAACACAAGACAGCACAACATGACTCAGCTACCTCGGGATCGTCAATGCCCATACTAGGAGAATTCCCCTAGCCCCTGAGAGCTTATTGTTTTTTTTGTTCTTTCTCATATTTGGTCAATGTGGTTCCATATTTGGCTGACGGGCCTAAGCCAAGTCAGATATTATTACTATTATTACTCCCACTAAAATGAGACGTGTAGTGTATTATTGCCTCAAAACTAAAAACTCTTTTTAATAGTATATTAATTAGTATTCAAAAAAGTTTGTTCAATTACTACCCATGTTTATTATCGTTTTCAGAACTATTGTACACTCAAACTTGAATTAGAGGAGCTGTAAGCAAATTCTGATATCCATATAAATAAATCATAACGAAAGAAAACGATGTCGGTACCGAAACCATGAACAATCAGGGAAATACCTGAAAACAAAGGTGCAACTGCAGGAGAACGCACGACCAATGATTTTAGGGTATACGCCCCTGCACTTTACTAATTAAGCCACTGCACCAGCATACCATAGCTTCTTGGTCGAAGATTTGTTTCGTTTCTTTCCCTCCCTTTGTCGGAAACCAATCTTAATACCCTTGACGTCACGCCCAGTGGCATCGTCAGCACATAAGCCCAACCTTAAAGCCAACGTTGTTATTGTTTTGTCCATTAGAGGGACTTTATAATACATGCTAAGGAGTATGTAGGCCATACAAATAAGATTTAATGAAAGAAAATACGAGGCTGGTTTGAAAAGTCCGTCCGTGCAAAGTCCGAGAGATGGCACCACCGGCGCGTATCGAGGTCATGTTTAATTAGTAGCATCTCTTGAATGAACGCACACCAAGTTTCAGCCATATTGGTCTATTTCTTTGTGTTTGGCATTCGTGTGAATCAAGGAAGTCGAGTGATTTTCAAGAAATGGACGAAAAAGAATTTCGTGTGGTGATTAAACATTACTTTATGAAAGGCAAAACGCCTCAGGAGACTAAAGAGAAGCTTGATAAACATTATGGTGACTCTGCACCTTCGATTAGAACAGTTTATAAGTGGTTTCAAAATTTTCGGACTGGGCATATGGGCACAAGTGACGCTGAACGTTCTGGACGGCCTGTGGAGGTTACGACTCCAGAAATCATTGATCAAATCCATGATATGGTGATGGATGACAGAAGAGTTAAGGTGCGTGAGATTGCTAGTGCTGTGGGCATCTCGACTGAACGGTAACATAATATTTTGCATAAACATTTGGACATGAGAAAGCTATCCGCAAGATGGGTGCCGCGATTGCTCACGCTTGACCAAAAACGGAATCGTGTGAAGTGTTGCAAGGATGGTTTGCAGCTGTTCCAGAAGAATTCGGAGGACTTTAAGCGTCGTTTCGTCACTGTGGATGACACATGGATACATTACTATACTCCTGAGACCAAACAACAATCTAAACAATGGGTTACCAAGCGGGAATCTGCACCAAAAAAGGCGAAGACCGTTCCTTCGGCCGGAAAGGTTATGGCGACTGTCTTTTGGGATTCGCAAGGGATAATCCTCATCGACTATCTGGAAAAGGGTAAGTATATTTTCTAAAACTATTACAGGTGAATATTATTCATCGTTATTGGACCGTTTGAAAACCGCGCTGCAAGAAAAACGCCCGCGATTGGCCCACAAGAAAGTCCTTTTCCATCACGACAACGCACCAGCATACACTTCTGCAGTTGTGGTCGCAAAATTAATGGAAATAGGATTCCAACTCGTTTCACATCCCCCTATTCTCCAGACTTGGCTCCCTCGGACTACTATTTGTTCCCCAATTTGGCTGGCGGGACAAAGATTTTATTCAAACGAGGAGGTGATTGCAGACACTAATGGATATTTTGCAGACTTGGACAAATCCTATTATTCGGAAGGGATCAACAAACTAGAACATCGTTGGACGAAGTGTATAAGCCTAAAAGGAGACTATGTCGAAAAATCAAAAAAAAAAGGTTTACCCCCAAACACATAAGTAGTTTTTATTTTTGCACGGACTTTTCAAACCAGCCTCGTAATGTCCGTTGGGAGTATCGAAACAATGAACAATCAGGAACATACCTTAAGGTAAAGATACAACAGCAAGAGAACGAACGAACCCAACCAGGGTATACGCCTCCGTACTTTACCAACTAAGCTACAGTTCTAGCGTACCTTACTCGCTAGTCGGTGATCTGTTTTGTCGTTTTCCCCACCTCAATCGGAGAGCAATCTTAATACCCTTGACGTCACGCGCGTTAGCATCGTCAGTAAATAGGCTCGAACTTAGAGCCAACATTTTTATTTTTTAGACCATTCGTGGATCTTTATAATGCACGCTAAGGAGTATGTAAACTATACAACTGACTTATGTAACACATGTTTGGAACAACGCAATTGAACACTTTGGAGAATCTCGAGCGGTTGCTCTTGACATATCCAAGGCATTCGACCGTGTTGGGCACGATGGACTGTTGGCTAAGCTACGCTCTTATGGTATGTCTGAAAAGTTCTGTTTGTGGCTCTTATGTTTCCTCAGAGAGCTTTCTTTACGAATGGCGGTCGACGGATTTCTTTCTAACACCTTCACTATCAACGCCGATGTGCCCCAAGGCTCCATACTGTCTATTTTCTTTATCTTTTACATTAACGATCTGCTGGAAAAGACTGGGAATCCAATTTACAGCTTTGCAGATGACAGTACGCTTATCTCTTCATTCACTTTGAACGCTCGGACATCGGCTGCTCAGACGAATATCCGCAGACAGCAGGAGGTCGTTCAACTTAACAAAGACCTGGAAGAAATTCTATCTTGGGGTGACAGTAACCAGGTGGAGTTTAACGCTACAAAAACCCTAGCGGAAGTTTTTCCTAAGAAAGTTAACGTTGCTGAACCCGACACAGTCATGTCGGGGCACTCCATTCCCCTAGCATCGTCACTCAATTTGTTGGCCGTTAATTTGGGGGCAAATATATCCTGGCATGAACATGTTACAGGCATAGCAAGGAGAGCTTCTCAAAAGTTGGGAATATTATTTCGAACCAAAAAGCTTTACACTCCCACAACAACTGTTAATTCTTTACAAAGCTCAAATTCGACCAACTATGGAATACTGCTCCCACGTTCGGAGTTCCGCTACCAAACACACTGCCTTTGTTGGATTCTGTTCAGAAAAGAGCTGTTCGTCTAATTGGAGACCCGAAACTGACCGGCGGCCTTGATTCACTGGAACATCGAAGAACGGTTGGTGACTTAAGTCTGTTCTACAAGTATTTTCATGAAAAGTATTCAAAGGATGTAGCCCGCTTAATTCCTCCCACACACATCCGTATGAGGTTCAGCTTATTACTCCGCGTACAACGCTTTTCAAGCAGTCTTTTATTGGAATCATTTGCCCAGGGCTGTATTTCCCACCGAGTACAATTTACAGCGATTCAAGAACAACGTGAATCGCTTTTTCCGCACACATGCCGCTCCTGGAGCGCTTTAGGGACTTCCCTGTAGCACGTGTGTTAGACCCATAAAAAAAATAAGTTTTAAAGAACATGATGTCGATTGAGAGTACCGAAACAATGCACAATCAGGAAAATATCTCCAGGTAAAGACACCACCGCAAGAGAACGAACAAAACCCAAGATCTCAGGATATATGCCCCAGCACTTCACTAACTGAGCTATAATTCCAAAGTACCTTGCTTCCTAGTCAGAGATCTGTTTCGTCGCTTTCACCACATCAGTCGGAAAGCAGTCTTGGAAACTCTTGACGTCACGTGCATTGGAATTATTAGTAAATAAACCGAACTTTGCAGTCAACATTTTTACTGTTTCGTCTTTTCGTGAGTCTTTATAAAACACGCTAGAGAACGTAAGGCATACAAATAAGTTTGAATGAAAGGAAATGATGTCGGTGAGGGTACCTCAAGTATTTTTCTGATTACTCATGTTTTCGGTACCCTCAAGCAACCATTAGTACTGCAAGAGAAATGTTTAGTTGTGTTGTCTCCTATGTTTGACATCTATTTGTACATTGATCACTCTGGTTGACTACTATTTAATTTATTTAACTAACGGGCTTCGCGCACCCTCCACGGAGAACATCTCGAATATACTCAGATTGGGTTCGAGCGCTTGTAAAAAGCCTTCTGAATGTTCGTCAACAAATGTTCACTAAGATTGGGACGCTTTATGTTCTGTACGAGAGTCTTTGGTATAACACGCATTGACAGGATTATTAGAATTGTTTGAATGCTGTTCAATTACCATTGTCTTCTTATATATCTTCCAAATTCTTGCATTTAGCAATCTTCTCATTGTATTTTTCCTGTAAGTGGTTGTTATTTGGAATGGCAATGTCTACCAACGTTGAATGTCATAAAGTTTTATCCAGTAATACGATGCCTGATGACAGAAAAATATAATTACGTCTACAGGACAAAGACGTGAAACAAAACGTCGTCGCAAACGATGCCAGCTGGCTACCGCCGACACGTTAAAATGTACCACGTCGAATTTTTTTAGAGATGCCGCGCAAGCAGATGTTATTCATCCCAACTTTATTTTTCTGCTGGTTTTGCGTGAGATATCTCAACAATTGAATCGTGACGCTGCAAATGCCAACACTTGTATTATTTCCGATGTTTGACTTCCACATCTATATTGATCAATCTGTACAAAGCGAACGATAACTTTAGATAGTTTTTCGATTGGATTAACTTGATCCCGTATAGCTAGAAAGAAGCCTCTGGCAACATCTGTCCTAACGTCAGCCCTGAGTTCGATGTTTTCATGTTCTCTCAGCCTTCACGGTCTTGAATATTGACCGGTGTTGTAACGAAGATTCCACAAGCTCTTGGAGATATATGCCCAGGATTATTTGCTGGTCTAGTTGCTTGCTTATTATATTAGTCTACTGCCTTATCGCCGTCCAAGGAATGTGTTCTTTCAGCGACACTCCGAAAGTGGTGTTCCTGTGCTTTGGTGAGAGTTTTGCTCCAATTCACAAATGGGTGACTGCATATGTATCGAGTGTCTTGAATCGTCACAATGTTTAATTCAGTTTTGTTCATCAGTTTCATCTTTATTGTTCAGTGATCAGTTCTCCACGCTTTCTTCATGTCCATGTTTTTTAAGCCTCCAATACCTTCATATTATTATTAAATAATATTACTAATATTATTATTGTACTTTTGTTCTTCTTTCTCACATTTGGTTAATGCTTATGGCTTAAACCAAGTCAGCACAAACGCTATTACCACTGTCTATTAAGGAATGACCTGACAATGTTACATGTTTTCAAAATCACTGATTTCTGTTTGTGTGTCTGTTTGTGTTAAATCCTCAGCCTGTAGCTGATATGATAAGGGGGACAATGATCACTTTCTTGTTTCCATAACCTTTTTATTTCTATTGCAAGGTCTGTGTATTTAGAGATTTTTTCTGTGTATTTCATTTGGATGTTTGTGTCGTTGTTGTGTGTCAATTAGGAAGGTGACTTTTTTGTATTGAAAAGTAATATAGGGTCTATTGGCAGGGACAATTTTATCTATATGGATACTGATGTAGTATCCATACAGATAGTAATAGTATGGATACTGACTAGAGCTTGTAATCCTTGTTTTCAAGTAGTGATGTTGCTGTGTATTTGTAGTAGGGATCTGTGTTTTCTATGAGTTTGTATGTTGTAGCTAGTGCTTGGTGAACTACTTTTGCCACTGAGTCACGTCTGGCTATGTATTCCGTTCCGGCTAATATTTTACATCCGCTTGTTACGTGTTCGATTATTCTTTATGCTGGTGGCATTTCCTTCATCTGTCTTCTGTACTAGTTGGGTCTTTGATGATATGCTTTTAGTAGTTTCTGGTTAATATGACTTTATCCTGGATGGCAAGTAAGAAGCCTTCTGTTTTAGGAAGTAGCTGCCCATCCTGTAACCAGGTTGATTGTATTTTATTTACGTGGTATTGTTCTAAGTGGTATCCGTGTTTTCCATGGAGTGTTTTTTTCTGACCACGTCTTCATATTTTCCTGTTGTAATTGGGTGTGATTGTGTGTGTCTGCTGGGTGGTCTGCCCGGGATAAGTCGAGAGGTGTGTAGTTTTTGTCTGCTTTCACTGTGGATGTGTGGAGGCTGGTTTGCTTGGTGTAAAAGAACGTTCTAAGTGCTTGTATTTGCTTTGTGTGTAGTGATCTTATGTCTACGATTCCTCTTTCTCCTGCCTTCCTCTCGATGGTAAGTCTTTCTTTACATGCGTTTGGGGTGTAATTTCTTGTATTTGATGAATTGAGAACGTATAGGGATGTGAATGTTTTCTATGTCTGTGTGTGACTGTTTGATGATGTGTGTGATTATTGTTATTATTATACTATTCAACAACTATTCGACATAGTGTTTCCACGAGTATCCTAGAAAAGGGGGATCGACTGCGGCAGAGCCTGGATGCCACAGCAAGGCTACTTACTCCCGGAGGGCACCCGGTACCCGGGGAACCATTCGCGACTCATAAAACGCTGAGCCATTCATCTTCTTGGCACGGTAAACTCCTTAAGAATGCGTAATCTGGACAACGCGAGACAGCATAACATGACTCAGGTACCTCGGGATCGGCAATACCCGTACTAGGAGAATCCTGGGATTCCCCTAGCTCTGAGGGGCTATTTGTCATTATTATTAAATTTATTGATCTTATTTAGCCGACCACATTCTAAGTAGATATACTCTTACCACTAAACAGATCAATAAAGTTACAAACATTGCTAGCGAAGCATTATACGGACAACATACAAATGAAGCCCGTCAAGAACTTAAACGCTATCTAGAAAGCAACCCAATGAACAATATAAAATAGCAGGGCCTTAATACTATTAAACATACACCCTGTATTCTCAAAAAGAATGTGGCGACATAAGGCAACAACAAGAGAAAAAACGTGATAATGAGCTTTTAGAACAATCATAGAAGACTTTCTATCAGAAGTGAAATTATTAATCTGATTCATCCGATACCAGTTATTCAAATAAAAAACAGGAATTCTAGGAAGGTTAACTAGCCACATCAATAATTTGTAATATGAGTAAAAGGCAACAAACCGCTCACCGTCGAAAAGATCTATGACATTGTAAAAACATCCTACAAGTATTGAACAAAACCAAAATTATTGGCTTAAAAAATTCAACTGCACCCACTACAAGTAAATAAGAAAGGATAACAAATAATAACACAGGCCAACGATGAAAAAACTTTTTTAATCATTTTACCTGATTCCCATGTTTTTTGGTCTGCTGAGTCCGAAAATAATAATAAAAAAGTCGTATCACCCACCAATTTTTCAGATTTTAATATTCGAAATGTGAAAAGTTTATTTTATATCATTCGAATGTTATTAGGTTGGCGATAAAATCAGAATTTTATAAGATTGGCAGTAAAATCAAAGGTTATTAGGTTGGCAGTTCCGATAAATGTCAGAGCTGTTTTCTTCCAGTTAATATAACCTCGTATTGCAGTGTTCATTCATACTCAAAGTATGGCTAATCATGGTTGTAAAAACTCTCCCAACACTTTTTGTTATATATGTGGTGAGTTTGTAGTTAAAAAACATCAAAGAAACATTAATGACTTGGTAAAAAAAGTATACTTTGCATATTTTGGTGTAGAAATCGGTAATAAAGAAAAATGTTGGGCTCCTCACAAAGTATGTTATGTTTGTGTCGAGGATCTTAGGAAATGGTATAAGAAAGAAAAGAAAGCTTTAGATTTGCAGTACCCATGGTATGGAGAGAGAGCAAGAAAATCATTCAAATGATTATTATTTTTGCAGCGTTGATGTTTCTGGATATAACTTCAAAAATAAGAAAGTAGTTGTCTATCTTAACTTTACTTCAGCTAATCGGCCGGTAGGACATGGACCGGGACTTCCTGTCCCTGAACCACCTCAGTCTATTGATGACGTTTTACAGTCAAGTCCCGAATTTAATGAAAGTCGACCGGATAATGATGAGTTTCAATGTTCTCTAGAAAAATTAAAACCACTGTTGTTTACACAAGCTAAGTTAAACGATTTAGTGGGAGATTTGGGTTTGACTAAGGAAAAAAGCAGAATTACTTGTTTCTAGGCTGAAAGAAAAACATTTATTGGAATTTGGAACATCTATTTACCATCATAGAACAATAGATCAACAGTTTGCTCAGTTTTTCAAGCAGGAAGAGGATTTGGTTTATTGCCATGGTATTGGTAGTCTAATGAACGAATTTGGCATCGAGTACAAGAAGGAAGATTGGAGGTTTTTTATAGACTTACCAAAAACTAGTTTAAAAGGTGTTCTGCTACACAACGGAAATACTTATGCTTTACTGCCTGTTGTTCATTCAGTCCATATCAAGAGAACTTACGAAAATCTTAACATGATTTTACAGAAAATTAACTATCCAGCTCACGATTGGATGCTATGTGGAGATTTAAAAGTAGTTTCCATGATCCTTGGTCAACAAAAGGGATTCACAAAGTTTCCATGTTTTATATGTGAGTGGGATAGTAGAGCAAGGGATTGACATTGGTCCAAAAAACAATGGCCAGTAAAAGAAACTTTAACACCTGGCGAGAAGAACATTTTACATAAAACTTTAGTAGACCCAAAAAAGATTCTTCTACCACCACTACACATCAAGTTAGACTTAATGAAACAATTTGTGAGAGCCTTGCCTAAAGATGGTGAATGTTTTAAATATTTGTGTAAAAGATTTCCTCATCTATCAGAAGCCAAACTGAAAGAAGGGGTTTTCGTTGGGACAGATATTCGTAAAACGATGTTCGATTCCAACTTTGAAGCAAGGATGATTACAAAGAAAAAGGAAGCTTAGATATCACTTAAAGAAGTTGTGACTAAGTTTTTGGGCAATGTGAAAGACCCTAACCCTGAAATTATCGTAGCTAATATGATAAACAAGTTCAAAAATCTGGGTTGTCTGATGAGCCTTAAAGTCCACTTCTTGCACAACCATCTTGACTTTTTCCTAAAAACTTAAGCGATGTGAGTGAAGAGCAGGGGAACGGTCCATCAGGACATAAAGGAGATGGAGAAACGGTACCAGGGATGATGGAATATCAACATGATGGGTGATTACTGTTAGTCACTTCATAGAGAACAACAAAATGCATCACATCGGAGAAAAAGTTGTACAAGAAACTTCACAGAGAAAAGGAAAAGGAAATACAAAAAAATAAGCACCTAAAATATTCGCATTGAAGTGAAATATGTTATCGTGACTAAAAATTATAGCCTAATTAAATAAAAGCACGGTTTAGGTTTTTATTTTTTACTAGCCGGGCCCGCGGCTCCGCTCGCGTGGACTTGATTCACTACTATCGTCACTGCTTATTCCTTATGTTACCCAACGTAATAAAATATCTCCCATTATTTCTCCTTATCTCCCAATATTTCTCCTTATTTCCCATTATCTCTACATAATTTCCATTATCTAGGCTTATCTCTGCTTATCTCCCATTATTTCTCCTTATCTCCCATTATTTCTCCTTATCTCCCATTATCTCACCTTATTTCCCATTATCTAGGTTTATCTCGACTTATCTCCCATTATTTCTCCTTATCTCCCATTATTTCTCCTTATCTCCCATTATTTCTCCTTATCTCCCATTATCTCACCATAACTCCCATTATTTAGACTTATCTCTGCTTATCTTCCATTATCTCTCCTTATCTCCCATTATTTATACTTATCTCCCATTATCTCACCTTATCTCCCATTATCGAGGCTTATCTCGACTTATCCCCCATTATTTCTCCTTATCTCCAATTATCTCACCTTATCTCCCATTATCTAAGCTTATATCGAATTATATAGAACATATGTATAAATTTATAAAAACACGTAAATCGGATAAGTGGTTCTCGAGTAATAAGCGCACTAACGGACAGACAGACAGACAGAGAGACGTTGCATTTTGTATATATTGTATTCTTTGCTACATGATATTGTTCCATATTTAATGCTTTAGGGAGTGTATTGCAAGAGAACGCGCTAGCGGCAAACTTTTCTCCGACTTAATTCACTATTATCGTCACTGCTTATTCCTTATGTCACCTAATAAAATGTAGCCTATAACCTGGCCAGAGAACATACGTATGGTTAAAAAAAGCACGTAAATCGGATAAGTAGTTCTGCAGTGATAAGCACACTAACGGACGAACAGACAGACAGACAGACGGACAGAGAGACATTGCATTTTATATATATTATAGATATTCTCTGCTACATAATATTGTTCCATATTTAATGGTTTGGACTGTGAATTGCAAGAGAACGCGCTAGCCTATAACCTGGCCGGAGAGGATATGTATGTTTAAAAAAAAAAAAAGTACGAAAATCGGATAAGCGATTCTCCAGTGATAAGCGCACTAACGGACAAACAGACAGAATACGTTGCATTTTATATATATTATAGATGTAATAAAATATATACCTATAACCTGGTCAGAGAACATATGTATGAATTTAAAAAATCAGTAAATCGGATAAGTGGTTCTCGAGGGATAAGCGCATTAACGGACAGACAGACAGACAAACATTGCATTTTATATATATTATAGATATAGATTATTTTTATTATTATATAACCTGGCCAAAGAATATATGCATGAATTTAAAAAAAGACAGGTATATCTGATAAGTGGTTCCTGCGCAATAAACGCACTAATGGACAGACAGACAGAGAGACATTGCATTTTATATATATTATAGATTATACATATACAGATACATAATATTGTTCCATATTTAATGGTTTAGGCTGTGTATTGCAAAGGCACGCGCTAACGGCGAACTTATTGCGACATCATTCACTATTTTACGTCACTGCTCATTCTTTATGCTACCTATCGTAATAAAATATAGCCTATAACCTGGCCAGAGAACATATGTATGTTTTAAAAAAAAAGTACGTTAATCGGATAAGTGGTTTTTCAGTGATAGGCGCACTAACGGACAGACAGACAGACAGACAGAGAGAGAGAGATGTTGTATTTTATATATATTATAGATGTAATAAAATATATATCTAAAACCTGGTCAGAGAACATATGTACGAATTTAAACAATCACGTAAATCGGATAAGTGGTTCTCGAGGGATAAACGCACTAACGGACAGACAGACAGACAGACAGAGAGAGGTTGCAATTTGTTTATATTATAGGTATAGATTATTATTATTATTATATAACCTGGCCAAAGAATATATGTATGAATTTAAAAAAAGACGTAAATCGGATAAGTGGTTCTCGCGTGATAAACGCACCAGTGGACAGACAGACAGACAGAGAGACATTGCATTTTATATATATTATAGATTCTAGATATTCTCTACTACATAATATTGTTCCATATTTAATGGTTTAGACTGTGTATTGCAAGGGAACGCGCTAGCGATAAACTTTTTTCCGACTTCATTCACTATTATCGTCACTGCTCATTCCTTATGCTACCTATCGTAATAAAATATAGCCTATAACCTGGCCAGAGAACATATGTATGTTTTAAAAAAAAAGTACGTAAATCGGATAAGTGGTTCTCCAGTGATAAGGTCACTAACGGACAGACAGACAAACAGACAGACAGAGAGACGTTGCATTTTATATATATTATAGATGTATCAAATTTTCCCTATTTTGAAATTTAATCAATGTCATATTGTGAGAGAACTGTGGGTGATACAAAAAAACTAATACCAGATACGGTTTCAGCACCCAAAAATACATAACACTTAGATGTATTAGTTTAAAAAGTTTTTACCAATATGTTTTTTGTGGGCCTGTGTAATTATTAATACATCATACTACTAATAATAAACAGTTTGTATTTCCCAAAAAAAACATATTAAATGTCATTTAATAAATTCTCAGGTAAATAATGGCCCATATTTTATTGTTGGTCCATTTAAAGATTTAAATCTGTGAAACCGAGTAGGACAGCAGTGACAGATTTTTAAAACTCCTTTATACCTTACAACAAATAATGGAAGCTATCACATATTTTCTAAAAGTTGCCGTAAAGGGAGCTATAATTTAAGCTACAGCATATGATTAATCTAGAATACTGACAATAAAGGTCAAATTTCTCACAATCTCACTTCCGCATTATAAGATATTACTTTATGCATTGCATATGCACTCGATATCTCTATTTACGTTTCCTACTCTTCCGTTTAGGTCTATGATTTTCATCTGTTAAATGTTTAGCGTAATAAGATCTATTATTTTTCATTCTATAGTTTTGTTTATGTTCCTTTATTCTTTTATAAAAAGATCTGCTTGTTTGTCCTATATATGTTTTATTGCAAGTGCCACAGCATAATTCACAAACCCTCGTTTTATTTTCTTTTTAGTGTTCCGTACGGAACACTTATAAGATCACTTCGGTGTCCTCTCTCCGTCTGTCCGTCTGTCACACCCGATTTTCTCCGAAACTATTTGTCATAGAAAGTTGAAATTTGGTAGTAATATAGGAATTGATGGCCTCATCAGAGCCATGTAGTTTTGAAAGTTAAGTTTTGACTTAAGGGGTTAGTTTTGGGGGGTGAAATCTGAAGTGAAAAAAAAATTTTTTTACTAGGTAATCGAGTGTGGTATCAAATGAAAGCTTGTGAAAACACGAGAAAATATATATATATATATATATATATATATATATATATATATATATATATATATATATATATATAATGTAATACTTGCGCGCACTTTTCTTTGCATTATTTTAAAAATATCGGGCAAAATCGCTGTCCTTATCTCGAAAAGTACTTATCAAAAAATTTTGAAAAAATTCTGGAATATTCTCCACGGGGTGTAGATTGAACGAAAATTATCACGAGTACATTACCTTTAATAATTTATCTGATATATAAAAAAAAACAAAAATCAAGGTTATCAGATTTCAGTAAAGATTGGAAACAAACTTTGTTGAAAACTGATTTGGGGTGTGTTTTGTTAAGTCACTGATCATTTTATACCTCTGTAACAAAATTTTTTATTTGAAAAGCAATCAACGTACGGAACACTAATTGCGCAAGTTCAACTTGCACTTGACCGGTTATTTTGTTTTACTTTTATTATTTTTAATATGTCGAGCTAATGTGTTATCGGTACGGAAAGCAATGTTTACATGATTTTTTATAGAAAAAACTTTGAATTTTATTAGTCAAATTACCTTTTTTTTATCAAATAAATTGATTGAGGTTTTACAAAATCTTATGAATTCGCACCTAAATATAGTATTAAAAATAGTGACGATTTGTTTTCATAGAAAGTTCATCATTCATCCGTTAATCATAGAAAGTAACTCCAGATTTATATCGTTTGATGTACAGAATCTTTTTCCTAGTATACCGCCATCAGACGCTATAATTTTCGTTCAAAGATTACTCAATAAAAATCTCAACATTGTGTTTAGACCAGAATTATTTCGAATTTAACGATAAGATTTACACCAGGTGTACAAGTATGAAATACGGATTTCAGACAACAGATGGTGCACCAATGCAGTTTGTGCTATAAAGATTTGACACTGCGCCATTTTGTTGTGTCATCAACAAGTGTCAGATGCGCACGAGTGATAAATTGGAAAAGTGTGTGCATAGTGTTGTGTTCAATATGTCGAAACTTATCCCGAACAAAGAGCATTCGCGGACAGCATTAATTTTTTGTTTTCATTTGAAGAAAACTGCTGTTGAATCATACCTATTACTTCGAGAAGCTTATGGTGAACATGCTCCATCGCAAGATACGTTTGAACGATGGTTTCGGTGTTTCAAAAGTGATGACTTCGATGTTGCAGACAAGGAACGTGGAAAACCGCCAAAAAAATACGAAGATGTAGAATTGCAAGCATTGTTGATGAAGATGATTCGCAAACACAAAAAACAACTCGCTGAGCAATTGGGCCTTAGTCAACAAGCTGTTTCCAGTCGGCTACGAGAGATGGGAAAAATTCAGAAGACCGGTAGATGGGTACCACATGAGTTGAACGAGAGGTAAATGGAAAAGCGCAAAAACACGTGTGACATTTTGCTCGCTCGGTACAAAAGAAAGTCGTTTTTGCATTGTATAATTACAGGGAATGAAAAGTGTATTTATTTTGAGAATCCCAAGCACAAAAAATCATGGGTAGGCCCAGGCGCACCATCCACATCGACCGCAAGACCGAATCGCTTTGGCAAAAAGACGATGCTCTGTGTTTGGTGGGACCAGAGGGGCGTGGTCTATTATGAGCTGTTAAAACCTGGGGAAACGGTTAATACTAAACATTACCAACAACAATTGACCGATTTGAACCCTTCGCTGCTTGAAAAAAGGCCAGAAATACCGAAAGAGGCAATACAAAGTCATTTTTCATCATGACACTGCTCCATCACATACAGCAAAACCAGTTCGTTGGAAGCACTCAGCTGGGAAGTTATACCCCATGCGGCTTACTCACCGGACTTGGCTCCTTCCGATTACCACTTGTTTGCATGCGATGAGTCACGCACTGGCTGAGCAGCGCTTTGGTTCGTACGAAGATGTGAAAAAATGGCTCGACGAGTGGTTCGCAGCAAAAGGGGAAGATTTTTACTGGCGTGGTATTCACAAATTGCCGGAAAGATGGGGAAAATGTATAACAAGCGATGGAGCATACTTTGAATAAAGCACCTTTTATCATTCTTCCGAATTTAACATGTTTCTTTAGGAAAAAAATCCGCATTTCATACTTGTACACCTAGTATAAGTAAGAAAGGTTTAATAATGGGAAACCCTCTTAGTCCAATTTTATTTGAAATTTTCAAGGACCATTTAGAAGAACAAATCAGTAATTCTCATCATTTTAAAAATTTCTTTTATTAGTATCGGTATGTAGATGACATATTGACATGCTTTACCGGCACAGATCGACAATTAAAACTATTTCTAGATTATACTAACCAACTTCATAATAATATTACTTTTACAACAGAAATAGAAACAAATAACACGATTAATTTCCTAGATTTAAAAATATCAAACAAAATGAATAAACATGATTTTGAAATCTTCCATAAACCAACATACTCAGATATAACTATACACGCTAATTCTCACCATCCGTTCACACATAAAATCTCGGCCTATAATAGTTTCATCCATAGACTAATAAATACACCATTAACGGAAGAAAATTTTAAGAAAGAATTAAATATTATAAAACAAATTAGTATAAACAATGGGCACTGGAGTGATTTTGTAGATAATATTTTAATGAAAAAACAATTTTAAAAAGCAATAGGACTGGTGTACCCGTAGAAACAACTAATCAAAGATAAGTTTCATACACTCACTTATACTGGTAAATTGACTAATAAAATTCAAAATTTTTTCCATAAAAATCATGTGAACATTGCTTTCCGTAACAATAACACATTAGCTCGACATATTAAAAATAACAAAAGTAAAACAAAAAAAGAAAATAAAACGGGAGTTTATGAATTATGCTGTGGCACTTGCAATAAAACTATATAGGACAAACAGGCAGATCTTTTTATAGAAGAATAAAGGAACATAAACAAAGCTATAGAATGAACAATAATAGATCTCATTACGCTACATTTAACAGATGAAAATCATACGTTCAATGAAGATTTCAGAATTTTGCATAATGAAAAAAAAAGGTAAATTACTGAATTGTTTAGAATAGGTAGAAATTAACCAGAAAAAATCGTCAGGTTTATTACTCAACGATCAATTGGATAGGATCTCCTTTATTGAACTGTTTTAGGTATTACGGGAAATATTGCTAATGAATTTAGTACTTGTAACTAGGTAAATTATATATTCTGTAACATACTTTGTAGTTAATTTACATCTTGCTCCAGAAGAAGACACAGTGTCTCGAAACAATTATCATCGATAATATAATAAACATAAGTGGTGATCTTAAACAGTTGTTTAAATTGTTATTCCTAGTTATTATGGATCTCCATCAAGTAACGGCTAAGTCAGTGCAGTGTACATGACTGTTAGCCGATAAAGTCGCATTGGCCTTCTTTAGCGCCGATTCGCGACGGAAAACCCACTGTTTGGACTGTTCTTTGGTCCCTGACGTGCTGTGATAAATCCATGTCTAGTCAACAGTTATGAATCGACGCCAAAAATCATTCCGATTGCGCTTTAACATTGACAAAGATTCTTTTGAAGTTGACACACTCGCGTGTTTACTGTCAATTGTGAACAATCGTGGCACCCATCTTGCGGAAAGCTTTCTCATATCCAAATGAATTGTTAAAATGTTCTGCACCCGTTCAATTGAGAAGCTCACACTCTCAGCAAACTCACCCACTTTCACTCTCCGATCATTTATCGCTATAAAGTGGATTTTTTCAATCATTTCTGAGGTAGTAACCTCATTTGGACGACCTAAACGTTCTTCATCAAAAATGTTTGTGCAGCCGCGTTTGAATTCAGATGTCTAATATTTTATGGTCTATAAGGAAGATGCAGAGTCCCCATAAACTTCACTGAGTTCCGCTTTTATCTCATCATTCGTTTTCTTTTTCAAAAACAAATATTTTATCACTTCTCGATATTCAATTTTTTCCATTGTTGTAAAATCGCAAAAGCTGTTCTATTTAAATGGTTGCCACTCACGAAACTAAACTACGCAGCGACGTGAAAATTTGACAGGATTCTTGTGAAAGATTATGTCTACGAAAAATACAATTTCCTTAAATAGCTGTAGCGCTATCTTTAGCCGAGGCCACATACTTATCATACAACCCTTATTTTAGAACTTTTTTCTAATTTATAAACTTTCTTTTATTTTAGGGTTGTGGGCAATAATAAATGTAAGAACCACTTTTAGAAACATTCTTTCAAGTAGTTTGCTATACAAATAGAGAAGTATGAAAAGAATGCTGTAAAATTTTGCAATGTTGACATATATTTGAATAAGTAACAGTAATATTTCTTATTTTAAAGTAGGAACGAATCTATTTTTACGCAACATTATTTTTCTGTTTTATCGAAAAACACTCCTTCAATATAAAAATACTAAGTGATTTGAATCAAGTTGGTTTTGAGCCTGCTCCTGTGATGAAATACAAGAGTTAGTGTACGTGTACTCAAGAAAATGTAATAACGTTCTATTTCTTTCTGTCGTATGTAAGAATTAATAGACTTCTTTGTTACACTGAACTGTCCTGACCTTATGACAAATTCATTTATTCAGTGAGAATTAAAATTAAGTAGGAGATGCTTTTAGAAACAAAATATAACCGAGGACATTCTGATATTGAAATACGACACTTACTTTATAGAACTTTTTTCTAATTTATAAACTTTCGTTTATTTTAGGGTTTGTGGGCAATAATAAATGTTTTAACCATTTTTAGAAATATTCTTTTAAGTAGTTTGCTATACAAATATGAAAAGAATGCTGTAAAACATTGCAATGTTGCCATACATTTGAATAAAGTAACAGTAATATTTCTTATTTTAAAGTAGGAATGAATCTATTTTTACGCCACAAAATTTAATTATTTTTCTGTTTTATCTCAAAACCTCGCACTCCTTCAATATAAAAATACTAAGTCATTTGAAACAAGTTGGTTTTGCTCCTGTTCCTCTGTTGAAAGGAATGAAATCGAAATACAAGAGTTAGTGTACATGTACCCAGGAAAACCTAATAACGTTCTATTTCTTTCTGTCGTATGTAAAAATTAATAGACTTCTTTGTTACACTGAACTGTCCTGAATTATATATAGACCTTATGACAAATTCATTTATTCAGTGATAATTTAAATTAAGTAGGAGAGGCTTTTAGAAACAAAATATAATCGAGCACGTTCTGATATTGAAATACGACACTTACTTTTCCCATAAAGTTAAAAACTGGTATAGTTTGGCCAAACAGCGTTTTATCTCCAGTTAAAATAATTAATAATTTCCCATCAATACCATCCTTTTCACTACCTAGTACCTAAAAATAAAATACTTCATTATCTACAAAAAATATACGTGTATATTTAATAGGTGTTTCATTTAATGTTTTTTTTTCGCAACATTTAAGCGTTTATTTCCATCACAAAATGAATTACCTTAATAATCAAAATATTGGCCATCGTTAGCTATGACTTTTTCCCATCTTTCTGTCAAAGAATGGATTCCGCACCAGAAGAACTTTTCATCTTTTGAGGCCAACCATTCATCAAGCCAAATTTTCACTTCTTCGTAAGAATGTAAGTGTTGTTCTGAAAGTCCGTGCTGTATCGATCGAAATAAGTGGTAGTCTGAAGGGGCTAAGTCCGGTGAATAGGGCGGGGTGGGGTAGAAAGTCCCATTTGATGCTTTCCAAACAGTTTTTTTAACACATTTTGTAAGATGGGGCCGAGCATTATCATGTTGAAAAATGACTTTATCGTGTCTTTGGGCGTATTCTGGTCGATTTTCCTTCAATGCTCGGTTCAATTTTATCAATACACAACTCCTCTACTATCCCACCAGACACACAGCAAAGTTTTCTTTCCTTGTATATTGCGCCCTGGTTGTGATGTTGAAGGCTGGCCTGGGTTTACCCAAATGTTTTGGGTTGGAGCATGTTCACCATAAGCTTCAACCAACAATCGATAACTTTCAGCATCCGTTTTCTTCAAATGAAAGGTTATTAAACTTCCCCGCAAAATGTCTTTTTCTGGTACGAAACACGACATATTCAAAGCTATGAAGAACTATGTTTTTCACACAATGATAATTAATAACGAAATGGTTTTTGATGGCATATGTTTACCTTCGAAAACGCCATAGATGTCACTAGTCTACATCAACAAGTGTATTAGTAACGCTATCTCTTAGCAAAATCGACGTTATTAACCGAATCACCTCGAAACACCTATTACAAATAACATCAGCAGTGTAGTATTAAAAAAATAACAATATAACCAAATTATTATTAAATTTCCATCGCATGACGACCATCCAAATTTCAAACGTTTTTTAATTTGAATACCCCATGACGAAATCTAACAATTTTGCAGATATTCTCAAATAAAAACTGCCCCTCCTCACACAATGACAAGCTGTAGTTTCTAAATCATCATATTTAAACAACTGTGTTATGACTGTTCATCATGAGAAGTGTTGGATCAGCTTCTCGCCGAGTGGTGCAACGTGTACTGTTGCGCTTTTCGTGTGAGGTTCAGCTAGTCACTAATATTATCACTGTTTACAAGAACTATCCCTTTGAAATAAACCATCCAAAGTTCTTTCCTGCCGAATAACCTCCACTAATTCAAGACCAACATGAACTGTTACCTTCTTGTAAGGAACATTTATATATTTTTTGTTATTAAAATAATACTGCATATAATGGTTAAATTATATAAAATAATAAATAATAACCGGCCAAATACAAATTAGACTTGCGCAATTAGTGCTCCGTACGTTGATTGCTTTTAAAATTTGTTACGGAGGTATAAAATGGTCAATGACTTCTCAAAACACACCCTAAATGAGTTTTCAACAAAATTTGTTGAAAACTTGGAATTTTTGTTTTTTTTATATACCAGATAGGTTATTAAAGGTAATACATTCGTGATAATTTTCGTTCAATCTACACCCTATGGAGAATATCCCAGAATTTTTTCAAAATTTTTTGATCAGTAGTTTTCAAGATAAGAGGGGGACAACGATTTTTGGCAATTTTTTAAAAATAATACAAAGAAAAGTGCGCGCAAGTATTACAATATATATACAGGGTACCCCATATGTATGGAATAATGATTCCACAGCATTTATTCATCAATATATCAAAAAAAAATTTTAAATAAGAATTATAGGGTGTTATACGGCGCACATGCTGACGTTGACAATAAAATGTTTTGAACTTAGAGTTCGAAGAAATTACGCCATCTTAAATTTTTTTAAATGGAAAACCCTGTATATTATTTTATTTTTGAGTCCTACTAAAAATTCTAGCTATTATTTGTCTAACATTCCACGTGTCTAAATTGAACTGTCTTGGAATTATTGATATTTGAAATTCCGGAGATCAAATTAAAATATTTTTTTAAGCTGGCTTGTGTCAAATATCTACTGACAGATAACGACTTAACGTCTGATTTACTGACGAAAACGCTTATTGTTGCATTTTGGGAAACTGCAATTTGAACGTAAATCATAATCGTACATTTAACACAAACTGAAAGAATCACTTTGTTAATGATGGTTGATTACGGGGACCGTAGGAGAACACAACAGGAGGTGTGTGATTTTTTAAACGAAGAATATCCGAATCGAGAACCTATTACCCAATCCGTAGTCAGCAAAACATTAAAACGATTTAGACAATCAGGTTATGTTAAGGATCGTTCTAAATCTAGACCTCCAAAACTTAAAACAAGCGTTGATAAAAAGTTAGATATTTTACAGAAAATCCCCATACAGCCACTCGCCAGCTTTTCCTAGACCACAACATAAGTAAAGGAACCTTAAATCGTATATTGAATGAAGAAAAATTGAATTCAACAAATCCATCCTATTGCAAGAATTATCTGAAGATGACTACGATAAACGCATTGAATTTTGCAAGGTCCTGATGGAACGAATCAATAATGATCCTAACCTAATTCATATTATTGTTTTTTCTGACGATACCACATTTTATCTCAACGGAAGAGTTAACAGGTATAACTGCCGGTACTAGTATGAATCCCGACAGGATAATCGACAGTCATTCTCAAAGACCACAAAAGATAAACGTGTGGGCAGGGATTTGTGGATGACGTCCCTTTTTTATCGATGGAAATCTTACAGGACAGCGGTATTTACAGTTACTCCAAGAGCAAGTTATTCTAATTTATGCAGGTCTTTTTCCCGATAAAAATAATTTAAATACCCCTAACAGGAATCTGTGGTATCAACAGGACGGAGCACCTCCTCACTATGAAATCAATGTTCATAGATATTTGGATGCAATTTGAACGTAATATCATAATGGTACATTTAACAGAAACTGAAAGAACCACTTTGTTAATGATGGTTGATTTCGGAGACCGTAGGAGAACACAACAGGAGGTGTGTGATTTATTAAACTCAGAATATCCGAATCGAGAACCTATAGTCTGTGGTAGATATTTGGATGCGATTTTTCCTAATCGATGGATAGGCAGAAGGGGTGCTGTAGAATGACCTGCAAGGAGTCTCGACCTTACGCAACTCGACTTTTTTTTATGGGGTCTTTTGAAAACCAAAGTTTACCGAAGTCGACCTGAAACTGTAGGAGATTTAGAACTTCAATTTCAATATGAAATAGCATAGATCCCGGATTCTCTGCAAAACTGTTCAGGCTGTTTATGACAGATTGGGTCATTGCCTCGCTGTTAACGGTAGACATTTAGCAATTGTTACCTTAAAAATAAACCTAGAGTATTTATTAATAGTTTTTTTGTCTTTTTTTATTTTGAATTGCCAATGACAATAATTCCAAAACAGTTCAATTTAGACATATGGTATGTTACACAAATAATAAAGGGTGGGCCATCTATCGGTTTAAATTTGAACCACTGGTTATTTCGAATCTGGCAATACTTATGTCATTCTATTCTGTCACAAAATTCAGTATATTATCTCCACTGAACGAAATGAATCGATTTACGCTTGAGCAACGTTGGGATTTATTGGAAATTTATTTCCAAAACAAAGACAATTGGTCGGAAATTGCACGAAAGTGTCGTACAAAATTTGGTCGCAGAGAAGGACCAACAGTGCTCGGTATACGCAAGTTTATTGCTAAAGTTCGTGAAACTGGTTTCATTGTTGATGCGCCAAGACGTGAGCGTGCTCGTACAGTGCGTACACCCGAAAATATCGAAGCTGTGGCTGAGGGTGTGCGTGAGAATCCATCAACATCAACTCGTCATCGTTCTCAAGAATTGAACATTTCACGCACCAGTTTACGTCGAATTTTGCGAAAAGATCTCGGTATGACGACTTACAAAGTTCAATTGGTTCAAGAGTTGAAGCCGCATGACCATCCGCTTCGTTTTCGCTTCGCTAGATGGGCCAACGAGAAATTGCACGATGATGTCGATTTTGCCAAAAAAATCATCTTTTCGGATGAAGCTCATTTTCATCTTGGTGGGTACGTTAATAAGCAAAATAGCCGTATTTGGGGCTCAGAAAACCCACACGTGGTCTTACAGAAGCCAATGCACCCATTACGAGTGACTGTTTGGTGCGGCTTGTGGAGCGGAGGCATCTTCAAAACATTTTATTGTCAACGTCAGCTTGTGTTACTTAAACATTTTTTTTGGTACACTGATTAATAAATGCTGTGGAATCATTATTCCATACATATGGGGCAGCCCTGTATTTTTTGAACTCGTGTTTTCACAAGCTTTCATTTTACACCCCCACTCGATAGCCTGGTAAAAAACTTTTTTTTACTTCCGATTTCACCCCCCCCCAAAACTAACCCTTCCACTCCAAATTTAACTTTCAAAACTACACGGCCCTGGTGAGGTCTTTCTATATTAGTCCCCAATTTCAACTTTCTATGTCAAATGGTTTCGAAGAAAATCGGGCGTGACAGACGGACAAACAGACACCGAAGTGATCTAAGTTTTTTGCGAGAAGTAATATTTGGTAAAATAGGTTTAGAACAGCCAATACGTGAAATGAACTTACATAATTTGCAGAAAAAAAAATTTAATATGCCTATAAGAGCAATCTATTACAGTCTGAAGAACTACCAGTGTGTGTAGAAATTATTCGTCCCAACTAATTGCCACATATGGTATTAAATAGACTTGCAGTTTCATGTATGTCTCTCAGTTCAACGTAAATTTCCATTATGGTGTATTTGTAGATCACCCTTAGAAAACAATACCTACTTACCAGTGCATTTAAATAAGTAGCTCCTTTTTTATGCATAAGTTTCTCGCCAATATATCGACTCATCTCCATCAATATTCGTCATTTCGATATAAGCTTTATTACACAAAAAATCGTCGTCATTGTTTTCTAAACCAAACTTTTCCATAGTTGTTTTAACTTCATTTTGATTTAATAAACAACCGAATATAATGTCCGATCTTCTTACCTGCAAATATTGCAAAATAGTAGCAATACGTTTTGAATCTTAATAAGTATTGATAAGAACTAAAAATTCCGTATAGCTGAACAGTGATTCAGTTAGTAGATAAATATTTTATTGCACTTTGGTGTTCGGTTAAATATATAGGAATAAGAAAAAGAAGACATAGGGAACATTGTTTATTTATTATTTATTTTAATTAATTGTAGTTTCAGTTTATATAAAAAAAAACTAAAATTAACTAAATACACAATATGTAATCGGAAAGAACGTAGAGTCGTGGCCAAATAAAGCATACACTTAAGCAAATTATAATAACTCGCAAGCAATATTAGTCTTGTGTCTGGGAACATGGTTTTACGATCGGGAGGCCAGTAACATCGTGATTCGAGCTAGAGGCACTAACCACAGACGATGTATTATTTGGTTTGGATTTCTTATCATGTTGAAGAAACAAAATAAAATGGCCTCCAGTCCCGAGCAGACCTTAAATGGTCAGGAGGTGCGAAGAATCACCCGGCTTCAACGGAATAAGATATCAATAACCGGTCAAGTGCAAGTTGAACTTGCGCAATTAGTGTTCCGTACGTTAACAGAGGTATAAAATGATCAGTGACTTCACAAAACACACCCCAAATGAGTTTTTAAAACAAAGTTTGTGTCCAATCTTTACTAAAATCTGATGACCTTGAAATTTTTGTTTTTTTTATATACCAGATAAATTATTAAAGGTAATGCACTCGTGATAATTTTCGTTCAATCGACACCCCGTGGGAGAATATTCCAGACTTTTTTCAAAATTTTTTGATAAGTACTTTTCGAGATAAGGCGGGTGGACAGCGATTTTTTAAAAATAATACAAAGAAAAGTACGCGCAAGTATTACATTATATATATATATATATATATATATATATATATATATATATATATATATATATATTTTACTCGTGTTTTCATAAGCTTCCATTTGACACCACACTCGATTACCTAGTAAAAAAATTTTTTTTTTCACTTCCGATTTCACCCCCCAAAACTAACCCCTTAAGTCAAAATTTAACTTTCAAAACTACATGGCTCTGATAAGGCCATCAATTCCTATATTATTACCAAATTTTAACTTTCTATGACAAATAGTTTCGGAGAAAATCGGGTGTGACAGACGGACAGACGGACAGACAGACGGACAGACACCGAAGTGATCTTATAAGTGTTCCGTACGAAACACTAAAAATCGCAACATGGAATGTTAAAACTTTATTGAAAGCTTCGTAACCTTGTTCAGGAAATGAAGAGAGTGAGAATCAACATCATAGGAGTAAGTGAGGTTCAGTGGCCGAACTCTGGAATGATACTTTTGGATGGAAGAACATTTTACTTCTCTGACAGCGACGACAGTGACCGTGACCACAGACATGGTGTGGGTATTCTTATCGATAAAAATATACGTCCCTCAGTTCAAAACTTTGTGCCGATCTCGGCAAGAGTCATCCTAATTCAGCTACTGGGAAAACCAGTCAACATTAACATTATTCAAGTTGATTCCCTTACATCAGACATGTCAGACGAAGAAATAGAGACTTTTTATAAATACCTAGACCAGGCTCTAAAACTCACAAAAAGCAATGAGCTCAATATATTAATGGGCCACTTCAATGCTAAGATTGATAAAGGAGATGTGGAACACATAGTAGGCAAATACGGCCTAGGCGAACGGAACGAAACAGATGAACGCTTAATTCAATATTGTGAAGAAAAACAGCTGGTTATAACAAATATTTGGTATAAACTTCATCCAACACGCCTTTACACATGGAAATCACCTCAGGAGAATGAAGAACATCTTGTCCGAAATCAAATCGACTTTATCGTGATCAATAAAAGATTCAGAAACGCCATAACAAAGGTGACCACACTACTAGGAACCGATATTAAATCTGACCATATCTTGCTTGAAGCTAATATCCGGATACGTTTGGCAAAGACTAAGGCAAGAAAGAAAAACAAACGACCCAACCCTAAACTACTTAAAAATACTTAAATAAATATGAAATACACAGGCTGTTTAAATGAACAACTAGATGGAATATTTATCTCTAATGACATTGAACAGGACTGGTTCAAAGTTAGAGTCATTTGAAATTGGCAACAACACTTATCTTCAACAGTCAACATTAAAAACGAAGAACGAATGGATGACCCAACATATATTAAATCTTATGGAAAAATACAGATAATGCAAAAACCAACAAAATCAAACTGGTTATGCCCGTCTTCAAAGATAAATCCGTAAAGAAATAAGGATTGCTAAAGAGCAGTGGTGGAACATTATAGCGATCATCAATATGGCTTTCGTAAAAATAGATCAACAGGACATCTTCTGACTTATGTAACACATGTTTGGAACAACGCAATTGCACACTTTGGAGAATCTCGAGCGGTTTTGCTCTTGACATATTCAAGGCATTCAACCGTGTTTGTCACGATGGACTGTTGGCTAAGTTACGTTCTTATGGTATGTCTGAAAAGTTCTGTTTTGTGGCTCTCATGTTTCCTCAGAGAGCGTTCTTTACGAGTGACAGTCGACAGATTTCTTTCTAACACCTTCACTATCAACGCCGGTGTACCCCAAGGCTCCATATTGTCTCCTACTATCTTTCTCATTTATATTAACGATGTGCTGGAAAAGACCGAGAATTCAATCTACAGCTTTGCAGATGACAGTACACTTATCTCTTCATTCACCTTGAACGCTCGGACATCGGCTACGACGATTATCCGCAGACAGCAGGAAGTCATTCAACTTAACAAAGACCTGGAAGAAATTCTATCTTGGGGTGACAGTAACCAAGTGGAATTTAACCCTACACAAACCCAGGCGGCAGTTTTTTTCTAAAAAGTTAACGTTGCTGAACCCGACATAGTTAGGTCGGGGCACTCCATTCCTCTAACATCGTCACTCAATTTGTTAGGCGTTAATTTGGAAGCAAATATGTCCTGGCATGAAACATGTTGCAGGCATAACAAGGAGAGCTTCTCAAAAGCTGGGAATATTATTTCGAACCAGAAAGCTTCACACTCCACAACAACTGTTAATTCTTTACAAAGCTCAATTCGACCAACTATGGAATACTGCTCCCATGTTTGGAGCTACATTCCCAAACATACACTGTATTTGTTGCATTCTATTCAGAGAAGAGCTGTTCGTCTGATTGGAGACCCGGAACTGACCGACGGCCTTGATTCCTTGGAAAATCGAAGAACGGTTGGCGACTTGAGCCTATTCTACAAGTATTTTCATGGAAAGTGTTCGAAGGATGTGGCACGCTTAATTCCTCCCAGAGCGGTGCATGTTAGAAGTACACGTCGCGCTAATACTAAACATCCGTATGAGGTCCAGCTTGTTACAAAGCTTTTTTTATTTTCCCTGTATACCATCAAACGCTTTTCAAGCAGTCTTTTATATGGAGAACATCATCCCTTAGGAATAATTTGCCCAGGAATGTGTTTCCCCACCGAGTACAATTTACAGCGATTCAAGAACAACGTGTCGCTCCTGTAGCGCTTTAGGGACTTCCCTGTAGGAAGTGTGCTCGACCCGTAAAAAAAAACAAAGATGTATCGAGGCCGAAAACTTGCAGCGTCTTGGTGACACCTTCTACCTTCATAAGAAAATGAAAAAAAAAAATAGCTGGAACATACAAGAAAAATCCCTCCTCTCATATCCCAAATAAGGTGAATAAACCGATCTTGGACTCAGAAAGAACAGCTTGATGCCTGGAAAAGTTACATCTCAAATTTGTTTAATGATAATAAGTCATGTTCACCAGATCTCTTAACAAATAATTCGCCTGGCCCTGAAATATTGAAGGGTAAGGTGGTTCACGCTATTTCATTAATGAAAAATGATCAAACCCCCTGGTCCAGATAACATATTCTCAGAGGCAATCTGTAAAGTCAGTAATGATAATTTAACAAAGCTTGTAACACTCTTTAACAACATTTATGATTCTGGGAAAATACCGAAGGATTAGCTGCGTTCTACATTTATTACCCTGCCAAAAATAGCCAGCTCTAAACAATATAAGAACTATCGCTTAATTAGTCTCATGAGCCATTTTCTCAAACTCTTCTTGCGCATCATTCCTACGAGACTATACAAAAAATGCGAAGAAGTTAGTGGAGATAGTCAGTTCGGATTTAAAGGGGGTTTTGAGACGAGAGAAGCCACCTTCAGTCTCCAAATGCTGGTTTAGAATTGTCTGGATCACAGACAGGATGTATTCATATGCTTCGTAGACTATGAGAAGGTATTCGACAACGTTAAACATAGCCTCCTCATAAAATATCTACAAGAACTAGGGCTAGATTCTAAAGATATAAAATCATTGCCAACTTATACTGGAATTAATCAGCAGATGTAAGACTTCAGAATGTTTATGCAACGGAAGATTTTGAAATAAGAAAGGGAGTTAGACAGGATTGTATTTTGTCACCTATGCTGTTTAATTTACATGTCGAAAGAGCCTTCATTGAGGCAATGTCGGAGAGTGATCTGGGTATCAAAGTAAACGGTGTTCCGATAAACAACATCAGATATGCAGATGACACTGCCATTCTGGCAAATAGCGCGGATGCTCTTCAAGCATTATTGAAGGCTATACACAAAGCGGGAGAAAACACAACAAAACAAAATTCAAGATCATCAGTGAAAATCCAATTCAAGATGTCCGAATTCATATAACTGGCGAGAATATAGAACAGGTTAGCAAGTTCAAATACCTGGAATGCCTTGTGAATGACAAATGGGATTCGGACATGGAAATTAGGGCCAGAGTTGAGGCAAGCAAAACAACTCAGGTACCGGATGGTTAAGTGCTGTTTGGTCCGTTTTTGCTGTACGATGTTGAAACATGGACATTAAAAGTGTCATCTATTAACGAACTGGAAGCATTTGAAATATTGGATACTCAGAAGAATGCTGAGAGTATCATGGGTTGATAGACTGAGGAATTAATGAAAACATAAAAAGGAGAAAGATTTCATACTTGGGTCATATTATTCGTGGGGAACGTTATAGCTTTCAACGCCTGATACTGCAGGGTAAAATTCAAGGCAAAAGGGGAATGGGACGAACAAGCTATCATGGGCTGCGCAATATTCGTCACTGGACAGGAATGGGTGATTTTCGGTCTCTCCAAAATGCGGCTTTAAACAGAATCATCTGACGGGGGAACTTTGGTACAGACGCCTACGCAGGCATCTGCACGGCACCTTAAGAAGAAGAAATAGGATAAAAAGGAAATAATATTGAGGTATAACATAACAGTAATTTCGCATTTCTTTACATTTCGTAAAAACATATTTCCCACTTGTATTGGTCTGTCTGGCTATCTGTGAGTATGATAACTCTCTTATGAGAAGATATAGATATCAAATTTGGTACTCATATAGTAATGGAAGTATAAATCAACCCTACAGATATTGTTACCGAGGGCGAGGGTGAAAGGGTGGGGGATGTTAAATATTTTGTAGATTTTTTTTTTCTGTAATGGATACCTGCAAATTAATCATTAATAATCAAGCATATAAGCGGTTAAAGGGTAATGGAGAGTTGGAAACAACAATTTTTTCTTCGCTAAATGCAGACTTTTCCTCTTGATTTCACTACCCAAACGGTCCAATAAACCAACGTAAAAATCTCCGGTAATTGTTCACCCCTTCTTAAAATAGCTGATCAGTTTTATTCCAGGTGCATACCAAAAAATACTTACCACAACCTTTTCAGCTGATTTTGTATTTTTGAGACGCTTCGGTGGGCTTTCATACGGTCTCAGCCACTCTGCGGACTAACTGTTGGACCCAGGCGTGGAATGGTGGATTCATGTTTCGTCCATTGTTACGAATCGACGCAAAAACTCTGTTGGATTACGCCGAAACAGTGTCCAACAGCGTTCTGAAGCTTCAACACGTTGCTGTTTTTGATCAATCGTGAGAGTGCGCGGCAGCCATCGGGCAGAAAGCCTTTTTATATGCAAATATTCATTCAAAATATGCCTCACGCATTCCGTAGATATCTTCACGATGTCACCTATATCTCTCTTTTTCACTTCAGGTGGTGGATTTTTTTTTGTTTTTTTGAGTAACTGACTCATTTGGACGTCTGGAACGTAGTGCATCGGTGATTGCACGACTGCATTTAAGTTCACTAATAGTTTCGACAGAGCAGATGTGCTATAATACTTCTCAAGTCATTCTTGGGTTCTGGCTGTATTTTTCCCATCAAAAAGCAATGCTTAATCAACACACGAAATTTTTTTTTGTTCCACCAAAAATCAAAGTAGTTAGATTACCCAGTCGTCGCACAGTGTCTCGACTAGTACAAGCTAGCGGGACTCAATATTATTTCTTCACTTATTTCAATTGTTTATGTATATTCCAGGTATCTTAAGCTATTTTAAGAAAAAAAAGTTGAAAAACGTGTACTGTATGTGTATTAAATCGAAATATGTAGCTGCAAGACGGAAGTGGTTTACTAATGTGTCTCATTTGTTCACTATTGTCGCTAATTGTTCTTTAATTAGCTACATACGTCTACCTACTCATTATGTGTGAAAAGCACAATCATGTTTGTTTACAAAGAAATTTCTAGGAAAAAAATAAAAATCATAATGATAGTACCCACATTTATTAATTTACAAAAATATTATTTCTTTTAAAATAAATTAGTACAATAACAGTATCTATATATCAATTATTTACAATAACAAGGTGTATAAGTAAAAGAAATATAATATTAAATATTTTATATACTAAGGCATGAATTATAAGCAACTACAACACACAATAAAATAAGAATAATAATTACAATAAAAAAATACTTAAACCTACTAATCACCATCAGATGAGTCGTCATCACCGCTCTCTCATTCAGTAGAATATTCAGAGAGTAAATAATCCTCCTCATTTAATTCGTGATGATGACTTACTGATGGTGTTTCGGATGGCAATGAAAGTGGGATAATCAACTGCAGAACCTCCGATGGCAAAGAAGTAAATTTTCTTCGCGGTAATTCTCTATACGAGTTGATAACAGGATCAGACGTAATTAAAAACATTCTCAAAAGATCTGTATTTGTGGCAATACGTGACCGCTTTCTGGTGTGCCGTCACGGAATCTAGGACAGTCTTTATTTCTTGCCTCCTGGGCTTCTTCGGAGAGTTGTCCAATGGGAAGAAGAAAAGACTTTATAACTTCCGCGCCGTGTACAAGAATTTTATGCACAGTAACGGGCATGGAATACCACGAATACAGATCAAGGTATAATTTTCTAGTATCAACACAAAACTTTTCGAATTCTATATAATTTATGTCATATCCTGATGACAAAGTTCTTAAAATTACATGAAATCTACGAATAAAGTTTACGTCTAATCCTGTAATTTCGCTGCTCAATTCAGCTTTGGAAAAAAATCTACGTGCTGTGTTTCCATCGTTTGTGTTACCATACCCAGGTTTTGGTTTATCTACAATGAGACCCATACGATCTTAAAACACTTTTTGTATCTCTTGTGAGCGTTGCTTCACAATAGCTTTGTCGTTATCTCCCCTGACTTGCCACTTTTTTATTTCTAAACGATAGCTGATGTGAAGCAAACATTCAAACGTGCGGATCCATGCATGTAAAGTAGATAAACCAAATGCAAGGCGTTCTTCGTTGCTGGGATATTTCTTTGACTCCTCGTTCATAGTAGACGGGGTGGCACCGCAAATATAACACTTTTGTGTTGAACTTGTGTCTGTTAAGGCATTGCACACTTTGCCATCAGTCATTGTCAACAACAAATCGTGTTTAAACAGAGATTTGAGATCCAGCAACGTTACATAATGTTGGAAGAAGCTGACTTACTTCATCTAAAATTTTAGAAGTTTCTTTTTTCGTAAACTCTTTTGGCTCCTTGGCAAAAATAAACTTAATAAGACGGCAATATAAAGCAGAGGAAGGTCTTGGATTTTGCTAGATCACAGTTTCGCCATCAAGCAGTCTCAAAGGGACAAATGAGTATACGAACAAAAATTCGTCTGTAGCGTTAGTGTTCTCAAATTTCTGCTTATACGTGCTATGCCCCGAACTCCCATCACAGCCCCATTTGCTTACCAACGTATATTATGAACGAGGTAACACACTTCTAATGACTTCCGTCTGAGCTTTAACTAATCGTTCAGCCGTTTTATCCAAAATCGCGTGAAGTTTAATTTCAGCTCGAGATTCAGTCACAGAAATATATTCGTCAGAAGGACAACAAGAAGCTTTGGACTTACCTAAACTATAAAACGATGGATACACTTGATGTCCCGCTTTCATTGGCCATTTTTTTTGTTTGTTTATATGAGTGAGAAGTCGATTTCGAGTCCACATAATAAGCTAAAGCTTCGTCTGGTGTTAACTGCCGACTTTGTTCAGAACACTTATTCTTTTCTCTAGTTTCACTGACCGCGACGTTATGGATCTGTTTAGCAACACTTCGATGCCCTTCTTTTCGAGTAGCTAACTCAGCTGCTGTAATAAGCTCACTTGCACTTCGCGATTCCAAAAGATCTTCTACTCTCCGTCTCTTCGTTTTCGTTGATGAGTCTTCAAATGATTTTCTGGGTCGCCCTAAGGAAAGAGCCGCTGATGATGTTGAAGTGCACGGCTGGTTAACACACATCTTTATTTCGATTCCGGATCCCTCTAACCAATCTTTATGTTTGATTAGAAACATTTCTTTGTTACACTTTAAAAAAGTCCACTTTTGATTGAATTTTGCTGAAAGGCTTGATATTTTCATTTTGAGTCGTTTTAGAGAATCGTCAGAAACATCAGACATGCCACTGTTTCGTTTAGTTTTGTCATGTTTTAGCCATTCTTCAAAAAACTCCATTTTCGTCATAGTCACGACTCGTTCTGAAAAAAATAACATAATTTTACTTTCGGGCCTTTTCGGGGTCTATAATATATATGAATCTGTGCCTGAATGTTGTAGGTATTACATATAGAAAAATCTAGGTGGATATATGTGGATAAAAAAAGTTGCTACTTTTAAAGTTTTCAATTAATGTAAAATTTGCTGGATTTATCTATACATTTACAAATTGATATTACACCAAAAGTATACATATTTTTTATAAAAAATATAAGTCATAATAGAGTACATACCTTCAACAGAATATTCCATCACAAAAAACTCGTTTCACTTTGCTACCAATTTTAAAGTATGTTATCACAAGTGTGCATAAAATGCAACTGATTTGCAAATGAAAATGACCTCTCTTATAAGGGTTACTTTGACCTCCTGATAAGATACCTTTATGAGGTGATAAACAAATTAATTCTTGGAATTCGTTAAATGGGGGGGGTTGTTTACAAGTCGTTATCAGTGGTTCCTGGAAATTACGTCATGAATATTCTCCCGCTAGCATGTTCTTGCCGAATCACTGTACGATGGGACGAACAAGTTGTCATGGCTGCGCAATATTCGTCACTGGACAGGAATGGGTGATTTTCGATCTCTCCAAAATGCGGCTCTAAACTGAATCATCTGGTGGGAGAAGTTTGGTACAGATGCCTACGCAGGCATCTGCACGGCACCTTAAGAAGAAGAAATAGGATAAAAAAGAAATAATATTCAGGTATAACATAACAGTAATTTCCTCGCTAAAGAGAAGTATTGTATTAGTAAAAAAATTACATTTCGAGATCTTAGCATTTCTTTACGTTTCAAGATCGTAAAAACATAATTTCTCACTTGGATTGGTCTGTCTATCTGTGGGTACGATAACTCTATTATGAGAGAAGATATAGATATCCAATTTGATACTCATATAGTAATGGAAGTATAAATCAACCCTAGAGATATTATTACTGAGAGCGAGGGTAAAAGGGTGGGGGGTGTTAAATATTTTGTAGTTTTTTTTCTGTTCATGTAATGGATAACTGCAAATTAATCATTAATAATCAAACTTATAAGCGGTCAAAAGGGTAATGGAGAGAGTTGGAAACAACAATTTTTTCTTCGCTAAATGCAGACTTTTCCTCTTGATTTCACTACCCAAATGGTTTAATAAACCAACGTAATAATCTCCGGTGATTGTTCACCCCTTCTTAAAATAGCTGATCAGTTTTATTCCATGTGCATACCAAAAAAGACTTGCCACAACCTTTTCAGCTGATTTTATATTTTGAGACGCTTCGGTGGGCTTTCATACGGTCCCAGTCACTCTAAACGGACTACCTGTTGAATCCAGGCGTGTAATAGTGGATTCATGTTTCGTCCATTGTTACGAATCGACGCAAAAAAAACTCTTTTAGGTTACACCATAATAGTGCCCAACAGTGTTCTAAATCTTCGACACGTTGCTGTTTTTTGGATCAATCGTGAGAGTGCGCGGCAGCCATCGGGCAGAAAGCTTTTTTTATATGCAAATATTCATTCAAAATATGCCTCACGCATTCCGTAGATACCTTCACGATGTCACCTATATCTCTCTTTTTCACTTTTCGGTCATTCAGGTGGTGGATTTTTTTGTTTTTTTGAGTAACTGACTCATTTGGACGTCTGGAACGTAGTGCATCATCGTGATTGCACGACTGCATTAAGTTCACTAATAGTTTCGACAGAGCAGACGTGCTATAATACTTCTCAAGTCATTCTTGGGTTCTGGCTGTATTTTTCCCATCAAAAAGCAATGCTTAATCAACACACGAAATTTTTTTTGTTCCATCAAAAATCAAGAGTTAGATTAGCCCAGTCGTCGGAGGCAAATTTGGACGAAAAGCCCCCGTTAAATCTTAACAGGCTGCGTTTTGGCATACAGGTAGTTTTTTGGACGTAGAATACGATGAAAAAATTTGCTGTTTTAAAGTGTACGCTAAGTTTACAAAATCGAAAATAAAATGAAAAATTCAGTTTTTCGCAAATATCTCGAAAAATATAAAAGTTATCGAAAAAACCAATAGCACCACTTGAAAGAATGGGAACTTTACAAAAAATAGTATATAGATTATTTTTTTTTAGTTTTACTGTAATTTAAAAAAAAAAAATATTTAAAATAAAATGACTGGTTTTAAAACCTTCAGCTGTAGTGGGAATCATGCTTCCAACTTCATTTATGATTAAATTAACGTTTCTGTATACCACTAAATATTTTGAAATTGGCTATTAAGGGGTTTCTCGGGGTGCTGATTAAGAATCCGATGACAGGTTTGAAAAATTCAAAATGGCGGATGCAATATGACGGCCAGAGGGTAGCAATTCATTTAATTTCTTGAAGTAATTTAGAATTTTTGTATTTTCAATAACTGTTCTTTGTACCTGGATGTTTAAATGAAATATAAATACTTTATACCTAAAACTTAGACTTTTATCTTTAATTTCCCACATTTAAATATTTTTTAGTGTTCTCTACGGAACACTTATAAGATCACTTCGGCGTCCGTCCGTCCGTCACACCCGATTTTCTCCGAAACTATTTGACCTAGAAAGTTGAAATTTAGTACTAATATAGGAAATGATGGCCTCCTCAGACCCGTGTAATTTTAAAAGTTACATTTTGACTTAAGGGGTTAGTTTTGAGAGATGAAATCGAAGTGAATTTTTTTTTACTAGGTCATCGAATGGGGTGTCAAATGAAAGCTTGTAAAGACACGACTTCAAAAATATATATAATGTAATACTTTTCTTTGTATTATTCTTTAAAAATTGCGAAAAATGTGTGAAATAATGGAAGATAAGGAGAAATAGTGGGAGATAAGGAGAAATAATGTAAGATAAGTCGAGATAAGCCTAGATAATAGGAGATAAGGAGAAATAATGGGAGATAACGCGAGATAGGCCTAGATAATTGGAGATAAGGTGAGATAATGGGAGATAAAGAGAAATAATGGGAGATAAGGATAAATAATGGGAGATAAGTCGAGATAAGCCTAGATAATGGGAGACAAGGATAAATAATGAGAGATAAGGAGAGATAATGACAGATAAGTCGAGATAAGCCTAAATAATGGGAGATATGGTAAGATAATGAAAGATAGGGAGAGATAATGGGAGATAAGGAGAAGTAATGGGAGATAAGTCTAGATAATGACAGATAAGGTAAGATAATGGAAGGTAAGGAGAAATAATGGGAGATAAGGAGAAATAATGGTTATAAGCTGAGATAAGCCTAGCTAATGGAAGATAAGGAGAAATAATGGGAGATAAGTCGCGATAAGCCTAGATAATGGGAGATAAGGTGAGATAATGGAAGATAAGAAGAAATTGAAACAAATCTGGAATATTCTCCATGGGGTGTAGACTGAACAAAAATTATCACGAGTGCATTACCTTTAATAATTTATCTAGTATTTAAAAAAAAAAACAAGGTCATCAATTTTCAGTAAAGATCGGAAACAAACTTTGTTGAAAAGTCATTTGGGGTGTGTTTTGTGAAGTCACTGATCATTTTATATCTCCGTAACAAAAATTTTTATTTTAAAAGCAATCAACGTACGGAACACTAATTGCGCAAGTTCAACTAGCACTTGACTGGTTTTTTTTTTATTATTTTAAGCTTAAGTTGTATAGTTAATAATAAGCAAAAACATTGTTCACACATGTAACATTCATTTTTTACTAGATTTTGAGATCATATTACGACTCTATTTTTCTCCCTATAATTTGTATTTTATTACATTTATTGTAGTGATTTCAATTCTTGAGCGGTGTAGCTTAAAATAATGTTTTAACTTTTTGAGCAGTTTAATTTAACCGGCAGAGTGTGTAAAGCGTGTTGCCGACTTGATTTATTTAGTTTGCATTAATTTTTCACCCGGAAGTGAGCCATTTTAAAGACGTCACTTTAAGGAAAATATTTAAGTGGCCGAGATACAATTATAAGGGCTTTTTTCCATCAGAATGCCGTAGTGGCTTTTTCCATCGGAATGCTGCAGTGGCTTTTTCGACCATGAAGCCGTAGTGGCTTTCTTCTCCAGCACGCCAGAGTGTTTTTTTAGTAATGTAGTAATGCAGTAACGGTTTCTAGCTCTCAAGTTTAAGGCTTTTTCCTTTCTTGAAATATCCTGCTCATCCTCAGGCATTTCGGGTCAAAAAGTGTTTAGCAGCCCAAAAGAAACTAGGATGGCAATGGCTGAGACAATATTTTTTTGAGAATCTCACCTGGAAAGGCCAAGAAACTTATGGAAAACCCACGAAGAGAAACCAATCGTAAGTCATAAGCACATCAGTCTAAAAATCTCATTTCCTGTCTACAAGTGCGTTTCCATCGACTATTCTACCCGTGTAATTCGCCGAGTTAATTTCAAAAACTTTTAAAATCGAGTTGTGTCAACCTTTCATTAAAAAACTTAATAATCATAAATTAAAGACTTTATGCCATAGTGTACACTCTTTTAGCTTAAGGGGTTTTTATTTAGAAGTAAATTTTAGGAGTGTAATAAGGTTAGAAATTTTTATTTTGCTAATAAATATACCCTTTTTTATTTAAATGTATAGTGTCTCAGTAAACTCCTGCTCTTTCTTTCAGGGCGCAACGGTTGTACGTAGATTAATCTTATTTTAACAACTAAATAACTCTTCACTATTTTTTCATTTTTTAAGCTGAAATTGGATGCCGTTTATTCTAAAATGAATGGTGCCCAAAAAAATAGTACAACCAAATTTTTAACAACTATAGAGACTATTTTCAAAAGACATACAAAAATGATCTCTTATCAATAATCTCCCAAAAAAAAAGACGAGCTAGCTTAATATCTTAATTTTGTCGTCTATTAGTATTAATATCCACTCAATCCATTCTCAGAATTAAGAAATACATAAGAGGCAAATAACGGCTTCTATTTAATAAAAAAAAATATTTATTAAGAGTAAAGAAATTAAGACGTTTCAATATGTTTATCATAAACACTTTTTTAAGAGCAAAATTACAAAAAAGAGAAAGTTTTTTTTTAAGTTTTTAATGATTTTCTAATATCAAGTTAACTGTAACTAAAAAAAATTGTCCAACTTTTCTTGACCATTTCGTATTGCTTTGAACGTAAAAATTGCCGGCAGCGCACTACAGTAGGCAAATTTTCATATTTTAAAACCCAATTTTTAAATAACACAGATAATGTGGGTATTTTCAATTATTCTTAGATTGAAACTTAAGGTATAATAATGATATATAATAATAATAATAATAATAATAATGATGACTTTATTGTATAATATACAAAAGGCGAAGTTGAAGCTTGGCTTCCTATCTTAACCTATCCTAATCTAAAAATTATTATATTACTTATGTATCATATATAATTATGGGGCATACATGTACTGTTGCAAACATATTTCGGATGTATCATGTAAAGATAAGAAAACAATTTATAAAAATAATGATATAATTTTGCCAATTACATTTTTAAATTTCAAGCCGTTAAGACTTTTTAAATTATCTGGAACTTTATTATAAATGCTATAGACCTGGTAACTGAATGATCTTTGATATTGTGCTATTCTATGCAAGGGTGGTGATATTTGTTGTTTATGCCTTAAGTCTAGGTTATGAGCATCATGTCTAAATTTAATTTTTTGATACAAGTAATTTGGGCACATTTTACAAATTATTTTATTAAATATTACTAAAAACTATGAAGAAGTCTCCTTTCTTTCATGGAGCGCCACCCAACTTCTTTCATATTTGCAGTCACACCCATATCATATTTTCTTATACCACCAATCAGCCTGACACAGTAATTCTGAATGCGCTGAATACGCCGAGCATCCCATTCCAGGAGACAGGGACCATACACTGTATCACAAAATGTGAAGTGGGACAAAACTAAGCTATCGCATAATAGTTTTTTCAAATTTACACTTAATAAATGACGCTGGCTATATATAAGTTTAAGATTAGTAAACGCCTTTTTCATGCAATTATTTATATGTGCTGTGAATCTCAACTCTATATCCATTATCAAACCCAAGTTCCTAGCATTATCCAAGTTTTCTAGCCGCTCAGTACCTACAATAATGTTTAAATGGTTAGAATATTGCTTTCTCCAAGCGGTACGTCCAAACAATAGCAACTGACATTTTTTTGAGTTTAGTACCAAACAGTGTTTTTCGGAGGCACTCACCAAAAGTGCAAGATCCTCGTTAATTTTATTATTACCCTCAATAATTTGTTTAGGCTTGAAAGACAAGTAGATTTGTGAGTCGTCAGCGTAAAGATGTAAATATGAATATTTAAGATAGGTACAAAGCTGAGATGTATATAGAGGGAAAAACAGAGGCCTTAAGATAGACCCCTGTGGAACACCATTACAGATTTTTATTGGCTTGGACTCTTATCCATTTAGTTTTACACACTGCAGTCTTCCTGCAAGATAACTCTCAATCATAAGACAAGCCTCACCACTAAACCCAAGATATCTTAGTACAGCAATAAGCAGATAATGATCTAGTCTGTCAAATGCTTTGGAGAAGTCCAGCAGAACAATCACAGTAAGCTCACCACGATCGGTAGCCTCGAAGGTGTCATCGGTCACTTTTAGAAGAGCAGTGGTACAGCGAAATCCTGACTGTGTTGATGGTAACAAGTTATGGGTTTCGATGTATCTACGTATTTGAGCATCTAGGATCTTTGACATAGTTGGTAAGATGGTTATGGGTCGCAGATTTTTTAGTTCACTTGGGTTGGAAGATCTTGGAATCGGGAGTAAAAACGAGCTTTTCCACCGATCAGGAAACGTTTTTGGTTTCTATACAACTGTTGACCAGATGCAAAACAATGGGTACAATATATGGACAGCAACTGCATATCATTTTAATTCCAATGCCGTCAGTACCAATGGCCTCCGATTTTATGGAACTCATTGCCCTTTCAATGTCGTCCATGCTTGCCAAAGTAAAATTAAAATCACCAGCGTCTTTTTTTTTATTTTGCAAATAAAAATTTAACGTGTCTGCATCTGGATTTTTTGAAGTAGCCGCGTCAATAAAGTACCGGCTAATCTTTTCAACATCGTTTAATGTGGCCGGAAAATGTGTTTATAGGTTTAGAGTAAATGTTTAGATCTCGCAAGACTTTCCAATTGTTTTGAGTTTTTAGGTGTTAAGTTGTTAGTAAGGTGCTTTTTTTAGCATTTTCCACTGCAATTGTCACCTGGTTCCGAATTAGTTTGTATGTGTCCCAGTTAGTATGAGTTTTATTTTTTTTTATACTTATGTAGGGCTTTATTTCGTATGCACATAGCATTTTTTATTTCCTGGGTAAGCCAGGGTGCTTTTCTTTTAGTAATACGAGCTGTTTGTATTGGTGCACGTAAATCAAAAAAGTCCGGTAAGATAAGTATTAAATAATTCCAGTTTTACATTGATGTCATATGTTACGGAACGGAACTGACAAAAGATCGTTGTGAAAGTGTTGTTTATT
>CM032451.1:82743584-82746084 GCA_019049505.1 Pachyrhynchus sulphureomaculatus | reverse complement strand
GCCTTGAAGTCACCTTGTTCTAGGCTTTGCTTAACTTCGACGGCTTTTGCTTGAATTATAGGCCCAGATATTGGCAAGTGCTTGTTTCCAGCCTCACAAAAATTAATTGAGAATGGCTTGGTGCACGGAAAGTCATTTGATTTTAGGAAATTTTCTTTTTTGTTCAACTTTACCACCTTCTTGATACAAATTTCTAACTTCTTATTTTGTGGCAATATGGTCACTACAGCCTTCCCTATTTTAAAATTTTTCAGCCAATTTCCTGGTACTGAAAACATTTCTTTCACTTTCGTGAATTATATCATTTTTTTCCCGTCATACTCAAATATTTACGTTAACCGGTAAAAATTCAAAATAAGAGTAATGTTAAAAGGAGATTTCATGAGCTTAAGAAATAAATTTTTTGTACCCACCTATCATTAAGTAATTTGTACCATATTCACATTTCTGAGAAATTGGGAAAATGTGACTTTATGATTGTTTGAAAAAAACCATCATTATAGGATTTTGTTGCAAGTTGAGGGTATTTTTTAGCATTGAACTCTACTAGGAAATTTCGATGACAGTTCCCGTCGTTTAACAAAAGAGTCGGTATAAAAAAACGGGGATTCCCATTGGTAAATTCAGGGAATTCAAAGTCGGTACGTAGTTATATGCAGGCGGTCGCTTTATACGGGTGGCCGCTAACAGGGATTTCACTGTACAACACAATACCTATTTTTATACTTGTGGTAATATATAAGACTAATAAACATGTTTTTTACATAAAGCTGTATTTTTACTTGTCTAATTATTCATCTTCGTAACCAGAAACGAAAGGCAATAGTTTTTACTAACTTTGTCAGTTAGTTCATGGTAACCTCCATGATTTTCAGCTTGAGAAAAATAAACCAATGAAAGATGCACAACACAACTGTACTTTTTTCATAAGAAATAATATTTCAGACAATCTTTTTTCGAACCATACCACCAACCACCGATAGAAACAAATTGACACGGCCAGATAATTCCATTGCAACGACACCTGTTGAAAAAGCGAACTTGTTGGCTAAACTCTGCTTCACATTCTACTGTCGATTTCCAAGGAAAAACACCGCCTACTGTTCCCGTATTGCAGTCGAGGATGCCCGGTGTTGTCTTCAGACAGAATAATATAACGCGTATTTTAATGAAGCTAGACACCAAAAAGGCTTCTGGCGCTAATGGAATACCTGCCATAGTTCTCAAAAACTGTGCGAGGGAACTAACACCAGTTTTTCTGTAGACTTTTTAACCTAACCTACAGAAAGGGAATATTTCCTTCCTGCTGAAAATGTGCCACAGTTCAACCGATACCTAAAAAAAAGGCAAGAAGACCTTGCCAAATAACTACCGACCAGTCGCACTGCCTTCAATAATATCGAAAGTCATGGAAAAGGTTAACAATCAGCATCTTCTAAAATATCTTGAACGAATCAACATTATTAGTGATCACCAATATGGCTTTCGTAAACATAGATCAACAGGAGATCTTCTGACTTATGTAACACATGTTTGGAACAACGCAATTAAACACTTGGGAGTATCTCGAGTGGTTGCTCTTGACATATCCAGGGCATTCGAACATGTTTGGCACTGTTGGCTAAGCCACGCTCTTATGGAATGTTTCCTCAGAGAGCGTTCTTTACGAGTGGCGGTCGATGGATTTCTTTTGTAACACCTTCACTATCAACGCCGGTGTGCCCCAAGGCTCCATACCGTCTCCTACTCTCTTTCTCATTTACATCAACAATCTGCTGAAAAAGACCGGGAATCCAATCTACAGCTTTGCAGATGACAGTACGCTTATCTCTTCATTCACTTTCAACGCTCGGACATCGGCTGCTCAGGCGAATATCCGCAGACAGCAGGAAGTCATTCAACTTAACAAAGACCTGGAAGAAATTCTATCTTGGGGTGACAGTAACCAAGAGGAATTTAACGCTACAAAAATCCAGACGGCAGTTTTTTCTAAAAAAGTTAACGTTGCTGAACCCGACATAGTTGTGTCGGGGCACTCAATTCCCCTAGCATCGTCACTCAATTTATTGGGCGTTAATTTGGGAGCAAATAAATCCTTGCATGAACATGTTGCAGGCATAGCAAGGAGAGCTTCTCAAAAGTTGGGAATATTATTTCGAACCAGAAGGCTTTATACTTCAGAACTGTTAATTCTCTACAAAGCTCAAACTCGACCAACTATGAAATACTACTCCAATGTTTGGTGCTCCGCTCCCCAAACATACACTGCATTTGCCCAGAGAAGACCTGTTCGTCTGATTGGAGACCTGGAAATGACCGGCGGCCTTGATTCGCTGGAACATCGAAGAGCGGTTGGCGACTTGAGTCTGTTCTTACAAGTATTTTCATGGAAAGTGTTCGAAGGATGTAGCCCGCTTAATTCCTCCCCACAGCGGTGCATGTTCAGCTTGTTACTCCGCGTACAACGCTTTTCAAGCAGTCTTATATATGGAGAACATCC
>CM032451.1:82665928-82743484 GCA_019049505.1 Pachyrhynchus sulphureomaculatus | reverse complement strand
AGGTTTACCAATCTCCATGCCGAATTAGGAAATGGAAGGCCATCTTTTTAAAGGAATTCTGGGATGAAAAAACATAAACAACATTCCAATTAACCTAGAACGTTCTTTATAGTCGATTTAAGAAGATTCCCGAATGTTATTTTCATAAGAACATTGAATCCATGGAGTTGTGAATTAGCCAATGTAAAATTATTGTATGATTATAGAAATAGTTAGAAACAAAAATATAAATCAGTAAATATTTGTTTAACTATTCCTACCAATCAGACAAAAACTTCAAAACGGCTTAATGTTTTTTAGTACTCACAAGATTTAATTCTTCTTGTTGAAGGAGCATCTTCATCATCTGATTCCATCATAGGATATTCTGTGATGGGCGACTCCACCATTCAAATTAGAAAATTCCATGGGGTCCCCCGTAGGCGGATTTAAATCAGAAAAATCCATCACCCGTGGAAGATGTTCTTCTCCCAGTTCAACCATGACTCATCGATCGGCGGATAAGAAGTGACTCCCATAAATCAGCAGTTGTAATATTATCAAACCAATCATCTACTTCTTCCGAGAACAAAGACTCATCGTCGACGAAAAAGGTCTAGTTTTCTTCATCATTAATTTGTAAAACTTTATTGTCAATGATAATATCACGGTTCATAATATTAATTAAAGTAAAACTGTAGTGTAAGTAGAGAATGTACTATAAACAGAACTTGAGATTGAAATAACAAACTCAGCAGCAAGCTTTGCTTTTAAAATGGTTAATTCACCATCGCCAACGAGCCTTAAAGATCAAAAACGGAGGTTTAAAAAAAAAACAGTTCGCGCTTTTTTTTCGGAAAACCCAATTTTGTGTGCAAGATCCTATCTCTTATAATTTGGAACATACAACCAAATATTATGTCGACGTTAGCCCATTTCTAAATGATAAGGTATTAGAAGATCAAATTTGAACTCAACAAGCTATATGCTATAATTTGGAATCATTAAATGAAAATTTTGATATTGAATATGTGGATCCTGGCCAATTTGACAGAGAAAGAGAATTAAAAATTTAAATTAGCTCTCCACAACCTAGCTCTTATAATTTAGAACAGAGAACCAAAATTTCAGTTTTTAATAACAATACTGACCAAATTGTAAGAAGTAAGTTATTGGAAATTTCTGAACCTATTGCTAACACCTCGTCACAATTTGATAATTCTAATAATCTTTTTCCTTTCCAAAATTTTTAAAATATTAACAACACATCTTTAAAATTGGAACTACAAAAAGATTATTTTAACATTAGTGATAATAATTCAGTTGGAAGTAATTCATACAAGCTTTTTCCAAATCGAAAAAATATGACAATTATCGGGAATAAAATTCTGACGATGAGTCAATTCTACCATCCAACCCTATACAAAATTTGGAATTTGGATTAATAATTTATCTCAAAATTTGGAAAATATTTTTAATATTGACAACAAGGAGTATTTTACATAAGTTACAACTAAAAAAAAAATGAAAACGTTATCAAAATTTCAAAATTTATCAATTTTTTTTTTATGGGACTAGCACACGTGCTGCAGAGAAATCCCTAAAGCGCAACAGGAGCGACACGTATGCGGAAAAAGCGATTCACGTTGGTCTTGAATAGCTGTAAATTTTACCTGGTCTGAAACACAGTCCTGGGAAAATTATTCCAAGGGGATGAAATTCTCCATATAAAAGACTGCTTGAAAAGGGTTGTACGAGGAATAACAAGCTAAACCTCACACGGATGTGAAGTATTAACGCGACGTGTATTTTTAGCATGCACCGCTCTGGGAGGAATTAGGCGGGCTCCACCGAACACTTCTCATGAAAATATTTGTAGAATAGACTCAAATCGCCAACCGTTTTTCGACGTTTCAACGAATCAAGGCAGCCGGCCAGTTGCGGGTCTCCAATTAGGCGAACAGCTCTTCTCTGAATAAAATCCAACAAATTCAGTGTATGTTTGGGGGCAGGTATTGTTGGTCGAATTTGAGCTTTGTAAAGAATTAACAGTTGTGGAGTGTAAAGCTTTCTAGCTCGAAATAATATTTCCAGCTTTTGAGAAGCTCTCTTTACTATGCTTGCAACATGTTCATGCTAGGACATATTTGAAAATAAAATTGAGTGACGATGCTAGAGGAATGGAGTGCCCCGACATAACTATGTTGGGTTCGGCAACGTTAACTTTTTTAGAACAAACTGCCGTCTGAGTTTTTGTGGCGTTAAATTCCACTTGGTTACTATCATACCAAGATAGAATTTCTTCCTGGTCTTTGTTAAATTGAATGACTTCTTGCTGTCTGCGGATATTTGTCTGAGTAGGCGATGTTCGAGGGTTCAAAGTGAATGAAGAGATAAGCGTACTGTCATCTGCAAAGCTGTAGATTGGATTCCCGGTCTTTTCCAGCAGATCGTTAATGTAAATGAGAAAGAGGGTAGGAGACAGTACGGAGCCCTAGGGCACACCGGCGTTGATAATGAAGGTGTTAGAAAGAAATCGTTGACTGCCACTGGTAAAGAAAGCTCTTTGGGAAAACATGAGAGCCACATACAAAACTTTTCAGACATACCAGAAGAGCATAGCTTAGCCAACAATCCATCTTGCCAAACACGGTCAAATGTCCTTGGAAATCGACAGTAGAATATGAAGAAAAGAGCTCAGCCGATAAGTTCTTAACCCCTGTCAATAGCATACACAGCGTGAAGTCTTTTGACACACAATTTTCACACTTTAAAACAATTCAGATATTCTCAGCACAGTTTGAAAAAATAAGTGGAATGAATAATTGACAGAAAGACTAATGAGCTAGCTGAACGTGATTAAAGTAATTGAAGTCTATTTTTAAAACTCTACAGGTTACAAAATTTATTCTTGAGTTTGTTCGCAGTTTTTCCCAGATTTGAATTTTTCAATTCTACTTTTATTTAGTATTTATCTTAGGTCGGAGACTGGACTTTGGTAAAACTACTGTATTTGGAGGTCAATATTAACAAATACAATTCACTAAGAGCTTCATCTTATATTCCCCTACCCAGCAAAATTGAAGGGAACATACAGTTGTGAACATACGGAGCAATGATGATTATTGTTTCATTTGATCGGTCGTCCCAGCTTTATAGCCACCAACAGGAGGGGAATTTGAAATGTCATCTTACCCATATTTTTCTGCAATATGGGATGTGTCAGTTATTGATGTATTATTCAAAATCAACAACATACCAAAATTTGAAATTCAAAATATAATTTCAATTACTGTTTATGGTTTAGAAAAAAATTAAAAATGAACCATTACACTATACAAAAAATAAACAAAATCGTCATATTAATTTACTATTAATTACTGATGATAATGGGAATTTTTGTTATTGTTATATTTCTGATTGAACTAAATTAGTCTCTAGTCACCTGGCTAATTATCATGGAAAGAAATTTCTTCGTGAAGTATGTTTACAATATTTCTCAAATAAAGATTTAATGAGACATAATACCTAAGACGATGTGATGTGACCATGTTAGAATTAATTTACCATCACAAAAACCTAAAGTTAAATAATTTGGTAATTTGGTGCCTCGAAATTATACAAATGAGTGTCACATTTGTAACAAAATTAAAATAGGTGAAAGTAATAAAGTTGCTTAACAAGTCTTCAGAGAGGATCAGCACATTCTCAATGCAATTTGAACCAAATACCCAATTTTATTCCCGTTATTTTACACAACCTAAAAATTATGATGCACATTTATTTATCAAAAATTTTTCTAAACATAATGAACAAATGAATGTAATTCCATAAAATAAAGAAAAATAGATTTCATTTCAAAAATATATCAATGTAGGTTCATATTTTCATAAAAAAAAAGCTAGCTAAAACAAAAACAGTTTTGTATATGATTTGTAGACTCATTTTAACTGTTACCATATTATTTATCAAAATCTTAAACTTTACAAGAGGAATAATGTCAAGGAGCATTAAAATTTTTTCATGAAAAGTAATGTTTAATTTGATTCGACAAAATGGAATCTCTTCATACAGATATATTGAAAATTATATAGAGTTAAATGAAAACGAGTTACCAGAAAAAGAACAGTTTCATAATGACCTAACTGATGGCTACATTAGTGATTGTAAAACAATAGAATATTCAGACATTTATTTAAAAACAGATATGTTACTTTTGGCAGGTATTTTCGGAACTTTTAGAAAAACTGTTTGAATATCTATAAACTAGATCCAACACATTGTTATACTTTTCGTGGATTAAGTTTTGACTTGTGCCTTAAGTACATTGGAACATATTTAGGACTATTAACTGATGCTGATCTGTGACATTTTTTAAAAATTAGTACTTGTTTTAGTAGAAAATCCATCGCAAATATTAAGTTTTTTGCAAACTATAATAAATCTAATATATATAGTTTATACTTGGACGCAACAAATGGATTATGCAATATCTCAATATCTTCCACAAAAAGATTTTGTCTGACATTTATAAAAAAGAACTAACAATTTTATTGTCACAAATAACGCGTCTGAAAAAGATTATGTTTTATAAGTTGTCTTAATATATCTAACTAATTTACAAGAATGTCAAAACCAATTTCCTTTTTGTCGTGAAAACTATAAACCATCTAATTTTAAACATGTAAAATTAATTCCAAATTTGCTAAATAAAGAAATACATATCATTTTTTTTTTACGGGTCTAGCACAAATGCTGCAGAGAGATCCCTAAAGCGCTACAGGAGAGGCATGTGTGCAGAAAAAGCGATTCACGTTGGTCTTAATCGCTGTAAATTGTACTAGGTGGGAAACACAGTCCTGGGCAAATCATTCCAAAGGAATGATGTTCTTCATATAAAAGACTGCTTGAAAAGCATTGTACGAGGGGTAACAAGCTGAACCTCATACAAATGTAAAGTATTATATCATTTATTATACTTTATTAAAACAATGTATTCAGAATGTACTAAATGGACTAAAAATAGGTAATTCCCAAGATTGGAAAGCTTCCTACCACTGATACCCTTATTTGCTGGTATATCGGTTTTGGGCGCTCTTCGAGGAGGCGCGGAAGGCATTGCAAAAGATATCAATGATGTAAAATCAGGAAAAGAAAAATTAGCAAATGCTAAAAGACATAATGAAATGAATAAGAACTGGAAAAAAGGGAAGTGGTCTTTATCTAAAACTATATAGAACAGGATGTGCTCTATATTTAAAACCATATACTGGTAAAGAATATTTCTCAAAAACCACTTACAAATTTTGATCTTATTATATTTAAGTTCTGAGGAATTCCCAATTCTCGACGTCTCTTTCTGAGGGACAAATTACCTAAACAAATTAAGAAACCTGAAAGGGGTATTATTAGTCTAGATAATTATAAAGGTAATGGTACCCACTGAACAACATATATAAGAAAATAAAAATATAATATACTTTGATAATTATGGTAAATCGCGACCTCCATCTGAGTGAAATACTTATTTCTATATGTGTATTATGACAACCATCAAACTTTTAATAAAGCCAATTGTAGTCAACTACGTCTAAAATTTCTATAAAATAATAAATCATAACTGTTCTTACTTCAGTCTTCATAAGAACATAAAGGTATCATGTCATATCGTTTTGATATTAGTGGTAATTCAACAGAATTTAACCTTCCGATTTTTTTGGTACAAAAATACTGATTATTTTAAAGGATTGATAAATTTTGAAACCTTTAACGCAATCCCAAATATTGATAAGAACAGTTTAATGATTCATGATGAAAATACTATAACGGTTATACCGCCAAGTAGCTACGAATTAGAAGATATAAACAAAATTTACAAAATTATTGCTCTAAAGATGGGTTTAATTTTAGCATTATACAAATCTTAAATCATCGATTTTGATAAACTTTCAGGATAAAACAATTGGTAAACCATGAGGGTTTAAAAATAAACGATTAGAACCGAATGTAGAACAAATCGTAGATTACCTTGTCAACATTATTAAAGTAAATTCAATAAATATTGATTGTAGTATCGCTGAATCTTATAGTAAACAACATATCAATTTTTCTATAATTTTATAACCAGTGTAGCACTTAGTTTTAAAATAATGGAATCACCACAAAATATTATATATTTTCCAGTAACTGCTAAAATAATAAATAAAATAATTATTAAAATACTAGATCAGGAGGGTGAACTTCTTAATTTTAGGGGAAGAATCATAACGATAAGACTTCATCTTAAAGAACTAAATGAAATATATTAATATAAATATGATGAACCGGGCAGTTTTATTACAAAGCCTAGTATAAAAAAGTTTAAAAAGAAAGACAACAAACGGATTTTATTTAGTAATAAATCAAACTTACGAAAGTTAACACCAACAAAGCGACAATTTTTCCTAAGTTTGGGTTTTGAACTTAAATCTCAATGACATATTTGAATAGTAAAGCAAATATTCTGCAAAACTAGGACCCAATGATGAAATAAGAATTGCCCTGCAACACACAGAAAATATATCTCCTACTTTGCAAAAATGCAAAATTTTTATTTAGAACTACAAATAATTAGAGAAGACCATACTCCATTAAAAAAACACCGTATTAATCAAAATGCACCAGCATTCTTATTTAAAGAATTACGTTATGTTTTAAATGGTGTTACTATCGATTCCGTTAGAGATATCGGAACAACTACACTTAATCTCATAATCAAACTGAAAGTGCAAAATCAAAAAATGAATGATGGATTTCAAAAGCAAAATCAGGAGAAAATATTACGATCCATGATAAAGGAAATGTTTCTTTATGCATCCCATTAAAGATGTATTCAGGATGTTTTGAGGATTACAACAAAATAATTTTAAAATCCCAAGAACTAATTCACGTAAGAAGTAACGATGACAGTAACTCTCTAGTATCCACTGTTGAAGATGAAAAACCTGAAATTAGAGTAACAAAACTTTGTTAGAGAGTTCCTCATCTTACTGTAGCCATGCCTTAGGAGCCTAGCTCTTACTAATCTTATTGAAAGAAATAACGACATTATAATCAGTTAGTTGAATATCCAGAATTACTAGCAACTACAAGACACAACTGGTTTGTAAGAACTTCTACCAAAGTTGAGACTACGCTTCATGCATCAATTGCTCTCCAAAACAATAGACGTGGTAATGTCAAAGCCGATACGAGTAAATTTGATAATTGTGAACTAAGAAACATAAATGTAAATTCTGAAAGATAGACCTACAATGATCTTAACATGATTTTAAAAGTAATAAACTTGCTGCACTACATGAAATCTCTGCGGATTTCCGTCAAGTATAGTATAATTTGCCAATAAAACTCATATTTGATTTAACAGAATTTAAGGCTAACCTAGCACCTATTGTCCATATTAACTGCTCACATCAACGAGATTTATTACAGAGTGGTATAGTAACAAAGAGAACTGAATTCGAAACTAAGGAAAAAATTCCAGCTAAAACAACACACTGTCTAATATTAAATATTTAGCTACAATCCTTTGACGAAAATAGTAAAACAACTATAAATTTCATCTCCACATTTAAATTTTAATATACTTATTACACAAATTTCAAGAAAGAAACAGTTCTGATTATGTCTTAAAAAAAAGATTATTTCTAAAAGTAACTTAGTGTTTTCAACAAAAGTTAGTGTTTAGTAAAGAAATTAAAAGAACCTAAAAAAAAATAATAGAAAAATACATCAGAAAAGTTTAAGAAATTTCATAATTTAAAGGATAATTAACATCATTATGAATAATATGCTTCTTATGGATATATAAAGATTTATGGATGTGAAAAATAAATTTATTCCTAAACAATTAGCAGTTTATGACAGAAAAAATAAATCACTATGTATTTATGTTAAGCAACCTTTTACTTTAAATTTACTTTCTTCCGAATTACATAAGTAAGCAATTTGGCCAACGAAATATCATCACTGCAGCAAATGGGATTTAGGATACACACCTCTTCACTATTTTGTAGATATTGTCAAGCAACTTATCAGGAACACACTATTTGTTATGTTAAAGGAAATGAAAAAAACTTTAATAACAATATACAGTCAGTCCAAAAAGTCTCCATACACCACCTGCTTTCTATACTATTTTTCTGTTATGTCTAACTAATTAATTGGAAATATGAGAAAACATGTTTAAATTAATATCTGAACCTTAACCAACGAGGATTAGTATTAAAAACAACTACGGGACATTTTATTTAAAAGTTACATTATTGTAAAAACGTAAACAAAATTAATATATAAATTTTTACTTATTTAAACATGTTTTTTTCATAGTTTCCAATTAATTAGTTAAACATAACAGAAACATAGTACAGGAAGCAGGTGTTGTATGGAGACTTTTTGGACTGATTGTTTATATACCATTCAAAATCGCCATCAACCTGTGCTTTTTCAAATATATTTTTTATATATGACAATTTTTTATGAAAAAATAAAAGAATTAAATAAGGACGTAAAACATATTTTTAATCAATACAATGTTTTCATCTAATCGTAACAATTCAAACTCTACCGATAATTTTGATAAGTTATTTATTCCGAAATAGTCTTTAGATGCTTCTGCTGCTTTTTGACATAGCGAAATATATTTTTGAGAGGAACAGGTACCCTGTTTGTTGAAAGGAGTCACTCTGAATGTGGAGGGAGGAGGAGGTATTCCCACAAACTACCTATTATTAACCATTATGTCAAAAACAGTAACTACCTAAATAAAATATTTCTCTATAATGAAATATTAAAATAAACGCCTATATTTTAGTGTCAATAATTTTTGATGATGTTATAATACTCGATGTCATTACTAAAATCAACCAGACATTGTTAAGAAGAGCCATATAAAAAAAATTTGCAGAAATCCTGCGATTTTCTTACCGGTACGCTAAAGATATGCCTCAGAGGAATAAACGATTGACAACAATTTATTAATTCATGTCACGAGGTGTATTTTAAGTTAGCAATTTTTCCTAAACAGGCTATAGAACTCACAAAAACAGTCACTTTATCATTAGACTTTTAAATCATTATTACCAATAAGGTGCGTCTACCTAAATTTCTTTTTCAATAAAAAATCTTAATAATGTGATATTCCATTCTTACTATTTAGATCGTTTCGGTTTATTTTATACTCTTATGCAAATGTAAGCATCCGAAATAGAGAAGGTATCAGTAATAAAAGAAAAAAGCCTTGAAGTGTTAAAGTGGATCCTAATATTACACAGGGCAACAAAAAATATTTTTGTTTTGGTGCCTGGGATTTTAGAGCTGATTTTAACTATATTTGGGACGCTAAATCTATACATGCAATCCGTTTTTCTCTATCAGCTCTACTTTTTTAGATACATCAACTTATCTACCAATGTGGTTTTTATTCAGTATATTCATTTATGAGAGTTCTAAAATTATTATATATTCATTAATGTAGGTACAATGGTTTTATTGTCAGTCTGTAATTGAGTAAATTCCAGGTAAATCTATAAATAGTGGAACCATTGCCTATCAGGTACCTGAACTGACCCTTTTAATCACCTAACTCGGGTAAGTCTCGTCAGTTTGTGCGTTCTTACTAATGAGAGTAGATCGAATTCGGCGTGTTATTTTATGTTAAGAAAAGAGTGTTTTTGTGTTATTGAACAGAATTAAAATGAGTTCAGGTTCCAGTTCAAGAAGAAGTTGTGTAAATCAACCTGATGTGTTTTGCTATATATGCGGAGAATACATGTTTCAACAAAACAGACAAACTATTACTGACTTTGTAAAGCGAGCGTATCTTGGATACTTTGGAGTTAAGCTTGGTGATCAGGACAAAACGTGGGCCTCGCATCTCGTATGTAAAACTTGTACAGAGCATTTACGGCAGTGGACTACCGGGAAAAGAAAATGTCTAAAATTCGGCGTACCAATGGTTTGGAGAGAACCAAAAAACCACTTCAATGATTGTTATTTCTGTTTAGTAAATACTAATGGAATCAATCGAAATAACCGCAGTAAGTAGACTTATCCCAATTTAGACTCGCAATACGCCCTATCCCGCACTCAGATGAAATACCGATTCATTTCATCAGCTACCACATATCTCTGATGACGAATATTTTCCCCTCTGATCGCTCTTCTGATGCTAATAAAAGTTCTGATGCTAATGAAACTAACAGTGACTATGAGGGGACGTCATCAGTTTCCTCAACGCTTCAATCAAAATGAATTAAATGATCTCACCAGGGATCTCAATTTATCGAAAAAAGCTTCTGAAGTACTGGCTTCTAGGTTGAACGACAAAAATTTACTGGAACAAGGAACCAAAATTACCTTTTACCGTACAAGAGAAAAAGATCTGCTACCATTCTTTTCTCAAGAAGACAATCTTGTATTTTGTCACGAAATTAGGGGACTCATGAAAGAAATGGGACTTTCTGAATATATTCCAGATGATTGGCGCCTATTTATTGACAGTTCAAAGCGAAGTTTAAAATGTGTCCTTCTACATAATGGGAATAAATATGGCTCAATACCACTAGCTCACTCAACGAAACTGAAAGAAGAATATAATACCATAGCTTTGGTCTTGCAGAAGATAAAGTATTACGAACATCAATGGATGATTTGTGTAGACTTAAAAATGTTAAACTTTCTTCTTGGGCAGCAAAGTGGTTACACGAAATATCCGTGTTTCTTGTGCCTCTGGGATAGTAGGACAAAAACACACCACTGGGTTAGAAAAGATTGGCCTCAGAGAGAAAACATGGACGTTGGGGAAAAGAATGTCATTAACGACGCTTTGGTTGAAAGAGAAAAAAAATCATACTTCCTCCGTTACATATAAAGTTGGGCTTAATGAAGCAATTTGTAAAGGCTCTTGATAAGAATGGGTCTTGTTTTGCATATATAGGGGTAAAAATGCATCAGTTGAGCACAGAAAAACTCAAAGCAGGGATATTTGACGGCCCACAAATAAGACAATTAATTAAGGATCCTGCCTTCATAAATTCAATGAATGAAGTTGAACGAGAAGCTTGGACATCATTTGTTGCAGTTGTAGAAAATTTTCTAGGCAAACATAAAGCTCAAAACTATGTTGAAATGGTTAACAAGATGCTTAATAGTTTCAAATCCTTAGGGTGCAATATGAGTATTAAAATACACTATTTACACAGCCACTTAGACCGTTTTCCAGAAAATTTAGGAGACATGAGTGAGGAACAAGGTGAAAGATTTCACCAAGATATTAAAGTTATGGAGGACATGATGGCAGATTACTGCTGGAGTTTAAAAAGGGACTGTTTAAAAAAACATTCAAGAATGTCGCGGAAAAGAAGCTTTCCAAATGTTGAGTGACTATTTCATTTCTTCAATGTTTTTTTTTTGTTTGTAAGTACGACATAATATTGTATTTTGTATAACTAAAATAAAAATTTCGTATCTAGTTTTGTTTACTACACTTACGGATTTGAGTTACAATAATGTAACTTATATTTCTCTAAAATTGTATATCTTAAAAATTTGAGCTCCTAGGTACAAATGAATACGTTATTTGAATTCAGGACATCAAATTGATATAGAATCAGCTCAAAAAACCTCGACACCAAACAGCTGTTCCCCTGTGTTATCATTTCGGTACGTTGGTGAACAGCATTGTACCGAGATGCTAACAGTAGACGATAACAAATGATTTATTTTTAAATGCTCTATCTCTCTTGACCGGACTAAGTCCAATTTTAAACAATATGTGGATTAAAAAATGTTGAAAATATATAATAATACGTACTATATCAAGTACGAGAGAATCATTTGAAAACGGTTCTCTGTTGTTTAGTGCCAAATCCCCCAGGTCATGACAAAATCACAAACAAAGCTCTCAAGAAACTCTCTAAAAAACAGATCTCTGAAACCACTAACATCATTAACAGCATACTGAGACTCAGCTACTTTCCACCCTACTGGAAGAAAGCTGAGGTCATTATGATCAAAAAACCAGGCTCTCCCTCCCACGAGGCAAACAGCTACCGCCCAATCCACCTACTTCCCGGACTAGGCAAGATAGCTGAAAAAGTCATTCTCGAAATTATCAGAGCAAAGTCCACGGCTCTCTGTGTTTTGCCTGACGAACAATTCGGTTTCCAACCTCTTCATGGCACCACTCACCACACCACTATACTCGCCCAAACCATTTCTAACAGCTTCAACAGGCACCATAAAGTTGGAGCTGAGTTTCTCGATGTATCAAACGCCTCATTCTAAAACTGATTCGGCACGGCTATCCCCGTCATAATAAAACTCATTCAGTCCTTCGTCTCTGGCAGAACCTTTCAAGTCAGAGTCGAAACGGCCATTTCCGAAGTCAAGGCCATCAGAACCGGAGTCCCACAAGGCTCCGTCCTCTCCCTCCACCTCTTTAACATTTTCTCAGCCGACATTCCCAAATCGAATCAGATCAACCTCCTCCTTTATGCTGATGACACCGCCATTATAACACACTCCAGAAGTAGCCACCTCGACATCCTGGACTCCTGGTTTGACCGCTGGAGCATCAAACTCAACCACCTCAAGACTAAAGCAGTCTTCTCCAAGGGCAGAGGCACTCCTCATGGACATCTCTAGCTCCAAGGCTCCCGCATCCAATGGGCCAACTCCATCAAGTACCTGAGCGTCCAGTTTGACAAACAACTCGTCTGGAAAGACCAGGTCTGCACTGCAATCAAGAAAGCGAAGCAACTACTGGGCAAACTCTACCCTATCCTGAATCGCACCAGTAAGTTGCTGCCACGGACGAAGCTCCTCGTATACAACACCGTAGTAATGGCAGGCCTCACCTACGCCTGTCCCACTTGGTGCCAGCTCTCCAAAACAACTCAACTTCAAGCAGTGCGGAACAAGGCCCTGAGGATGATTACGGAAGCCCCATGGTTCATGAGGAACAGGCAACTCTACAGAGACCTTGGTGTGCCTACCTTAAAGGCACGCATGAGGAAAGTCCAACTGAAGTTCCGGGAGAAGGCGTCCCAGCACCCCAGCCCACGCATCAGGGACAACTTCCGACCCCCGCCTCCCGCCTCACGCCAGCCGCCAGTTCCCAAGACCGTTCGACCCGCTCTCGGACGAAGACGATGACCACCCTCGCCCGCTGTGACAAGAAGATTGTCAATCTAGATTAAGTTATGATTAGTCCTAGTTCAAGCTAATATTATGTCCTAATTTAAGTTAGCGTAAGTCTTAAGATAAGGTAGTTTTAATCTTAATTTTAAGTCTTAGTATTAAGAAATTCATTTATAACAAAGCACATTTCCTAGGTTACGTTAGTATAGGATTACTAGTATAAGAGCTTAGGTTAAGTTAGTATAAACAGACGTTCATTTTAAGATTTAAGAAATAATTATACATTCAATAACTGTAAGAGGCTTGGCCTACCTTATTATCCAATAAAGACAGTGAGTGCCAAATCTTTTGCACAACTTCAGCACCGAGAGCTTACCATCTATCAAGCGGTTCACTGCTTTTTATTTACAACTATATGTACACAAGTGGACTGGTTATGTTATGATTTTAACTGAAATTACAGTAATTTATAACCGGCAAATAAAAATAAATATAGAGTTTTCTTTCAAGTGCCACTTTGGATGCGCCCAAGGGCGTATTTTTTTAAATATCCCAAATAAATGAAGTTTTCAATAAATTTGGCATTGTTGGTCATTCGACCTTGGTTGAAATATAAAAAAAAAAACACAGACTTTACTATTTCAGGTCAGGTTGGAAATAATGAAACACATGATTTTCAGATTCCCTGACTCCAAGAATCCTGATATTCGAAGCTATCCCCTCTACACCCTATATGTCTGACTATGAATAATTAACAAATGGCAGAAAAAATGCCACATTATGAAAACTAATAAATTTATCCACTCACTTTCCGCGAAGCAACTTCACTAAAAAAATAGACCACTTATACCCATGCTTCTTCTAAAATAGCAGTGAATAAGGTAATAGCAAATAAAAAGCAGATTGGAATTCTATACAGAAATCTTGGCAATTCTTTAAACGCCCGGCGACATTGCAGGAGATAAAATTGTATAAAATATGCACTAATTGAGATAATTAAATTACACAATTTACCATTACATTTTTTCATTATTTCCAATTTTAACACAAGCGTTTTATCTGCTTAACTTTTCTTTTTGATTAAGCATCAATGATTTTTGCAACTTCTAATTGTTCGTTTTTAGCAGAACACTCCATTGATGCTGCAGAAACAGTTTTCACCGACACTACCCATAATCATATCATAAATTCTTTGGATGATACAAGTTGGTAGATCCATGAGACCACGAAAAAGTTGCAGGGCATTCAATCCAAGGAGGCGCATAGTAAATGCAAATCGTCTATTTATTTCATATGCCGTCGAGTTGATCAGTGGGCATGAATTTATGCTTTCAATATCTTCATTACATTTTGTGCAAAATACAACAAGTTTAAACCCAAGCCCACGTATTCTCTTTAACAAATACATCACCACCACATTCTCGACAAACAAGGCACTCAGCGATTCCCAAAAAAATTGCAGCAAAATGAATAATACAATACGAAAAAGTTTTATCACATGAAACATCCATCCACTGATTGTCCTCGTAATTTTTTCGCGGCTGTACTTGTAAATTGAGTCGCTTCTTCCTCGGACGAATATATCGTTAATCTCTTTTTCCTTTGATATCAATGGAACGACGTTTCAACATTTTTAAAATTTGCGAGAAAATGCATCACTGTATATTTCGAAAGACGACATTCAACTAATGTTATCATCAATGATAAACTCCACTAATGGAGACCAAATTCTAACGCCTTTATTTTAAAAAAAAAAAACAGTTGACAAAAGAAATCCGAAACGCAACTGCCGAGAGGCGCGGCATTGAGACAGGTAGCGTTCCCAATGCGACGCTAGGTCACATTTAATGCTATAACTTTGTAATGGAATGGAATTTTGTTAAAATGTTTTTTTTTGAATAATTCTTAGACGTATAGAAAATGAAAATCCGTAAAAAAAACGAATTTTTAAAAATTCGAGGTGATGTAACCCCTAATTTAAATCTTAAATGAAATTATGTATCACATTAGGGACTTTTTAAAAAGAATAAAAAAAAGGTATTTCATTTAACTTTAATGAGTAAAAAATAAACGGATAGATTGTTTTAGTGCTCATCTTCCTACCTCCATAGGGGTTAACCCGTCTTGTAATGGATATACCAGAAGAAATGTTCTGATATCTTATTTATAACATACGTTTATAAAAAAGTCTTCATTTGCATGGAACGTGATATATTTACTACTCAGGACTTATGGACTTAGGGTACGATATTTGCGCTGATGGGCTATTATTGGTAGAAACTTTTGTGTTGTTTGGAAATTTTGAGTATCTACATTATATCATATATATACGTGGGTAAATCAAATATAAACGGTAATTTTGCTATTCTTCTTAGAATGCAGTTCTTAGGTAGATGATGTTGTGTGGAGTAGATGTTTGGTTTGTGAGGAGTGGGGGAACCGGATGGGTGCGCGCGCCAACTCGTCTTTGTCGTCAGTACAGCCATGACCGAGCAAGAGGTACCTTCGTCTGTTGCGCAACGTATTATCATCAAGTTTTTAACCAATGAAGGCGTTAAACTGTCAGAAATTATAAACCATTTGAAGGCACAGTTTGGGGACAGTACACTGTCTCAGAATCGTGTGTATACGTGGGCGAGAGAATTTAAGGGCGGACGAGAACGGGTTGAAAACGAAAATCATGATCGACGCCCTAGGTCAAGCCTTACAGATGACAACATCCGTGACATTAGACACCTTATCGAAGGTGATCGCCGATTAACCGTTGAAGAAATTTCCTCAGAAGTGGGTATCAGCTATGGAAGTGTTCAATCCATAATTACTGATCGACTCGGTTTCAGGAAAATTACTGCTCGATGGGTTCCAAGGTTGTTGACTGGAAACCAAAAACAGGTTAGGTCGGAGATCGCTGAAAGGCTTCTGAATCGATTTCAGCAAGAAGGGGAGGCCTTTTTAAAGCGCATAGTAACATGTGATGAGACGTGGGTACATCACTACCCTCCCAAATGGCAAGTAAGGAGTGGCGAAGAAAGAATGAAGGTTCCCCAGTGAAGGCCAAAACTTGTCTCTCTGCTGGAAAAGTCCTTGCAACGATTTTTTTTGACTCTAGGGGAATTTTACTGATCGATTTCCTGCACGATCAACGTACGGTGAATGCGGCTTACTACTGCCAGTTGTTACGGTTGGCAAAAAAGCCGCCTATCGAAAGAAAAGACGGGACATGCCCATCAGAGATGTCATTCTCCTCCAGGACAACGCCAGGCCTTACACTGCGGCTTTCACAAGGGATACACTGGAAGAAATGGGCTGGGAAACCCTCGAGCCCTGACTTATCCCCCTGTGACTATTTTTTGTTTGCGCCTATGAAAGAATCAAGCGATTTGGAAGCAATGAAGAAGTCGAGAAACACGTGCGCAATTGGCTTACAACCCGCCCTCAAACCTTTTATGACCAGGGAATACGGAAACTTCCAAATCGGTGGCAAAAGTGTGTAGATCACGCAGGAGAGTATATTGAAAAATGTTAAATCAATGATTTGTGTATAAGGTTATTCAATAAACGTATAAAAAAAAAATACCGTTTATATTTGATTTACCCACGTATATATATATATATATATATATATATATATATATATATATATATATATATATATATATATATATATATATATATTATATATATATATATATATATATCTATATATATATATATATATATATATATATAAAAATAAAGCATAAATCCAGTCAAAAGCCTACCTCTAAAACATTATCAGAATAAATACATGCATACACCAATCCTTCCACGTTCTCTTTATCGTCGGTGCCGGAACATCGCCTGTAAAAAAATATTATTGCCATTATATCATTTTTGAAATCACTTATAATGTACAAACTAAACCGTGTGAAAAGAATAGTATGCAAAGCATACTGGTTTAGCACTTCTCTTTGCCAATTAAATACTGAATTTTTAACATGGCAGCGTTCTAATGTTAAACATCAAAAATGGAATTTTCGTTGGAAAAAACACAATAGAAAATCTGTTCTTATCGATAAACCAGAGATAATTTGTTTGAGAAGAGAATATCTACGAGTAATCAGAAAATTTCGAGCCGAAAAAAGAAATATTTTTTATTTAGATGAGACTTGTGTTAATGAGGGACACACACTGAAAATATTCTAGATTAACAAAAACATTAGGAATGCCAAACTAGCTTTTATGGAGGTTGGTCAACTGGATTACAACCCTCGTCAGGAAAAGGTCGCAGGCTAATTATAGCACATAATGGTAGAGAAAACGGATTTCTGGACGGTGGCTTGTTGGAATTCGAATCAAAATCAACTAAAGATTACCATGAGGAGATGACGGCCGATGTTTTTGAGGAGTACTTCCAACAAATGATTGAATGTATACCGGCAGAATCAGTTATAGTATTAGACAATGCCCGATACCATTCTCGAGTACCGATAAATTCATAGAAGAAAGCAGATATTCTTCAATACATAAAAGACAAAAATATCAAACATAAAGATGGTATGTTAAAAGCGGAACTTCTCAAAATTGCGAAGCAAACTAAGGCACAGTTCAAGAAATACGCAGTCGATGAGATAGCAAAGGAACGGAATATCACAGCGCTTAGATTGCCTCCATATCATTGCGAATTGAATCCCATAGAGCTAATTTGGCACAAATGAAAGATTTCGTTGCGAGGGAAAACACCACGTTCAAACTTCAAGACGTAAGACGTAGAATTCTAAAAAGCAAATATACTTCAGGTGACAAACGAGATCGTATAACATAAAAAATATCGCATTGGGAATATTATCGGGAGTGAATTAATATGTAAATACAAAACGTTAATAGATAAATCAAACTCAGGTTGTGCACCGAAGGGCAACATGAGAAGGAATGAAACTTTGTTACGTTGGTATATATTTTATTTAAATATCCGCCAAGAGCTTTCAGTCTTAGAGAAGGGCGATCTTCAGGGCCTAGAACAATTTATTACTATTAAACATATTAACGATGCAAAAGCTTGGAAATAATATTACTTTAAATATCTTGTTCAGGACTCTTGGAGTCGAGGAATTATGATGATTTGCACCCTTGCAAATCATCATATCATCAATTATTTACTTAGTTATTTACTAACTTATTCTTTACATGCCAACTATATTTATTTCTTATGTGATATAAGGCCTTTTTTCCAAACCTAGCATAACTATAAAAAGTGTATAGCCAAGGTTGGCACTTACCTGAATTTAGTTCTTGATGGAAATCTACTCGCGAACTGTGCTTTCTTCTTGAGTACCTGCAAAAAATATTTTTCTTGAAACTTTAAAATAAAATATTTTCCTAGTAATATATATGAATTCCTCTACTCTCGATTGGTTAATTTTTATAATATTAACGATTTCTTATTACTTAAAATTAAAATGGTTTCAACAGCTTGTAAGTGGTAGATGCAACTGATATTTTCAAAAATAAAGTAATCAAGTATCTCTAATAAATATAATAACTTATAAGTTACAAAATCATCAAAAATCTTACAATAAAAAAATATCGCAAATATATCTTCTAGTTCATTATTTACCCTTTTACTTGCTTGGTTCAACTTTAATTCGGTAGTAGATTAAGTCGAATGACGCAGTTGTTACTGCATAAAAAAAGACCGGCCAAATGCCAGTCGGACTTGCGCAATTAGTGTTCCGTACGGCGATTGCTTTTAAAATAAAAATAAAGATATAAAATGATCGATAACTTCACAAAGCACACCCAAATCAGTTTTCAACAAAATTTATTCTCGATCTTTGTTCAAAACTGATAACCTTAAAATATTTGTTTTTCTTTTATATACCAGATAAATTATCAAAGGTAACGCTCTTGTAATAATTTTCGTTCAATCTACATCCCAAGGAGAATATTCTAGATTTTTGTCAAACTTTTTCGTTCAGGACTTTTCGAGATAAGGTGAGCAGACAGGGCTTTTTGGTCATTTTTTTCTAAATAACTTCAACTTTCTATGTCAAATAGTGTTGGAGAAAATCAGGGGCGACAGACAAACGGACGAGCCGCCACCTTGATTACAGACTTTCGTGGAGTTCCAATATACCAGTATAGTATTGCCAAATTATTTAAACTTTAGTGTAAGATAAGAATATTTGATAACCACTCACGTTTAAAAGACGTTTAAAAGATCGTAAAATATAACGTTCCTTAATTACTTTTGAAGTATTTATAAATAAATCTACGATTTAGTGTAAAGTCATCGTTTCACACTACTAACATAATAATATTGTGTCTTTGGATAAGAGCCGGCAACAAAGCCATGATCTGACAGCTGCGGATTATGTTTGTACAAAATGCATTGAATCATAGAGACTGTCATTTATTTTAAAATACACACGACCATGTAATAAACACCACAAGTTGGTTGGTTAATTTGAAAATTCAAAAGTCCAACCTAATCTAGTAAAATTATTATGCAGAAATAGACAGTAAGGCAAAATATAATTATTAAAATAATAAAAATAACTATTGTTGCATTTTTCACATTTTTAGATTTATACACTGTTATAAATTATTAAATAAACGTAGGAAACTTGATTCGTTATTCCATATTGTTTTGTCACGATTTTACAGTTTTTTAATTTCAGAAATTGTGGTGTTCTTAGACAGTAATACAGTAACGCCATATCCTATTTGTTTGAAACTGATAATAATAAAAATGGCAGTGGACTGATCGGTGGTCCCGTAACAGAGGCATGCTATCTATTCCCAGGTATTTTTTTGGGTAACAATGCTCTCTTGTACCGGAGTTTTATTGTCGATCAAATCATTTTATCTACCTAACTTCCTGTTGCCCCAACTATGAAAACATATTTAGAGCAGCATGCCCAAGTGTCAAGCCAGTAAGTGACAAGTCAATTAGTGTGTTAACAAAATGTCTTCCCCAGCGAAACGCCAAAAATTTGGGCAGCTAACCGCTAATGAAAAGCGTATGTATTTGACTACGTTAAAAACGATCAAAATTGTGATTTGTGTGGACAATTGTGTGACAAAATGATCCTTAATTACGGGAGTTGATAAAGCCACACTTTACAGAATTTTAAGAGAAGAAAATAAAGACTCCAAAAAAGAGATCAGACAGAAAAGAACTCAGCTGACAAACAACACAAAACAAAAAATAAGCAGTAAGGCGTATTGTCCATGACTTTTTTATGAAAAAAGAATTCCAACTTTGGATATGATCTTGCAGGCTGCGACAAACCACCCAGAAATACCAAAAATGAGCAGAGTAAAACTATGAAGTGTTTTAAAAGGTACGAATTTTTATTTGAAAATGCGTGAAAGAAAATCTTTATTGCTAGAAAGTAGAGAAATTGTACACTAGAGAAGAGACTATTTAAGGAAAGTTAGAAAAGCTCGCTCTGAAGGAAAAAGGATTTATTACTTAGATGAGATGGGAATATCAAAAATGCTCGCCAGGCATTCAATAAAGGTCTCTCTACTGGTCTTAAACCGCTATCTGGTAAGGGACGAAGTTAATTATTACGCATATTGGAAGCGAAAGTGGTTTTGTAAACGGAGGTCTTTTAACATTCGTAACCAAGGAAGTAGGCGATTATCAGAAAGATATGAATTCCGATGTATTTGAAGATTGGATCTCGCAGATATACTCAATACCAGACGGTTCTGTTATTGTAATGGATAACGCAAGCTATCAGTCTAAAAAATTAGAACGAGTTCCAACCTTGGGTTGGCTGAAAAAGGACATTCAATCTTGGATGACCGAGAAAGAAAAACATTTCATTTCCAAAAGACAGCGTTAAGACAGAATTATTAGAACTTGTACAGCTTGAAGTTCTCAGAAATAAAGACAAGTACACAAGTTTCGTCATCGACGAAATGGTAAAAAACGTAATATCCTCAATCTGATAGAACTTATATGGGCATAGGTTAAAAGTGAAATGGCCAGGAACAATACGACCTATAAATTAGCAGACGTAAAAAACCTTTTTCAGAATGCCATGTCTAAGGTTTCCATAAAACATTGGCGGAAATGCTTCGAGAATGTATTGAGGACGGAAGATAAAATGTGGACTGTGGGCATGGCAGTGGATGCAATTGTTGAACTTTTAATTATACATGTAAATTTAAATGAGTAGTTGGACAATGATAGTTTTTCAAGCATGTCGGCGATAGAAGATTGGTAATACTTTTTTCACTGTTGTTTGACGTTCTCATTTGTATATTTTTTAATTAATAATGTTTCATTATAAAATGTTATTTTTTTCTAATAAATATTTAAACATTATAAGACTGTTTCACTCATACTGGCCAGAACTATTTCAGACTATTTAGCCCCAAACAACAAAAAAGGGTCGTTTTCCTATTATTCAAACATAAGAGATTGCTAAAATTAAACCGATGCTAGATGGTATTCCAATAAAGTTGTTAAAACTGCTGCATTACAGGTAAAATGTAGGAAAAACTTTGGGGCCCTTACTACTACTTAATGCTAACTTACATAATTTTAGAAAATTTATTGCTATCACTTTCAAATAAATAGAGTATAATTGATGCTCCTATCGAGTTGCCTGATGGCTAAAAATTTTCGCTTTTAAAAATTTAAACTGAGAAAATCTACCGATAAAATAATCATGATAAAATCAAGAGTTAGCGGAGAAAAACATATTCTATTAGAAGTGAAAATGGTCAAACTTAGAATAATCCTATAAACTAATTCACAGTCGATCAAAAGATAATTACAGAAATACAATATTTGTTTATAAAAACGATAAAAATGATAATTATGTATATAATAAATTCAACAAAAGTTGATTGAAAATAATAAATTTTTAAAGTAATGGAACACGAATGTGAATCTTTGGATATAGGGATCAACTCAAAGAATTTTGGTAACTATTTCAATAATGCTTCAGAAAATAATATAATTATTTCATTAGTTTCATACGAGTCGGCGATCTCTGAAAATATGGCTCAAATGTAAGCCTTAAGTTCTTATTTCGAGATAGGCAGGATGAAACTGTATCGGCAATAAAAAAAATCTAAAAAATTCGACGATGCTAGATGATTTTGCATTAAATGAAAAAATGCTTAAAATAACTGCTCACTACCAGGTTAAGCCATTGACAATATTAATTAATAATAACTAATGCGGGATTTATCTAAATATTTATAAAATCTCTAAAATAACAAATCTCTATAAAAAACACAGTTTTAATTGTGTCATTTTTTGAAAAAGTTTATGAAACTTGATTAAAACATTGTGTTTATGATAGTTTAATAGAAATAAGTTGTTTCATCATTATCAGTGTAATTTCAGGACCAAGAAATCTACTATGCGAGTAATTTATCGAGGGCAAGACAGCACCAAATCATAACTATCTATAATCTAAACTTACCCTCAGAAAATCATTAAAAAAATTGTACCAAAAGTATGTTATGTACATAAAATATCTGGTACCACCAAAACAAAAGTGTAGTATTAGACCAGGGCCGCTTTCTTAATTAGTGTACGGTGTGTTTGATACAGGTTTTAATGATTTCGGCGATCACTCCAAATTTTCCCACGGTAATCGATTAGTGTAGTAATACAGAGCATGTGTGAACAATTATAAAAAATTTTACAAAGTCGTTTGGTAAAAAGAGCATTTAAAAATTAAAAATGGAAAATTTCGAAATAAACATAATTTTCTACATTAATAATGCTCATTGAACTAATTTAAAAGATATTTACATCATATTTATGTGATATTATGGTCTATATAATAGTATACGTGAAAATCATTAATTTGAGGCATGGTAGAAGTCTTTTGGTGCTCTGGAATCAAAATTATGGCAATTTTAAGATTTTTAAAATTTCAGGTCAAAAGTCAAAGTTAATTTCCTCAACACTGTATAAATGTGAATGTGATAGATATATAATAGATTTTAGTTTGAGTGAGGTCAATAATGTTACTAGTTGAATTTAAGTTGGCTAGGTATAAAGTTGTTGAAAATAACAGTTGTCAATTTCTTTGCCTTAGTATATTATTATTTAATTCAACAAAATGTTTAAAAAACGAAAAGATAGTGCCCTTCCTCATGAAGAAAAAAAAGAAAAAATTATATTTGAAGAAAAAAGATCCGATGAATAAAATTGCTGGATCTTTAAAAGATAATATTTTAAAAGTCATAAATTTCGACTCGGACCTTAAACGTCTTCCCACAGTAATTTGCACTTCTTGTAAAATATTAGTTTATAAGGCTGTTAAAACAATGAAACAATTAAATCCATTAGTTACCTGATTATTCAACATTTAACGTATTGCACAGAAATACAAGGTCTCAAGAAGAAAAATTATGTGAATGCAGTTTGAGTGATTTAGCGGGAAAACCAGTACATATTAACTTTTTAAACAGTGAATCTAGAGTGGAAACAAAAGAAATAGTTGCAAGGTATTGTCCAAAATATACTATGGAACTGACACTGGGAAAGCCTCATTTTTACTGCCGCTCAAATAATCTCGAAAATTAAAAAAAAAAAATGTGTTACTCTGTTTCCGAAAGAAAAAGAACATTTAGTATGTGATTTATTAAAAAACATTAAGAAAGAAAAATTTGTTGACAAAAAACTATCTAAAGTATCCATTTCTTTGTCTCACCATTAAATATTGTACTAAAAATAAATCATATTATTACGAGTATTTTGACGTAATTAGCAAAATTATACCTCGATGAGAAAGCATGTTCATGTTCATATTAGATTATGAAACTAGATTTTAAACTCTCCAATATCATTTTTTTAAAGAAATTTCTAGATGATCCAGAACTTACTTACTTACTTAATCCTTATGTCTTTCTACCTCTTTTGTAGGAGTGTAAGGCCCGTGGAGTTGAGTTATTCTATATCGGTATTTTCCATATTTCCTGCTATATCCTTCCATCCTGTTTAAATTGCCGATTGCCTTTTTTGTTTCTTCTGTATTAGTTTCTTCTGTTTGTGTGAGTTCTGCACCTTGTTCCGGTATTATGTCTCTATGTTGATTTTTGTATACTTTTCCTTCTAATTTTTTGCGTCCATTTCCTTTCCTTTCTGTTTCAGTAATTCTTACATAGTGCATTTGTTGTTCTTCTGTCAGTTCATCCTCGTTTCCGTTTATACCCCTATTATTCCGTGTTTTCAATCTAATAACTCGATAATTATTTCCCATTTCTTTCTTCCTATTTATTTCTTTGATTATCTTCTTATTTGTATTCATTTTACTAGTCTTCTCTTCCGCATCCTTTATCTTTGCCCAGGTCGTCGTCAAAATACCTATCTCTCTCCTTTTTCTCAGTTTTTTGACTTGATGGTCGTAGTATTCTTTGTTTGTTCTTTCAGTTTTTCTTCCTCAATGTCCCATTTATATTCTCTTCCTTCGATTACGATTTTTTTGATATCCTCTTTTTCACCCTTTTTCCATTCTTCTCTGCTATATGTTTCAATTTCTTTGAATTTCCCGTTCATCTTTTGTTAATTCGTTGGTTATGTAAACTCTGTCTCTTAGGCTTCTCAGTTTGTTTCTATTTTTCATTACAGCTTCTTTATCTCCCGTGTTTCCAAGTTCTATCTTGTATATAGTCGCTCCTATTTTTATCACATTTCTAATCTGTACTTTTATGTCCATACTCCTCTCCATAAAATGTTCTACACCCATTTTCAGATTTAGTTGGCTATTCGCTTCAAATCTCATTCCCGATATTACAATATTATTCCTTATGTTGTCTTTCCATCTTCAAATCCATACTTCTCATGTTTTCTCTAATTATCTTATTTTCCTTTTTCAATACCTCATTCTCCTTTATTAGTTCCTTCAACTCTTGTTGGTACCTCTTCTGATCTTGTTTTATATCCTTTATATCTGACATTAGCTTTCTGATCATTTCTATCAAATTGTCTATTTTATCTACTCTTTCGTTTTTCTCTTTCTGTGGTGATCCAGAACTAAAGTTATGAAAATTTTAAAAAATACAAAAAAACTAGTAAAATAGGTTTTCGCAGATTTTTGACCTGGAATTAAAAAAAAAAATGTTAATATTAGTATAATTTTGGTTCCAGAGCACCACGTCTCAAATTAATGATTTTCACGTATACTATTATAGATAGCTGCAATAATATAAGTATGATGTAGAAAATGATGTTTATTTCAAAATTGTCCATTTTTAATTTTTAAATGCACGGCTCGGCAAAATTTTTTAAAATTGTTCACACATGCTCTGTATAACTACACTAATTGATTACCGTCGGAAAATTTGGAGTAGTTCCCGAAGTCAGTAAAACCTGTTTCAGGAATACCGTAAGTGTTTAAAAGTTCCTAGAATACTTCCTACTTACAAGGACAAGGGAAACCAAAAAATATCAAGAACTATAGACCAGTGGCTTTACAATGTCAATTTGGAATAGGTTTTTAAATATGCGTTTAATTTTCGCTAAAATAAATATCTGGAGACGTGTGAAATAATATCAGAATGTCAATATGGTTTCAGATATAACATTTTAATTCAAGCAGCGCTGAATGCTTGATCATATAAATTAGATACTTAATAACAAAAATATTGCAATGGGACTCTTTTTTTGACATGTTCCGAGAGCTCGACGCGTTTGAACACGACTTGCTCATAGAAAAGTTATCAGCTTTTGGAGAGCGCAGTCGACCTCTTCTGTGGATTAAATCCCATCTTGGTGAAAGGTCTCAGATTATTGAGATAGACGGATTTAGAACTAGTAAAAAAATACAACCCAGGATATACCCCAAGATTCATCTATATGATCTACTCTGTTCAATGTTTATATAAACGATCTGCCAGAGTATATTGCGGAACAAGGTCGATACGCTGATAATAGAAACATTCTCATACAGGGAAATAACTTTAGGGATCTAGCCGCGAAGGGTAAAAAGTGATGTGCCGATGTCCCAGGATTAAGGGACCAAATAGCATGATGGAGCTCCCAAAAACAAAAAAATTCCGGAGGCAAAATAGCCCCCTTCGCGTTCGGATCTTCGGCTGGAAACTGGTTCGAGCGCGTCAGTATGCAGAGGTCACAATTTTTGCAACATACGAGATTTAAACTCGAACATCCTCCTCCTCTTTCAACCACCAAATAATAATAACTTTAGAACACTTTTCGCTTCTCTTGCAGACACCATCCGTCATTTACAGAGTAATTATCCAAATGCCGAGGTTGCCATGCCGGGCGACTTTAATGTCCACAAAATCAACTGGCTTAAGTATTCAAATACGACCGACGAACAAGGTCGTAAAGTTTATCAATGAAACAACACAAATCCCTAATCGAGGAGAGTTCGCCAGGCTACTTGGCATTCTTTTAACCACCAATCCTGAGATTTACACTATCACCGTAAATTCGCCGTTAGGTTCTTTTGACCATAAACTGCTTTCGACACCGAGTATCCTACCGATCAGTGACAGAGAGGCAACTAAGCGGCGTAAGATTTGGCACTACAAATCTGCTAAATGAGAAGAACTCATGGAATATTTTCGAACTTTCCCTTGGCTAGAGGTTTGTTTGTTGACCCATCTGATTACTCTAAGGAGATTTCCGATATCATTTCGGCTGGCATGGAAGCTTACATCCCTTTTTCGAAGAAATACCCTTCCAACGGCAAACCTTGGTTAGACCGAAAATGCAAAAAAAGCTGTTGCTTCTAAACATCTTGCCTACCGATAGTGGAATGAAAATCCTAACGTTATAAGTCGAAACATCATTATTCGTACCTGAAACAGATGCAAAGAAATTATCGACAAAACCAAGGAGTCACACAATCAAAGAATTCAAAACAAACTTCTTGCCTGTCCCAACAATTCCAGGTCCTTTTGGTCAGTCGCTAATGCCATTAGTCAAAATTTCAATAAATTTATGATACCATCACTCACATGGCAGGAAATACTATTGCAACAGCACCAGTTGAGAAAGTCAACTGGTTAGCTAAAGTTTTCGCTTCACATTCTACTGTCGATTTCTAAGGAGAAACACCACCAACTATTCCCATCACGCAGTTAAGGATGCCCGATATTGTCTTCAAACAACGTATCATAAAACGTATTCTAATAAAGCTAGACATCAAAAAAGCTTCTGGCGCTGACGATATACCTACCACAGTACTCAAAATTGCACGTGAAGACTAATACCAGTTCTCTGTAGACTTTTCAACTTATCCTACAGAAAGGAAATATTTCCTTCCTACTAGAAGTACGCTACAGTTCAGCCGATATCGAAAAATGCAAGCAGACCAACTACTGACCAGTCGCACTGCTTTCAATAATATCAAAAGTCATAGAAAGGGCGATCAATCAGAATCGTCTTTAAGGATTAATATTATTAGCGACGATCAATATGACTTTCGTAAGCAAAAATCAACAAGAGATCTTCTAACTTATATAAAACATGTTTGGAACAACGCAATTGAGCACTATGAAAAATCTCGAGCAGTTCCACTAGATATGTTCAAGGCATTCAACCGTGTTTCACATGATGGCTTATTGGCTAAACTACGCTCTTATGGTATGTCTGAAAATTTTTGTTTATAGCTCCCGTGTTTCCTTAGAGAGTGTTCTTGATGAGGGGCAGTAGACGGACTTCTTTCTAACACCTTTACTATCAACGCCATACTGTTTCTTACTTTCTATCTAATCTACAACAACGATCTGCTGGAAAGGATCAGGAATCCAATCTACAACTTTGCAGATGATAATACGCTAATTTCTTCATTCACTTTGAACGCTCGACATCGGCGAACTCATGCCAATATCCCCAGAGAGCAGGAAGTCGTTCAATTTAACAAAGACCTGGAAGAAATTCTATCTTGGGGCGACACTAACCAAGCAGAATTTAACGCTACAAAAACCCAGGAGGCAGTTTTTTCTCTTTCCCTCCATTCTTCTAGCATCGTCACTCAATCGGCTGGGAATTGATTTAGGAGCAAATATGTGTTTGCATGAACATTTTACAAGTATAGCAAAGAGAGCTTCACAAAAGCTGGAACTTTTATTTCGAACTAGAAAACATTACATTCCACAACAACTGTTAATTTTGTACAAAGCTCAAATTCGACCAACGAAGAAGATCGTTGGTCGAATCAACGATCTCTAAAGAAATTAAACAATTTTTTACAGTTAAAGAATAAAATAAATTAATTATTCATGAATGAACTCATAATCCTGATAGTTTACATCCTATACTAATTTTTTTACCTTCTTTTTAAGAGGTTTCAGTGTTCCTTCAGTTTGATTAGGGTCTTCATCGTTGGTAACTTCAACTTCCATTGTAACGAAGTACCTATCAGTTTTACGTTTTACACGTTTATCTGAAATTGGTTGTGGTATTCAGTGCTCTGTCTGAATGGACTCTCCAAACTAAAAAAAAAAATAGACAAAAAAGTTAAAACAGCTTTATTACTCCCTCTCAGTTACCAAACTTAGTTCTTGCATATTAAAACTAGGGTTTTCAATAGATGAAGGCACTGTCTAGAAACTCTCATGACCAATAAGAAGCTACTTATCAAAATTCTCCAGTAAAAAAATAAAAATTTGCGAATGCTACTACCAAATTAATAAAAGTAGTCTTAATTTTTGTACACTAATTTACATACATTTTTGAGACAAATTCCCATATGTAGTGTTCACGAACGCAGGGACGCTTAAAGGGGTATCAAGTTATTTCCCTGATCACCATCTATATATGTCATATATTAGGGGTAAGTGCCCATAGTTATACTGTATGACTAACCAGAAATATTGATAGTTCAAAAAAGTTTACTATATAAAACTCTTGGAAAATATAAATCCGAAATCAATGAAAAGTGTCAAAAAATAATATATAGTTTATTATATACACACAATATATAACATATTGACGCTCAGATTTAAACTTAGTATCTAAGTACAATACGATGAACAAGGTCGTGAAGCCGAATCATTTTCAATCAGTTGTGGCTTAAGTCAGCTTATTGACGAACCAACACGGATCCCTGATCGAGACGGAGAGTTTGCCAGTCTTCTTGATCTCTTTTTAACCACCAATCCGGAGATTTACAGTCAGCGTAAATCCGCCGTTAGGTTTTTCCGACCATAAACTACTTTCGACATCGAGTATTCTACCAATCAATGACAGAGAGGCGCCTAAACCGCGCAAGATTTGGCACTACAAGTCTGCTAAATGGGAAGATCTCATGGAATATTTTCGAACTTTCCCTTGGTTGGACGTTTGTTTTCGATCCGACGACACATCTGACTGCGCCAGGGAGGTTTCCGATGTTATTCTGGCCGGTATGGAGGCTTACATCCCTTTTTCGAAGAAATGTCCTTCCAACGGCAAGCCTTGGTTTGACCGAAAATGCAAAGAAGCTGTTGCTTCTAAACATCTTGCATACCGACAATGGCGCGAAAATCCTAACACCATAAATCGTAACACATTTGTTCGTGCCAGGAACAGATGCAAAGAAATTATCGACGAAACCAAGGAGGTACACAATCAACGGATTAGAAACAAACTTCTCGCCTGTCCCGGCAATTCAAGGTCCTTTTGGTCGGTCGCTAAGGCAGTTAGTCAAAATTTCAACAAATCCACCATACCACCACTCACACGGCCAGATAATTCTATTGCAACGACACCTGTTGAGAAAGCGAACTTGTTGGCTGAACTCTTTGCTTCACATTCTACTGTCGATTTCCAAGGAAAAACACCACCTACTATTCCCATAGTGCAGTCAAGGATGCCCGATGTTGTCTTCAGACAGCGTATTATAAAGCGTATTCTGATGAAGCTAGACACCAAAAAGGCTTCTGGCGCTGACGGAATACCTGCCATAGTTCTTAAAATCTGTGCGAGGGAACTAACACCAGTTTTCTGTAGACTTTTCAACCTATCCTACAGAAAGGGAATATTTCCTTCCTGCTGGAAATGCGCTACAGTTCAGCTGATACCTAAAGAAGGCAAGAAGACCTTGCCAAATAACTACCGACCAATCGCACTGCTTTCAATAATATCGAAAGTCATGGAAAAGGCTATCAATCAGCATCTTCTAAAATATCTTGAAGGATTCAACATTATTAGCGATCATCAATATGGCTTTCGTAAAAATAGATAAACAGGAGATCTTCTGACTTATGTAACACATGTTTGGAGCAATGCAATTGAACACTTTGGCGAATCTCGAGCGGTTGCTCTGGACATATCCAAGGCATTCGACCGTGTTTGGCACGATGGGCTGTTGACTAAGCTACGTTCTTATGGTATGTCGGAAAAGTTCTGTTTGTGGCTCTCATGTTTCCTCAGAGAGCGTTCTTTACGAGTGGCAGTCGACGGATTTCTTTCTAACACCTTCACTATCAACGCCGGTGTACCTCAAGGCTCCATACTGTCTCCTACTCTTTTTCTCATTTACATTAACGATCTGCTGGAAAAGACCGAGAATCCAATCTACAGCTTTGCAGATGACAGTACACTTATCTCTTCATTCACTTTGAACGCTCGGACATCGGCTACTCAGACGAATATCCGCAGACAGCAGGTAGTCGTTCAACTTAACAAAGACCTGGAAGAAATTCTATCTTGGGGGTGACAGTAACCAAGTGGAATTTAACGCTACAAAAACCCAGGCGGCAGTTTTTTCTAAAAAAGTTAACGTTGCTGAACCCGACATAGTTATGTCGGGGCACTCCATTCCTCTAACATCGTCACTCAATTTGTTGGGCGTTAATTTGGGAGCAAATATGTCCTGGCATGAACATGTTGCAGGCATAGCAAGGAGCTTCTCAAAAGTTGGGAATATTATTTCGAACCAGAAAGCTTTACACTCCACAACAACTGTTAATTCTTTACAAAGCTCAAATTCGACCAACTATGGAATACTGCTCCCATGTTTGGAGCTCCGCTCCCAAACATACCCTGCATTTGTTGGATTCTATTCAGAGAAGAGCTGTTCGTCTGATTGGAGACCCGGAACTGACCGTCGGCCTTGATTCGCTGGAACATCGAAGAACGGTTGGCGACTTGAGCCTATTCTACAAGTACTTTCATGGAAAGTGTTCGAAGGATGTGGCCCGCTTAATTCCTCCCAGAGCGGTGCATGTTAGAAGTACACGTCGCGCTAATTCTTCACATCCGTATGAGGATCAGCTTGTTACTCCCCGTACAACACTTTTCAACAGAACATTATCCCTTTGGAATAATTTGCCCAGGACTGTGTTTCCCACCGAGTAAAATCTACAGCGATTCAAGAACAACGTGAATCGCCTTCTCGGCACACGTGTCGCTCCTGTAGCGCTTTAGGCACTTCCCTGTAGCACGTGTGCTAGACCCATAAAAAAAAAAAAAGTAAGAAATATTTTACAAAGTTATCTCTGTAACTTATAGATTGTCATATTTTTTTGTTAACAACAATAGTAAAACAAAAAAAACGTCAAAGCGCAAGTCGGACTTGCGCAATTAGTGTTCCGTACGTTGATTGCTTTTAAAATAAAAAAATTTATTACGGAGGTATAAAATGATCAACGACTTTACAAAACACACCCCAAATGAGTTTTCAACAAAGTTCTTTTCCGATCTTTATTGAAAACTGATGATCTTGAAATTTTTATTTTTTTATATAATAGATAAATTATTAAAGGTAATGCGTGAAAATTTTCGTTCAATCTACACCCTGTGGAGAATATTCCAGAATTTTTTCAAAATTTTTTGATCAGTACTTCTCGAGATAAGGGGGACAGCGATTTTTTTCGCAATTGTTAAAAAATAATACAAAAAGTGTGCGCAAGTATTACATTATATATTTTTGAACACAAGCTTTCATTTGACACCCCACTCGATGACCTGGTAAAAAAATTTTTTTCACTTCTAATTTCACCCCCCAAAACTAACCCTTTAAGTCAAAATTTAACGCTCAAAACCACACAGCTCTGATGAAGCCATCAATTCCTATATTAGTGCCAAGTTTTAACTATTTACGTCAAATAGTTTCGGAGAAAATCGGGTGTGACAGACGGACAGACAGACACCGAAGTGATCTTATAAGTGTTCCGTACAGAACACTTAAATTATTTTCCTGTAAAAGTGAATATTGCGGGAAATTATTTTACAAAGTGTGTGACATAGCAAACTGCTTGTTATATTCAAAATTTATTTATTGTTTCGTCACGTATTAAAAATTACAAGTATAATTAATTACCATAGTGGACCAAATCTCAGCCTAAGGTTTTCAGCATCTAAGACTGTCTTGTTAAATCATTTGTAGACATTTATGACCTATATAACATTTTAAAAGCCTAATTAAATTGCCTACGAGGGTGAGATAAGTAACCACCTTCCGGCTTTCTGAAGGCCTCACTAAACAAATTTTATTAGACAGGATAGGAAAATATTTGAGTTTATAGCGAAACAATATCAAGAATTTTACAGATCAAAATTTTCATGACCAGCTACCCATAATTAGCTAGTCGGAGTTTGGTAAGAATTTTAATATAAAAACATTGCCTAAATAAAATTTGCCTTTATTATTTTTTTATGAGCACAGCACACGAGCTGTAAGAACATTTCGAGATAGCTGTCCTGAACAGCTCATTCCAAAGAGATAAGGTACTTCATATAAAGAAGTTCTTGAAGAGAGTTGTATGAAGAGCAACAAGCTGAACCTTATGCTAATGTGCCACATGCGTTTCTAGCATAAATTGTTCTGCAGCGGATCAATCATGCTAAACCAATTGAACTTTTCTCATTAAAGTATTGACAGAAGAAACTCAAGTAACCAAGTTCTCTTTAATATTTCAAAAGGTCTCTAATAAGATCCAAGTCTCAATCCGGAGATGGTCGAATTTGAGCTGTTGTGCGACATAGAACTTATAAGTGCAAAATAATATTCTAAGTTTTTGAAAAGCAAATTTTGCTTTGCCTGCACATGTAGTTCCAAGTTAAAGCCTAGCTAGTTGAATGACAATGCTAGTGAAAAAGTGTTTCAGCATAACTGTCAGGTTCTGCAATAACTTTTTTAGAAAAAACTTTTTAAGTTCATTTTTTGATCACCCCAACACAGACTTTCTTCCCAGGGCTAAAATTTCCTACTGACTGCAAATATATGCATAAACAGGCACCTGCTATCATCAACAAAGCTGTAGATAGTCCAGTAAGAGTACGATTTTGAGGTGAAATCGTCGGATACTGCTACTTTAACAAAAAAATACTCGTCTCGACGAGTACATTAACGAAAAAATATTGCGACCGCTGAAAAATTAGGGCAACACCCTTAAAAATGGGAGAATTGGCCCGTTTTGGGTTTTTAGCGTATTCTTGTAATTTTATCATAAATTTATGGAAGATAAACTAAAAATTCTGACAGGTTTTTAGATGCTAGATAAAAAAACTAAAAATTTAAAGGGCTATGGATCTCATTTAAACCTTCTGGTCGGGAGAAATTGGCAGTTTTTGTCGTTTTTTTCTTTTGTCATTTTTTATGATTAAGTAGGTGTACTTGCAGACTGTAAACTATTTTTTTAGTTAACTCTGGAAATATGTTCCACAGACATGACTTTAATAGATCCAAACATAATTGTGGCCATTTTTACATACTAGATATATTTTTCACACCTCATAATTTTGAGAAATTTTACCGATTCACGTTTTTTTCCTTTAATGAATTTTTTAAACAACTTTTTTTCAGTATACTGCTTCCTTACCTAAAATATCAGAAAATGCTCTTTAGTCCCTAAGCTTTCATTTGAACTAAGTTGGGAATGTGGAATCTTTGGCACAATGATACTACTCAGTATATATCACCACTACACCAAACACTTTATTTTTGCACTCGACACGCGTTTCGCTAACCATGTTAGCTTCATCAGGAGCGATGATTGACTAAAGCTAAACTACAAATCTACCCTATTTATACTTAGCCTAACCCTTGAATTACTCAAGCGGAACTAATGACATAGGCAAGGCCATCAATTCCGGTCAAGTAACCAGTAGAGGGGACTATAAGGAATAGGCCCTCTGTCTTTATTTAAACTACTTTTACATTTTATGATTTCCATACTTTCGTATGCGTTTAACAATCTCCTATCAGATACATTTTTTATCAATCTTAGATTATCTAATGTAACAGTATGATCAGCTTCAAGGGCATGTTCGGCAATGCTAGACTTTTCTGTTCTATTGTATTTTAAGTGTGCTAAATGTTCTTTAAATCGTGTTTTAATTGACCTTTTAGTTTGCCCAACATACTTTTTGTCACAATCATTACAACTAATTTCATAAATTCCACTTTTCTCACAATTAGGAATCTTATCTTTGGGATTTCCTAAGATATTCCTCAGATTGTCTGATGACTTATAGACTAAGGTGAGGCCTACCTTATTAAATATCTTATTGAGTCCCTTGCTATATTTCGGATTATATGGTTATGGAGACATACTTGGTGTTATTTTCTTCGCGTGTAAAAAAGGTGGAATTCTGAATATTAAACCTAAACTTATGTCTATTTATTAGCTTATTTACTAAGTCGTCGTCATAACCATTAACTCTAGTTATATTTCTAATACGATTCCTTTCTTTATTAAAGTTTACTCTATTCAGAGGGAAAGTGATTAAACGATGAACTAAAAAATGTAATGAGGCTAATTTATGTTGTTTGCAATGAAATGAATCATTAGGAATATATCTATCTGTTACTGTGTCCTTCCTATAGATATCAAATTCTAATCTATTATTATTTTTAATAATTAAAATATCTAGAAAAGGCAATTGTCCTTTGTTCTCAACTTCGTAAGTGAATTTAATGGAATCATACCGGCTATTTAATTTAGAAACAAAATCATCAATATTTGCTTTATTTGTATCAAAAATCGCGAAAATATCATCCACATACCTATACCATACCCTTGGGATTTCAACACCGAAGTCATAAGTGTTCCGTACGGAACACTAAAAACTAATCTTTTCAATATCAGTATTGGTTAATTTATTTTTTATTTGTGTAAAACTCGTATTAAATAATATTATATAAAAATAACCGGTCAAGTGCAAGTTGAACTTGCGCAATTAGTGTTCCGTACGTTGATTGCTTTTAAAATAAAAATGTTGTAACGGAAGTATAAAATGATCAGTGACTTCACAAAACACACCCCAAATGAGTTTTCAACAAAGTTTATTAACAATCTTTACTGAAAATTGATGACCTTGAAATTTTTGTTTTTTTTATATACCAGATAAATTATTACAGGTAATACACTCGTGATAATTTTAGTTCAATCTACACCCCGTGGAGAGTATTCCAGAATTTTTTCAAAATTTTTTAATAAGTACTTTTCGAGATAAGGCGGGTGGACAGCGATTTTTCGCGATTTTTTAAAAATATTACAAAGAAAAGTGCGCGCAAGTATTACATTATATATATATTTTTTACTCGTGTTTTCACAAGCTTTCATTTGACACCACACTCGATTACCTAGTAAAAAAATTTTTTTTTCACTTCCGATTTCACTCCCCAAAACTAACCCCTTTGGTCAAAATTTAACTTTCAAAACTACATGGCTCTGATGAGGCCATCAATTCCTATATTATTGCCAAATTTCAACTTTCTATGACAAATAGTTTCGGAGAAAATCGAGTGTAACAGATGGACAAACGGACAGAGAGACGGACAGACACCGAAGTGATCTTATTAGTGTTCCGTACGGAACACTAAAAAATATGATGTACAAATATAAGATTCATACTGACCCATTTTTTCAGTCAAAATGGACCAAATGACTTCCTCAGCCACTCAACATATACAGTAACTAATGTATAATAATTAAAAATAACTTTGGTTACTTACTGAAAATATTATAAAACTCAAGAAAAAATATGAACAAAAAAAAATCGTAAATTACACAAAGTAAAACGACTAAAATTGCCAATTTCTCGGGCCTAAATCGTTTAAATGAGATTTAAGTACCTCAAATGAAAGTTTACGGACTAAGGAATATTTTCTGATATTCTGAAATTCGTCAGAAGAAAAAAACGTGAATCGGTAAAATTTATCAATATTGTGAGGAGTAGAAAGTATACCTAATATGAGAAAATGGCTAAATTTATGTTTGGATCAATTAAAGTAATGTCCATGGAATATATTTCCCCAGTTAACTAAAAAAAAATAGCTTAGAGTCTGCAAGTACACCTATTTAATCATAAAAAACGACAAAAGAAAAAACGACAAAAACGGCCATTTTATCCCGACCAGAAGGTTCAAATGACATCCATCCTTGAATTTTTCGTTTTTTTATTTAGAATCAAAACCTGTCAGAATTTTTGGTTTATCTTCCATAAATTTATAATAAAACTGCAGAAATATGCTAGAAACCCAAAAACGGGCCAATTCTCCCATTTCGAGTGTGTTGCCCCAATTTTTCAGCGGTCGCAATATTTTTTCCTTAATGTAATCGTCGAGACAAGAACTTTTTTTTTTTTAAAAAAAGTCGCAGTATTAGAAGATTTCTGTTTTTGGCCTGTTTTGGTCGTATTCTGACTGGACCAAGATTGAAATACGGTTCTTTTCCGGCAGATCATTACTGTTAAGAAAAAAAGAGAATAGGAGATGGCACGGAGCTCCACGAGTCTCTGATCTTAATAATTAGTACAGATGCCTGAAAAGAAAATGTCAATTATCACTTGCAAGAAATAGTCTTCGAAGAAACTAGAAAACAATAAATATATAGCTTCAACTAGACAGAGCAGTTGTATTTTTAGTGTTCCGTAGAACACTTATAAGATGACTTCGGTGTCTGTCTGTCTGTCTGCTTGTCTGTCTGTCTATCTGTTCGTCCGTCTGTCTGTCTGTCACACCTGATTTTCTCCGAAACTATTTGTCATAGAAAGTTGAAATTTGGTAAGAATAAAGGAATTGATGGCCTTATCAGAGCCCTGTAGTTTGGAAGTTAAATTTTGACTTATGGGATTAGTTTTGGGGAGTGCAATCGGAAGTGAAAAAAAAATTTTTTAGTAGGTCATCGACTGTGGTGTCAAATGAAAGCTTGTAAAAACACGAGTAAAAAATATATATAACGTAATACTTGCGCACACTTTTCTTTGTATTATTTTTTTAAAAATCGCGAAAAATCGCTGTCCCTCCACCTTATCTCGAAAAGTACTGATCAAAAAATTTTAAAATTCTGGAATATTATCCACGAGATGTAGAATGAACGAAAATTATCACGAGTGCATTACCTGTAATAATTTATCTGGTATATAAAAAAAAACAAAAATTTAAAAGTCATCAGTTTTCAGCAAAGATTGGAAACAAACTTTGTTGAAAACTCATTTGGGGTGTGTTTTGTGAAGTCGCTGATCATTTTATACCACCGTAAAAACATTTTTTTTATTTTAAAATCAATCAACGTACGGAACACTAATTGTGCAAGTTCAACTTGCACTTGACCGGTTATTATAATTAAAACAAATTTATTAAATTCAAAACAATCAGCTGACGCAAGTTTTGGCAAATGCGCTAGTCGAAATTTTTAACATGGCAACATTGTAATTTTAAAATAAGTTGTCTAACCTCAGTACTAGTAACGGTAAAATGACCTTTAATGATCAGTTATACTTTCATTTTCTAAACTTTTATTAATTTCTAAATAAGGGTGAAATTTCTTATCTGAATGAAAATAACATCCATTATATATAATGTAATAACTAAAAATAAAAATGATTAAAGGGTTCGGGACAAATATGATGTATTTATTATGTTTTTATCAGCTCTTGTTTTTGAGAAGTGGGTCTCGGTTCCCCTGAACAGTTGAAATCAAATTACTTCTCTTGCTAAGAGTTTTATTAGTAAAAAATCATCCTTCGAAATGTTTGCATTTCTTCGCGCTTTAGAGTCCCTAGATCACGAAAAACATAGTCTTCTATTCTGTCGGTCAGTCGCTCTGCTGGCACGATAACTCTCGAATAAAATGAGATATCGATTTATATAATGGTCGTAATAGAGATGGAATATGTAATTTTTGAACGATATTGCTTGAGGGGAAGGAGGTGAGGTTTGATAAACTTTGTACAATTTAATAGTAACATGAAATTCTCTATTTTTGGTGGTAGTTAAACGTGTAAAGTCATAGTCAAACACGCATGGGGTTAAAAGAATAGAAGAGTGGATTGTAGGGGTTGCCTGGAATATATCGTATTATATATCCTCAAGGTTCCCAATGTCATCACAATTTTCAGATTCCTAGACTCTAAGAACCCTGAAAAGGACTTATAACACGATATATATGAAGCAACCTCTCTATCTCCCTTCCTTGTCCCATTAATCACACACGTTATGAATAAACAAAAACAATGAAAAAATAACTCAATTTTCAAATTTCAGTTATTTTTTAAGTATTTTCAATTGGTCAAAAATGTACAGGTTTAAGGGAAGAAGAACTGGATTAGAGGAATTGGTCCCTATATACATCCATTTCAGCGTTCTTGGACTCGAATCTGAAAACTATGCTACCTTTTCATTATTTTCAATTGGTTAAACATTTCAGGGGTTAATGAGGTAGGGAGGAGAGGGTTTAGTTGGTGTATAATGTGTTTTATGTCCTTTTTATGATTTTTTCATTTTTTTTTGGATTTCGGTTATCATTATGAACAAACTTTAAGCATTAATATTTATAGTCAAACAGGTAAGGGTTTAAAGGGGCAGGAGAGAGGTTTAGACAGATTACTTCAAATGTATAGTAATTCTCACCGTTCTTGGAGTCAAATGATCTGAAAAATGAATTATTTTTCCTCATTTTCAATTATTAAACATGCAGGAGGTTAATAGGATAGGACAGAGTGTTAAAGGAGTTGCTTCATTTATATCGTATTATGTCCTTTTCAGAATTATTGGAATCAAGGAATCTGAAAATTATGTTATTTTTTCAATATTTTCAATTGGTCCAACATGTAAGTAATTAATGAAATAGGGGAAGTGGTTAAAGGAGTTTCCTCGAATACATTGTGTTATATGTCCATTTGATAGTTGTTGGAGCTAACAAATTTAAAAGTTGTGTTATCACTTCTCTTGCTAATGGAAAGCATGGTATTCGTCAAAATATCTCACAACAAATCAAACATTATATAGTTTTAATAATATTATAAGAATTTTTACAGGTTTTTGGTTGTAATAATTCTCAAGTATTATTTACAGTAAAATACAAGAGGGATGAAATGGGTGGAGAAGGAAGTTAGAAGGGTGTCTTTGTATTAACCGTGCTATAAGTTTTTTGGGGTTTCTTGACTCGGGGAATCTCAACGATCTATTATTTTTTCATTATTGCTATCGGGAGGGGGCTGAAAGGAGTGGGTATCTCTAAATATTGTTTAGTTTTAATAATATTATGAGACTTTTTCCTTGTTTTTGGTTGGCATATTAGACGAAATTTTAGCATAGATATGGTTTTAAAAACGTTTTTTAAAGAGTAACCGCAAAAAAGTGTGAATTTTAGCCCGTTTTGGCAACATTCAAAAAACAAACTTACCATAAAAGATCTTAAATGAAACCTAATTAAAAATCTAGAAGGACATATTCTGCAATTTTTTTTATTTAAGGGTAACTAAGCCCCTATTTTGGGGGATAAAAGTGTAAAAATAAGTAAGTTTTTAACAGAAAACAAGAAAAATATTTATAAGGTGTAATCATGAAAATAGGTCAAGAATTTGAAGTGTTTACATATTTTCAACCCAATACCATATAATAAACTAAAAATCACCCTATAAAGGGGGTTGCAATAAGAAGGGTATCCTGCTATTTATATATCCAGCATAAGTCTTCAAGCTGAAAATAACCAAAGAGTTAATGAAAATAATACTGACAGGATACCATGGAATGTAATTTGGTGTCTTTAAAAGTTATAGTTGAACAGTAGCCACCCCCTAAAAGGGGGTTGAAATGCGTTTCACTACCGTTATAATGTAAAAAATGATTTCTCACTATAGAAAAAATTCAGAAAACTAAGAAAAACACTGAGAAGTTACCGCGCGACCTATAAGTCTCCAAAGGTTATTCCTAAACAATAACAACCCTCTCCCAGAGGGTTAAAACGCGTTTCAGTGTCATTAAATCGGAAAAACTGACTCTGAACGTTAGAGAAAAATCCAGAAAAATAAGAAAAAGACTGCGATCATACCATAACCACCCCAAAATAGGAGGTAGTTAACCCTAAATAAAAAATCAAAAAATATGTCTTAGATTTTTATGTATGTATATCAAGGATTTTCTACAGCTGACGCTGTCTTCCTTCTCTCAGTCTTTGATTCCATCCATTTCTATCTTCTCAGTCTCCATCTGTTAGACCCCTGTCCTCCATAGCCTCGTCTACATCATCTCTCCACGATCGTCTGGGTCTTATTTTTTTTATCCACCGATTACCTTCGCTCCGTCTTATGTGTCCATGCCATTTTAATCTAATTTAATTTAGGTTAATTAATTTTTAATTAGCTTTAAGACCTTTTAGGTTAAGTTTGCTTTTTCTGTCTCAAAATTATGGACGTTGCAAAAACAAGCTAATTTTGCGGTCAATCTTTTTTAAAACGATGTTAGATAACACGTGTGACAAGGTCATGCGACTTCTCCTGGGAAACTATGGGTCAATCAAACTCTATCATTAAAGAATTACATAGTACTTGATTTTACATTTTATTATGTATGTAAGAATATTTCTGTTTTTCAAAATAATGCCACTGAACCATACCATTAACATTTTAAGTAAACAAGCAAGTAGAAATAAAGACACTTTTTGATTAGTAACATGACTTGAAAAGCACACACTTTATGTGAACTGGACATTCTAAGATACAATGTTTGCACATATTTTTTTTCTTATTGTATTTATTATTATAATACATATACCATTCTTTTTCTATTTAAAACAAAAAAACAGGCTGACTCCTTATAAGTCTTAACTACCCTCTTAAACCAATAAAAACAGTCAATTTTTAATAACGGTAAAATTATTGTTACATTTTTTAAAAAACTGCCTTTTGGGCACTAAGAGGAATGAAAATTTAAACCTGATGTAGCTACCATGAAAATTATATTTTAGTTATTTAAGTTACATTTGTTTTTGACACTGTTATATATTTTATGGTAATTATCAAATTAAACCAGTTTTAAAGTCAATGCCACCCTGATTTACTAAAAAGCTTTCTTTTAAACTGGTCTAGAAAGTCAACTAAAGTTACGATATGTACACTACAAGATCAGAAAATTCCTTTCAATTCTAAATGCTTCAATAAGATATTTCAATTTTTTCATAAATATTATAGTTAGTATAATTAATGATAAATTTGCCAATTATAATATTGCCAACATAATAATTTTCATAAATGCCGTCAAATTACCAGTGAATGATATAATCTACCAACTGTCCGCAATACCCTTTCAATCTTAACTATGAGAAATTGGCACATCATCAACATACTTATTTCCACACACAAATTGTACATCATCTCTTATAAATAGCAGCACACTGAGTAATAGCTACTTGAATCAAAACAAACAATATATTACCCGAGGAGGTATATTTGCACACTTTAAGTTCTGATGTCCTTATTTTACTAGATACATGGTAATAAACTCAACATGCCCCTATTTACTTTATCTCAATGCCCAATAAAATTTTGTGCATTAGTATATAAAATGTGATATCGCTTGATTTTTTAATTGATCTCTCCAGTATTTTATATCTAAAAAATGGTTGCGATTATTGTGGACTTGATTACTTCTGACATGATTGATGTATGCTAAATTTACAGCTCGATTAACTGGGCTAATAGTAATGTTCTATTGTGTTTTGTTACTTTCTCATTTGCCTAATCTATTTTCGTTTAAAGTAATAAAAACGAAACAGTGTTTTAAAATTCGAAATACTGTTAGATTATTATTTATTAATATCAAATTTTTTTAGAAGAGTTACTTAATATTTATGGTACCTTTTCAATCCTTGTCAATATACTTTTTAGACCCTTTTAATCAATCTTGCTGATGGTGTTTGTACCATTGCCGATTCAATTATATAGAAAAGTAGTTTTATTAGTTACGATTCTTATAGATAGTTAAGAAAGATGTTCTGCTTGGGTGTAATTTTCCTAACTTGATTAAAAAAAAATATTAGGAAGGATCAAAGATTTAAATTATAAAAACAATATTAGCTAAAGAGAAAACTGACTTTTCCTACACTTGAACTTCAAGCTCCCTTTAGCTTTTCGTAAAAAAAAAAAACAAGAAAACCAAATACAAAACACAACTTTGTGAAGTACCGGTAAAGTACAAAAGAATTATAGGCATTTTTCTTAATTAACCGGTGAGCACACTAGTTCAATCAATTGTATTGGATATCTTTTTCTAAGAGCATAACTTAAACAAAGATATGACACACCTACTGAATCTATCTTCCTCACCATTAAATCTTAACATTAGGGATGTGTCTAGACTTAGGATTGTAGCAAAAATTTTATATTGATTACATATTATATATATTTACTACCTTTACTATTTATTTAATTCACAATGTAGTTAATTCCACGTACCAAAACGTAAGAAATTATAGGATTGATTACATGTGGTATTATTTATATGGTTTTTTAAAAAATTTGGTAATTTTACAATTATCCTGTGTCACGCTTAATTAGAGTTTTTTTCCGTATATATTTTGGAGCGCAAATAATGAATACAAAAATAAAAGGTGACAGCAACACTGATTTTTCAAAGGTTTTCTTCTTGAAAATTGACGCTTTTACCTAGTCTTTCGATACCATCACATAATGCGTGGTTGTCAAAGTATTTGGAAAAAAATAAATAATTTTTCTAACATGCATGAAATTTGTTCTTATAATTTATAAGAAATTATTAATTAATAAAATGGTAAGTTTAGAATACAGCCAAAGAAAATTTTTTTGTAATATTTCAAATACATTTATTTATATTTACATTAACCTTTCAGTGGTCGCGCGCGGACTGTCGCTCCGCACCGGTTTGTGATCGACGATAATTTCAAGGATACCCCCCTCTAAGTGTCGCGCTTCTCAGTACCTTTCCTTAACAGCGTATTTCAGTCGACGGTCGAGTGAGCAGGCATATAGTTATGTATTTTCTCCAATAATTCGTGCTTGCGGACTGAGAATCCGCAGCGACCAGTGAGGTGACAAATATATTTACAAATTAGCTGCTCTACTTTTGCCAAGGTATGTTTCATTTGATACTTTTTTGGAATTGTTTAATATTAAAAATATGTTTTAGTATGGCATCCTATGAAAAAGAGCAAGAACGGCTGCATGAACTAATGAAATCATGTTTAGAATCATCTGACGAAGAAGAAGCACCCTTAGATGACTCCGATGAAGATGAAGTGGATGCCGTGGAGTGCGAAGAACACGAAACAGATAGTGAGCAGGATATTTTAGACAATGAAGAGGAAATTCTGCAAATTGACGGTCCATTTTTTATCGGAAAGGATCAATCGACGAAATGGAGAAAACATTGCAACCCAAGAAATGTAAGAACCCGATCGGAAAATTTGATTACCCACCTACCTGGTCCAAAAGAAACTGTAAAAATCTAAGAACACCATTGGCGATATGACAGTACTTTTTTCCTGAGAATGTTCTTCAGGTTATTGTAGATAATACAAACAAGCATATTCAGGCTGTTCAAGATAAATATTCCCGTGAACGTGATGCAAAAACAACAAATATTCTTGAACTACAAGCACTGATAGGTCTCTTATATTTGGCGGGAGTATATGAGAGTAATCACCTCAATGCTGAAGATCTTTGGAGAGTTGATGGCACTGGGGTTGAGATATTTAGACTTACGATGTCGTTACAAAGATTTCGTTTTCTAATGCGACATATAAGATTTGATGATCTTGAAACCCGTGAAGCTAGGAAGTCTCTAGACAGGTTGGCGGCGATTCGAGATATTTTTGACATTTTCGTAGAGAAATGTAAAACTGCATTCACACCTTTCCATTACGTAACAGTTGACGAGAAACTGGAGGCTTTTAGAGGTAGATGTATATTTCGTCAATATATTCCCAATAAACCGAGCAAATATGGCATTAAGATTTATGCCCTCTGCGATTCAAAGGTTTTTTATACTTGCAACATGGAAGTATATGTTGGTAAACAACCAGCTGGTCCTTGGGAAATAAATAATTCTCCAGATGCTGTTGTGGAAAGAATGTGTGAATCTATAAGGGGAACTGGACGGAATGTAACTACTGATAATTTTTTCACTAGTTTTAAGTTGATAGAAAACCTAAAAAAGAATTTTAGAATGACTCTTGTAGGAACGATTAGAAAGAATAAAAGGGAACTTCCCATTGAATTTTGCAGCCCAGTAAATCGTCCTGAAAAGTCATCAATGTTTGCATTCCATGATAACTGCACTATCTTATCCTACATTCCAAAAAAGAAGAAAAATGTTTTGCTCGCGTCAAGCTTACACCATGATGACATTATTGACACTGAAACAGGTAAACCAGACATAATAACTACCGACAATCAAACAAAGGGAGGAGTGGATACGGTGGACAAACTTTGCGCTGCTTATAATTGTGCAGGTGGTACCCGAAGGTGGCCAATGGTAATTTTTTATTCAATGTTAAACGTTGCAGGAATAAATTCTCTAGTTATTTACAAGGCCAATGATATAGACAAAAACATTTTAAGGAGAGAATTTTTGCGAAAACTATCTTTTGAGTTAATAAGTGACCAGTTAAGAATTCGCTCTTCTTTAACAAATATACCAAGATCGATGAAGATAAGGATTGGCGAGATTCTTGGATTAGAACCGGTAGCTCAGCAAGCAGAACCGCCGGCAAATCAAAGAGGGCGATGTGCTATGTGTGACAGAAAAAAAAATCGTCCCACCCGATATTTATGTAGGAAGTGTCACACATATCTATGTTTGGAACATGCTCTACTAATTTGCCCAGAATGTTTAGAAATGGCGAATTGGGGCAACTAATATTATAAGATTTAATAATCTTGATTTTTTTTCATTATATTTTTTTGTAGTTAGGCTTTATAATATGGTTCCTACTGGAGTTTCTAAGTTAGTAGAATGAGTTGGAACTTTAGCTGTTACTATGAATATTTTATAATATTATTACTATATAATATACTGATTTCTATCTACAACGTGTTTTATTACAGCAACCTTATAATTTTAATAAATTTATATTAAAAACACGTTTATTTTCTAAGTATGGACTGAGAGTCCGCAGCGACCACTGGCGTTAAGAATTTTAGCGCGACCACTGAAAGGTTAAACATTTTTTGATACACTGATTAATAAATGCTGTGGAATCATTATTCCATAATAACTTTTTTTAACTTTTTTTAAGCATATGTTTATGTGTGCAAGTGCATATGTGCGTGGTGTGTAGGCTTCATCACTGGACAAACAAAATTTAAAAAAAAAAACAATGCTCAAATAATGAGATTCGTCATATCAATTCAAAACATTCATTAAAATTAACTCTGATTTACAGAAAGTACTCCCAGAAATTCTTTCGGGAAATTTTTTTTACTGTTATAAAGAAAATAAAGATGGTTCGGTTTAGACGAAGTCCACAAAACTACCACGAACCTTCATATTAATGTAGGAGAATTTTAAATGCGCGCCTAATGCCGGATTTTCAGCTGATGCTCGATCCCAGTGTCAACGCTCACGAACTGGACACTGACCAGCTTCTAAACGCATAGTAAAACAGTGAGCGTCAGTAGCATTTTTAAATATTTATTAATTATTACATGTTGGATTTAAATTATTTTAACTGCATTATATCAAGTTAATGTATAGAACGGACGAGCAGATGATTTTGTAATAAGTGATAATTAAATATAATAAAAAAATATACACACGATACCACTATCAAAATAAAAGACTTAAGAGTAAAGAGAGGGACAGAATGTGGAACAGACCATAGACTATTAATAGCAAATATAAAAGTACCGTGGTACAAGACAATAAAGCAAAAAGAAACAATAGATAAAGAAAACAGAAATACTAATGACATAACAGAAAAAGCAAACAAAGAAATAAAATACAAAATACACTTACTGCAAGACAAAACGATAAGAGACCTATATGGACGACGATTAGATCAAAAATTAAATGAATTTAACTACGACAACCTCCAACAGATGTATGACCACATGAAAGAATGCATCAAACAGGCGTCTCTAGAAGCATTAGGTAAAGAAGACAACGAGAATGAGAAACATGAAATTAGAATCTGTGAAAAAACCAAAGAATCTATAAAGGAGAAAAAAAGACTATACGAAAAATGGCTGAATACAAAATCAAAAGAAGATCTACAGAAATATAAAGAGAAAAATGCAAAAACGAGGAGGATGATAAACAAAGAAAAGAACGAGAAATGGGAAAAATGGTGCGAACATGTAGAACAGTATATAGGAGGAACTAGAAGTACAGAGTCATGGAGAATAATTAAAGCATTAAGGACTAACAATAGAGAGAAGACGTATATAGAGTACATCCCAGAAAGCAAGTGGGAAGAATATTATAAGAAGCTGCTAACAGAAGATAGACAAGAATTCCAAGAAGAGGACCCTGAAGAAGAACGGAATAAGGACATAAAAGAGATAGAACTAAGCTATGAAGAAGTAAAGAAGACAATAAAAACACTCAAAAATAATAAATCTGCAGGGCCTGGGGGTGTGGTAAATGAAATGATTAAGTACGGGTCTAATAAATTACATCGAATGCTGAGAAACATGTTCCACAGAGCGATAAATGGAGAAAAAATATCAGAGGAATGGTCAAAAGCTTATATAGTATCCATATTTAAAAAGGGAGACCGCAGAAAATGCACAAACTATAGAGGCCTAAGCATAATATCGAGTATCGGACGTTTGTATGGAAAAATTATTAAAAATATCATGGAGGAAGATATAAAAAGAAAAATTGGAGAAGACCAAGCAGGCTTTACGGCCGGAAAATCATGTATAGACCACATATACACTATAAAACAAACAATGGGAAAAAAACTGGCAAAGAATAGAGAAGTTCATCTAGCCTCCATAGACATAAGAAAGGCCTATGACGCAGTACCAAGACAAAGATTATGGAACGCAATGAAGGAAATAGGCACTGACAAAGAACTAATATACGCAGTAAAAGCTCTCTACGAAAAGAACACAGTGAACATAAAAATAAGACAGAAAATAGGGAAAAGACTCCAAACATCAAAAGGCCTATTACAAGGATGCTCTACATCCCCAACACTATTCAAAATATACCTCGAACAAACGTTAAAAAAATGGAAGCAAAAATGTAGTGGAATGGGAGTCCCAATACGAGAAGATTACTTATATACTCTAAGTTTCGCAGACGACCAAGTAATCATAGCGCAAGATGAGGAAGACCTCAGTTATATGGTAAGAAAACTGAAAGAAGAATACACTAAAGCAGGATTAGCAATAAACTTTGATAAAACGGAATATGTAACAACAAAGGAGGGAAACGTGGAGAATCTAGAAGTAGATAACGAAACAATAATCAAAGGAACCGATAGATTTAAATATCTAGAAACCATCATTTCAAAAAACGCAACATCAGAAGAAGAGATTAAATCTAGATTAGGACAAACGCGAACATGCATAAGACAATTAAATTCGATCCTGTGGGACAAGCATATTACAAAGAGAAACAAAACACGCATATACAAATCAATAATACAAAGCATAATGACATACGGGTCAGAAACATGGACGATCAACAAAAGAAATAAATCTAAAATTAACGCGGTAGAGATGGAGTATTGGAGAAGATGTTGTAGAGTGACACGTATAGAGAGAATAACCAATGAAGAAATAAGAAGCAGAATGAACATCAAAGAGAACGCAATAAATACCATTGAAGAAAAACGATTAAAATGGTATAGACACATAAGACGAAGCGAAGATAAAGAAAATAGTGGAGCCCTATAGGGAGAAGACAAAGAGGAAGACCCGGACGATCGTGGAGAGACGATGTGGACGAGGCTATGAAGGACAGGGGTCTATATATATATATATATATATATATATATATATATATATATATATATATATATATATATATATATATATAAATATAATAAACCTGATGGAATTAGCTATAGTGCAATCATTCGATATTGCTGTAATTGTGCTAATATTCTGCGGCTGTTATTCTCATATAGCAGCCATTATTTATTATTTATCCTATGGAAGGTACAAAGACAAAATAATCAAACCCCAATAATATATTAACTGATATATTTCGACATGATGAGATGGAAATTGTGATAAATGATGAAGATTAAATAATTATTACTATATTTATAAGAAAAATATTACTAAGTAGAGTCATTTGGGGTAACCGAACGCAGTGGGTAAGTGTGCGCATCACCTGTACCTCGGGAAAGGGGCGAGGGGGGGAGGGCGGTTTGTTTGCGTCGAACAGAGGCGCCGGAGTGGCCAATTAGTTAGACATGCCACTCTCACAACCTTTGGTTAACTTTATTTCGTCAACAACAATATTTAATTATTTCAATCGATGGTTTTTTGTGTCGCAGAAAACAGTTTCATTTATTTGTTACTGATCCGATAACGGTAAGTCTGCTTTTTTCAATTAAGAACGTAATACGCTAGATTTCTATAAAAAAGTTTGAAGTTATATTCGGTACCTGTGGGTACACACTAGGCGAACGCATACGGCCGCATGAGAGCGAACGCATGCGTTTGCTTTGTGTGTACGTGCTAACGAAGGCGGACGAGCGTATGCGTTCGGCTGCGGTCGGGTTCGCTCGGAGGGCGGTACTTCAAAGAAAAATTCGGACCGCATGGTTTGAACATGTTTATAGTGTGTACGTGTTTTTTTGTTTTTTGAGTTTTTTCTTGTTAAGAATAATTCATATTGATTATCAATTTATCATTATGGAGTGGTCCAATAGCGATTCTATTAAATTAATAACATTATATCAAACTTATGAATGTTTATGGAATCCAACTAATAATAATTATAAAAATAAAATTAAGAAAAATGATGCCTGGGAAGAAATTGCTAAAGTTATGACATGCAGTTCGGTTGAAGTAAAGAAAAAAATGGATTCCTTATTAGGATCTTTTCGTCGTGAACGACAAAAGCAAGACAATTCTTTTAAAACTGGATCCGGAACAGATTCTATTTACTCATCAACTTGGTTTGCTTTCAAATCTATGCTATTTTTATAAGATAAATTTGTACCAAGAGAAACAAAAAACACTGAGGTAAGTCAAAACAATGTAATTTTTTATTTAAGATATTTATTTATTTTTATGGGTACATAATATTTTACTTTATTTACTTTTTACTTTATTAATACTTGTGTTGCCAAGCTACACTACCTTCCCCAATAAAATATTCGGCAAATTCATTCCTAATTGCTTCACAACTGGCAGCACTTTTTCGTCCAATCCTAGTTATTGGACGGAAAGTCTGTAGATTATTATCTTCTATTTCATTCCTCCAAGCACTAGGAATTAGTTCACCTTCATTATCTTCATCAAATGTACCACGAGGACTATAAATAGTTTGAGATGCTTTACTTTTTCTTAAAAAATTATGCAAACAGACACATGTTAAAAACAACTGTAGTAGCCTTTTCTGGTGATAACAACATCACTTTTCTTAAAACTCTAAAAACTGCCGACATAATTCCAAAAACATTTTCAATTATCCGCCGGGCACGGCAAAGTCTGTAATTAAAAACTCGTTTTTTAGATCCCTTTTTTTGTTCTACGGGATATGCTTTCGTTATGTTATATTCTAGTGCAAACGCATCATCACCAACAAACACAAAGGGAACTTCCATATTTCTATTCCCAAGTACTTTTTCAGATGGAAGATTTAGTTCATTGTTTTGCAATTTTTTATAAAAGGAAGTGTTTTTTATCACACCACCATCAGAAATTCGATCCTGGCACCCAACATCGGCAAACAGAAAGCAGTAATTTCCATCAGCAATCCCTAGCAAAACAATACTGAAGTCTTTTTGATAGTTAAAATAATCGCTTCCACTTTTCACTGGCGCTTGAAGTACGCAGTGACGGCCGTCAATGGCCCCAGACAATATGGAAAATTCCGTTTTCTTTCATATACGTCAGCTACTTTCCTCCATTCATTTTCAGTATTAGGCATCTGTAAAAAAACATAACTTAATGTTAATTAACACTGATTTGAATTTTGCTCCTCTCCGTCACTCTAATATGCAGTATAAATTTTTATCCGTACTTTTAGGTATAATCTGATATTCATTTTATTTTAGGCTGACGATGAACAAAGTTCTACAAGCACCACGACGGACGTTATAGAATTGATTGAATCCAATGTTACCCAGGACTCTGAGCAGATGCCACATACAGAACAATCAAATTCATCAAGCACACAAAGTAGCAAACGGACCCGTGAAAACATTTCAACCACTAACAACAGATCAGAAGAAGCTTACCAAATACTGAAGGATACTGTTGCCAGTCGTCCTATCAGAGACGACAGTACAATTTTTGGAGAACACGTGGGCGCAAAGCACAGAAAATATAGTCGTCACACACAATGCATTGTTGAGCATCATATTTGAAATATCTTATTTAACGCTGGTATGGGTAGGTACGAACCACAAGTCCCACGAACATTGCCCCCTGGCCACATAGTACATTACAATGAACAACAAGTGGCCTTATCAGTTTCTCCTATTACCGCACCACAACATTCTTCATCAACCCACAGTCAAGGACGAAATTCATTGTATTCAATGTCCGACAACCCACCATCAACACCCCAATCGGTATTTCAAGTTCAAGTAGTCTCCCCAGAAAATGAAACTGAAAATGCTTCTGGTATTCAACATCAAGAATCAATTATCAATTATTTAAACAACTATGAACCATATCAGTAGTTATTAATGTTTTTCAATGTACCTTTTTATTCTAACACCCTTTTGTATTTAATATATTTGCTAAATAATTTGAATGTAGTTTTTACTCACCTTGACATATTGTTTAAGACATTCAATAATTGCAGAACATACTTCAGGGATTATTCTTGAAATAAGCTGTTTTGAAATTTTAAATGTATACATCAAACTTGTGAATGAGTCCCCTGTAGCCAAGTATCGCAAAGTCAATATTAACCTTACTGGTGCCGGAATCGCTTCTCTGAATGTTGTATCTTGTTTTGAGATTTTCGGACCGATTTTCTGTAATATCATCTCGAAATCACTAGATCTCATTCTGCAGAAATTTTCAAAGAGACCATATCCAATGTCAGATGTAAGATCATGAATCAGGTCTGTTCCACTGTATTTCGACTTTTGAATAAAGCCGTCATCCACCACCGACATTTTGCTCGCTTACGCCTTCGTGTTTCATTATTATCATTAATAATAATAAAGGACGCACAAGCAATGATTAGATCATCTTGTGAAGCCATTTCAAGCACCAAACAGCGAACATGAACGAATGATGGAGTCTACATGCGTTTGTTTATATGTGGACAGGAAACAAATTTCTACGAACACCGCACAGATACGGCCGCACCCGTTCGCTCTCATGCGGCCGTATGCGTTCGCCTAGTGTGTACCCACCTTAAATTTGTGTGTGCGGGTAAGTGTGCGCGTGCGTACACTTAGGACTATATAACATTTTCGTTAATTCTTTAATTTTTATGATATTTTCTATGAAAGTTAAGGTTTATTTACCGATTTTATTTTATTTTCAGTGCTTAAACATTATGCCGCGAAATTACGAGTATATAAAAAAAAAACCTGAAGTTACACCGGTTATTCAACAACAAATCGACAGAACCAAAACACTTATAGAGCGTGGGAAAAGCAAAAGAGTCCGGCAAATGTCATTGGTATTAGCGAGTCTTGTCTTCGATAAAGACTAAAATTTGGCAGTGCTGTTTCTTCTATGGGTCGTTTTAAGCCAACGTTTGATGACAAACAAGAATCAAGCTTGTAATCCATTGCAAGCAAATGGACGACAGATATTTCGGTCTGACTATAAATGATTTAAGGCGTTTGGCTTATGAATACGCTACTGCTAACAAGATCGAGAGCCGCTTTGATAACTTATCCAAAATGGCGGGTCGCCACTGGGTTGGGAGTTTTTTAAAACGCCATTCTTCATTAGTTCTCCAGCAATCGGCAGCGACAAGTCTAGCTCGAGCTATCGGATTCAATAAATTTCAAGTAGATCGCTTACTATAAAAATCTAAAGAAGAGGTACGAAAAGCATAATTTCAACCAAGTCACATTTATAATGTTGATGAGACCGGGATACGCACTGATCCTAAAAAACTCCTAAGGTTATCACCACAAAAGGAAAAAAAGTAGTGGTTAAAATTGTGTCTGCAGAACAGGGAATTACTGTGACAGCAATATGTTGTATGAGTGCCAATGGCTGTTATATCCCGCCAGCATTCACCTATCCACGTAAGAGACCGCGAGATGATTTACTAAATGGTGGGCCTTCACAAAGTATTTGCATAGTGTCTGATGGCGGTTTTGTCAACACAGACTTGTTCGTCCACTGGCTACATCATTTTAAATATTTTGCTCATCCTTCGCCGGAATATCCAGTATTGCTTCTCTTAGACAACCACTCGTCTCACATCAGTCTAGAGTCGGTCAAGTATGCCCGTGAGAACGATATAGTGATGCTGACGCTTTCGCCACATGGAAGTCACAAAATGCAGCCTCTGGACAGGTGCCTTTGAAAAGCGATAAATTTATGTCACGGCATCCGGGAAGAGGCATCACTCAGTATCAAGTGGCACGCTTGTTTAACGAAGTGTATAAAAAAATGGCCACCTTGGGAAATGCTGAATCTGGCTTTAAGGTTACAGGAATATATCCCTTCGATGACGATTTATTCCATGAGACCGATTTTACTCCATCATTCGTCCAGATCAAATGCTTCGAGAAGAAGGAACTGAAGTTCAACAATTATCAGATCAAATAATACCTGTGAATCGGCCTATAAATCAGCAGTTACGTGATGATCTCTGACCCTGCGGGAGAAGGTCCTTCTAATAACGGTCTAGATCAACCAGTACTTGAGAATCAGCTAACATGTGTTGCCAACAGCCGGATTGACGTCAATAGACACGAGGTTGTCAATATAAGAGGTGAGGTTCCCGAAAATATTTCATTTAATGATCTTCCCACAAGGCCGTCATTATTGGGTCCCATTATTGTAGAGCCTTCCGTGGAAGCCTCAGTGGCTACTAATTTGCCTAGAAATCTCTGCTCTGAACATAAGCCTATAAATGAACAACTAGGTGCTCAACATGAAAGAGAAAAGAAATATAAGAGGAAAAATTTCTTTGAAATTCGAAATTATCACGGCCGGTCCATATAAACAACAGCTGGAAGAAAATAAGCTACAGGAAGCAGAAAAGAAAAAGCGTAATAAAAATCCACCCCCCAAATTGGCGCTGGATGCTGGACCTTCGGGATTTAAAAAGAAGATCTCTGTTCTGAAAAGGAAAAAAATTCTGTTTCTAAAGGAAAGCCAAAGCCATCTACGTCTACGATTAAGGATTACTTTTGTCCTATTTGTAAAGAAAAATATAAGGAACCACTAACTGAGGAACGGATCCAGTACATAACTTGCAAGGGGTGGTGGCATGAAGAATGCACTTCCTATGAGAGAGGAGTTTTTATATGTGACAATTGTACTAATGATGTCTAAATTTTATCTTATAATTAATTATTAGTTCCTAAACTGCAAGTTGATTGATCCCAATTTATGTGATAGATAACTTACTCTTACTGATTTCTGAAGACGAAGGTTTTTAAGTTATATTAAAATATCCGGTCAAGTGCAGGTAGAACTTGCGCAATTAGTGTTCCGTACGTCGATTGCTTTAAAAATAAAAAAATTTGTTACGGAAGTACAAAATGATCAGTGACTTCACAAGATACACCCCAAATAAGTTTTCAACAAAGTTTGTTTCCAGTCTTTACTGAAAACTGATTGAAATTTTTGTTTTTTTTTTATATACCAGATAAATTATTAAAGGTAATGCACTCGGGATGATTTTCGTTCAATCTAGACCCCGTGGAGAAATATTTCAAATTTTTTCAAAATTTTTTTATCAGTATTTTTCGAGAGGGAGGGACAGCGATTTTTCGCGATTTTTTAAAAATAATACAAAGAAAAGTGTGCGCAAATATTACATTATATATATATTTTTTACTCGTGTTTTCACAAGCTTTCATTTGACACCACACTCGATGACCTAGTAATTTTTTTTTTCACTTCCGATTTCACCCCCAAAAACTAACCCCTTAGTCAAAATTTACCTTTCAAAACATAGCTCTGAGGCCATCAATTCCTATATTATTACCAAATTTCAACTTTCTATGACAAATAGTTTCGGAGAAAATCGGGTTTGACTGACAGACAGACAGACACCGAAGTCATCTTATAAGTGTCCCGTACAGAACCCTAAAAATTATACGTGCTTTTATACCTTGGTTCTTGGTGTTTTGGGCTTATGGGGTTGGATGGTTTTGGATTCATGGAATTCCACTATCCACACGCATATAGTCTTGGTCATCTGATACATAAAATTAACGTTTCCCCCGAGTTTTGTGGTTATACATGTCTTCACAACCTCTAAAATTGCACTTTTGAGGTTGGGGAAAAAATGAGAGGTGCTAGAGCAAAACTTAAACTTAATTCGTTTTCAACGACCCCGAAAATAAATAAGAGACCTGGTCTAGTCTTCGGCACATGAAAAAAATATTTTTGTGGTCCTGTGTAATTTTAGTAAATAAGGTTTGTTTGGTTTATTTTGCGTTTCTCAATTGATTACAGCCAATTGAGAGAGTTTCAGCTAAAAGGAGACCGAGCCAAGCCAAAGAAGAAAATTTCGTAGTTAGCGGGTTAAGAAACAGCCTATGTTGAGAATATGATGAGTAGTAACATAGGATTTTGTAAAAAAAATAGATTTTATTACTTAACTTTATAATTGTTCCGGAGGTATATTAAGAACAAATATGAAATAAACCAATATTTAATTACGTAGGTATATAAAAAAATTTCTGTCTTTAAGTGAGACACGTGTTTTTTTTCATGCTGAATCCAAAAAAAAACATAAAAAAAAGACATCCACCGTGAGGTTTTTCAGAAAACACACTTAAAGCTGCCAGAAAACTATTAAATTAAAGAAAATACATTTTAACAAATAATGCAACAAAAAAACTGTATAATCATTAAAATTATGGAATAAAACTATTATTTCGGACATATTTAAATGTTTCTGAATCTACGTTTATCAGAAAAAACTTAAAAATATTAGGTTTTAGTTCTGTGTGCATGTTTAACACCTCAAAAAACATGCATACACCACCTTTAACTAAGCACGCAACAAACTGCAAAGTTCTGACTTGACATACAAAAATTAAGTTCACTTTTAACAAAAGCCTCACTTTTAACATTTACAAGGGTGGTATGTGGTTGGTAAAATGCCCTTTTAAGTAAGTAAATGCAAAAGCTAAAGAAGAATTTATTTTTCTAGTAGTTTTTAGTGCTCCGTACGAAACACTTATAAGATAACTTCGGTGTCCATCTGTCTGTCCGTCTGTCTGTCACATCCGATTTTCTTCGAAACTATTGGACATAGAAAGTTGAAATGTGTATAGGAATTGATGGCCTCACTAGAGCCGTGTAGTTGTGAAAGTTAAATATTGACTTTTGGATGGTGAAATTGGAGGTGAAATTTTTTTTTTTACCAGAACATCGAGTGGGGTGTCAAATGAAAGCTTGTAAACAGACGAGTTCAAAAATATATATAATGTAACACTTTTGCTCACTTCTCTTTGTATTATTTTTAAAAAAGTGCGAAAAATCGCTGCCCTCCCTTTTCAAAAAATTTTGAAAAAATTCTGGAATATTCTCTACGGGGTGTAGATTGAACGAAAATTATCACAAGTGCATTACCTTTAATAGTTTATCTGGTATATAAAAAATAGAAACAGAAATTTGAAAACTCATTTAGGATGTGTTTTGTGAAGTCACTGATCATTTTATACTTCCGTAACAATTTTTTTTATTTTTAAAGCAGTCAACGTACGGAACACTAATTGCGCAAGTTCAACTTGCACTTGACCGGTTATATAAAGGGTCTTCCATTTGGGACTTGACAACTTTGAAATTTCACTGTGAACGTACCCTTAAGCCAATCACCGAACTGTCAACGTCAAAACATTCAGTAAAGTCAACATTTTCATCATGGTGAAGAACACGAACGAACAATGTTTACAAATAATTAAAATTTACTACCAAAATTTGGAGTCGGTGACTGCAACTTTAAGAGCGTTAACACCAATTTTTGGTCGTAATTCTCGTCCCAGTAGAGGAGCAATTCATAGTCTAGTGAAAAAATTTGAGTTAACATATTCGCTGCTGGATGTTCCCGTGCCAGTGAGACAACGGGTTGGTCGAAGTGGCCAGAATATTGCTGCAGTTCAAGCGTCCATCTCAAACGAACCAAAACAGTAGATTTCACGGCGTTCTCAAGAATTGGGCATTGCTCAGACCACACTATGGCGAATTTTGCGAAAGGATCTTGGCCTGCACCCTTATAAGTTAAAGTTAACTCAAGAACTAAAGCCACTCGATCATATGAAGTGACGTACGTTCTGGAATTGGGCTCTAGAAATGTTGGGAAGATGACCAATTTCATCGCAAAATCATCTTTAGTGATGAAGCGCATTTTTGGATAAACGGCTTCGTCAACAAACAGAATATGCGTTATTGGTCAGGTGAAAACCCTCATGTGCTTGAAGAAACATCACTTCATCCACAAAAAATTACTGTTTGGTGGGGTTTTCATGCCGGTGGTGTCATTGGGCCGTTCTTTTTCGTTGATGAAAATAACCGTTAACCGTCACGTTACAGTCAATGGAGATCGCTACAGAGGCATGTTGCAACGTTATTTCTTTGATCAATTGCATAGGCTAGACATTGATGATATGTGGTTTCAACAAGACGGCGCCACAAGCCACACAGCGGGTGTAACAATCGACTTACTGCAATCTAAATTCGGTGAACGTGTTATATTGAGAAATGGTCCCGTTGAATGGCCTCCTAGATCGTGTGATTTAACACCTCTAGACTTCTTTTTATGGGGGTACGTTAAATCATTGGTCTATGCTAACAAGCCTGCGTCGTTAGAGGAGCTCAGAGCCAATATTGAAAGAGAGATAGCGGCCGTTTCCGTCGAAATGTGTGGCCGAGTGATCGAAAATTGGGTTCAACGAATCGACCGCTGCAAACGTGCCCGTGGTGGACATATGAATGAAGTCGAATTCCATACATAAATGTTTTGATTGTACTTCAAGCCGATAGTAAAATTTTCGAAATGTCTCAAATGGGTTGCGTTTTATTTCAAAAAAAAGTTGTCAAGTCCTTAATGGAAGACCCGATATAAGTTTCAAATTCGAATTTGATAACAAAACTTGAGAAATAGTGTTTTGTGTTGAAAAAAAAATATCTATTTACTATTTAGGAACAAAAGGTTGCAAAATGCAGTGTAATGTATATCCCTTGACAGTTTTAGAAGTCAATTTTGTGGATAGATTGATTGAGTAAATCTGAGGGAATATGAGTGGGTGAATGAGGTAGTAAGTGAGCGAGCGAGCGAATAAGTGAGCGAGCAAGTGAGTGAGTGAGGTAGTTAGTGAGTGAGCGAGCAAGTACGTGAGTAAATAAGTGAGTGAGTGAGCGAGTGAGTGTAGAAGTCAGTGAGTGAGTTAATATGGGGGTATGTGAATGAGTGAGTGTGTGAGTGAGTGACTGAGCGAGCGAGTAAGCGAGTGTTTTGTTCAATATCAATAAAAATTAAAAACAAATTTTTAATTTAGCGGTTGCAAATATTTATTTTAAACATCATTTTGCTACATAACTTAGTTAAAGGCGTATTGTATTGTTTGTTAAATATAAACACTAAAATCTAATATTTTTAAATTTTTATGATAAATGTAGATTCAAAACATATAAAGATTACTGAAATAATAGTTTTATTCCATAATTTTAAGGATTATATAGTTTTACATTTTATTTACTAAAATGTATTATTTTTAATTTAATAGTTTTCTGGAAACTTTTAAGAGTGTTTTCTGAAAAAAATCTTACGGTAGATTTTTTTTATGATATTTTTAGATTCAGCATAAAAAAATACTTAAGACAATACGTGTCTCACTTAAAAGACAGAGAATTCTTGTTTTTTGTATACATGTGTAATTAAAGCTAATGCACTCGTGATAATTCTCGTTCAATCTACACCCTGTGGAGAATATTCCAGAATTTTTGTCTGTCTGTCTGGCTGTCTGTCTGTTAGTGCGCTTATCACTGGAGAACCACTTATCCAATTTGCGTACTTTTTTTTTTAAAACATACATATGTTTCTCTGGCCAGGTTATAGGCTATATTTTATTACGATAGATAGCATAAGGAATGAGCAGTGACGATAATAGTGAATGAAGTCGCAAAAAAGTTTGCTGCTAGCGCGTTCCCTTGCAATACACAGCCTAAACCATTAAATATGGAACAATATTATGTAGCAGAGAATATCTACAATCTATAATATATATAAAATCCAATGTCTCTCTGTCTGTCTGTCTGTCCATTAGTGCGTTTATCACGTGAGAACCACTTATCCGATTTACGTGTTTGTTTTTTTTTTCATACGTTTGTTCTCTGGCCAGGTTATCTATAATCTTCTATCTATAATATATATAAAATGCAACGTCTCTCTGTCTGTCTGTCTGTCTGTTTATTCGTTAGTGCGCTTATCACTGGAGAACCACTTATCGGATTTAAGTGATTTTTTTAAAACATACATATGTTCTCTGGCCATGTTATCTATCTATAATATATATAAAATGCAACGTCTCTCTGTCTGTCTGTCTATCTGTCCGTTAGTGCGTTACGTGTTTTTTTTTTTTTTTAAAAACTTAATATGTTCTCTGGCCAGATTATAGGATATATTTTATTGCGTTAGATAACATAAAGAATAAGCAGTAACGATAATAGTGAATCAAGTCGGAAAAAAGGTTACCGTTAGAGCGTTCTCTTGCAATACGCTGCCTAAACCATTAAATATGGAACAATATCATGTTGCAAAGAATATAATATATATAAAATGCAACGTCTCTATGTCTGTCTGTCCGTTAGTGCGCTTATCACTTGAGAACCACTTATCCGATTTACGTGTTTTTATAGATTTATGCATATGTTCTATATAATTCCATATAAGCCTAGATAATGGGAGTTATGGTTAGATAATAGGAGATAAGTGAAATAATGGGAGATAAGGAGAAATATTGCGAGATAAGTCGAGAGATAAGCCTAGATAATGGGAGATAAGGTGAGATAATGGGAGATAAGGGAAATAATAGGAGATAAGGAGAAATAATGGGAGATGAGTCAGAGCTAAGCCTAGATAATGGGAAGTTATGTAGAGATAATGAGAGATAAGGAGAAATAATGGGAGATAAGGGCAAATAATGGTAGATATTTTATTACGTTAGGTAACATAAGGAATAAGCAGTGACGATAGTAGTGAATCAAGTCCACGCGAGCGGAGCCGCGGGCACTGCTAGTTATATATATTTCTGAACAAGGGGTTTTACAAGCTTACATTTGACACCTCACTCGATGACCCGGTAAAAAAAGTTTTTTTTCACTTCCGATTTCACCCCCAAAACTACCCTCTAAGTCAAAATTTAACTTTTAAATCTAGACGGCTCTGATAAGGCCATCAATTCCTATAATAGTGCCAAATTTCAACTTTCTATGTCAAATAGGGCATGACAGACGGGCAGACAGGAAGACGAGCAGACAGACACCGAAGTGATCTTATAAGTGTTCCATACGGAACATTAAAGAGATGTAGGTCAGTTTTGGTAAGTCATAATTCGCATACGTAGATGTAAAGTTTCTTAAATTCGCGTTATATCGCTTCCCCTACGTTAGTGATTTGAGACCAGTAAATAATGTGTATAAAGGTGATATTATTATATCTATGGCATTTAAAAAAATCTACCGGTTGACATCTGTCTAACATATTCATTTTATTTATCTATTACTTCTGATTTCATAATTTTAAAGTTGAATTATGTAAAATAACGGTTAATATAATTTCCAGGATGTTTGAAAGAAAAATCTGGTTTAGAGAAAACATCAATTGGGCTAAAACAGTAATTGTATTCAATATACATATACAAAACTTTCTCCTAAGATTACTTAATTCAAACCAGTGCATACAAACTAAATATACATAATATTTTAACACGAGAAATTGTTAGTTTCAAAATAAAGTAAACTTTGACGCCGCACAGTGGGGGAAGCCACACTGTGTCACTCAAATTACCCTACAGGTCTTAATTTTGAGGTAATTGGAAGTATATGGTACATTTTTTTAATTATTCGTTTTTTTCATGACCAATCGATCTGTCGTGCTAAATTTCAGAAGAAATATTAATTTTTATGAAAAAACGGCGTTTTTCGCGGGAAAATCACTCTGTAGATCGTAATATTTATTTAATCATGACACATTTTTTTTTAATCTTATTATCAATCGATCGATCGAGTCAGATTTTTAATTTCTCCCCCGTGTTTTTCAAAAATTTGAGAAAAAAATTTATATATCCACGGAAGTACGGTTTTTCCGCAATTCATTCATAGATGGTTTTTCTTCCATATTCAGGACAGATTTTTCTCAGAAATCAATTCTTTTGATGGACAATCAATCTACAGACCTCAGATTATTATTTTTGCCCCAGGTTATTCAAAAATTGCAAATATGTTTGGCGTTATACAGAATTCATCACATGGAGGTAGTGTCTGCTAGTATCCCTTTGTGTGTGTATGTCTGTGTGTATGTGCTCTATGTAGGTGTATGTGTGTGTCGTGTGTGTGTGTGTCGTGTGTGTGTGTCGTGTGTATGTGTCATGTGTGTGTGTGTGTGTGTCGTGTGTGTGTGTGTGTGTGTGTGTGTGTGTGTCGTGTGTGTGTGTGTGTGTGTGTGTGTGTGTGTGTCGTGTGTGTGTGTCGTGTGTATGTGTCGTGTGTATGTGTCGTGTGTATGTGTCATGTGTGTGTGTGGTGTGTCGTGTGTGTTTGCGAGAGTGTGTTTGCGCGAGTGTGTTTGCGCGTGTGTGTTCGCGCGTGTGTGTTCGCGTGTGTGTGTTCGCGCGTGTGTGCTCGCGCGTGTGTGTGCGCGCGTGTGTGCGCGCGCGTGTGTGCGCGCGCGCGTGTGTGTGCGCGCGTGTGTGAGCGCGCGCGTGTGAGTGCGCGCGCGTGTGTGTGCGCGCACGGAATTCTCACTCCATTTCAATTCCATCCCATTTACCCCGGTTAAAGTAAATGTCTTGCTTCTGGTGGCAGGTCTTGGACTCTTTTCTCAGTTACGTATAAATTCCCTAATATAAGAATCGGATGATACGAAGAAAAATCTCATTATACATATTTTTTCTCAAGATTACTGGAAAAGAACAGGGTGAGTCAACGAGAGAGTAAAGTTCCTTATATCATTTGTTTCGGGAATGACGAAAAAATGTTAAATACAAAAGTTTTAGGGAATATTAAGGTGCACAGTTTAAAATTATTTCTGAGTATACAGGGTAGTTCAAAAAAGTGTGGCCGATATAACGTATGTTTTTTTAAATAGAACATCTTATTTTCTAATTTATTTTTAAATTCTGCGTACAATTTTATAACTTTTTTATTAATAATGTTATATACCTAAACCTAGTAGTTTTCCTAATATGTCAATATTCTGAAAAAAAAAACTAGTTTTCAGTTTTGTAAAAAATTGAGCGCCATTGCTTCTGAAGATGGAATTCTCATAATTGGTACGAGCGTTCTATAGAGATGAAAAAAAAGATATATGTAAAGAAATTTGAGTTAAGGTGTTTAAAATAAATTTATACATTTCGACTATTTTAAATTGAAAAATCTCAATTATTTTTAAATGGCACACCCTGTATATTATTATTTTTTTGATAGATTTTACAAAACCCTCCAACTTTTATTAAGTATGTCATATACTTATTTCTAATAGTTTTCGATTTATTTTGAATTTTTCAATTTTTATCCTTGTTTTTAATACGCTTACGCTATTGTGAACACACACACACACACACACACACACAAAGGGATACCAGCAAACATTGCCCACATGTGATGTATCCTGGTAATGCCAAAGATGTCGGCAATTTTTGAAAAACCTGGGGCAAAAATGAAAATCCGAAATCGGTAGATTGATTGTTCATCAAATAAATTGATTTTTGAGAAAAGCTATCCTGAATATGCAAGGAAAATTATCTATGAGTAGCTATTTATAGAAAAACCGTACTTCCATGGAAATATAAATTTTTTCTCAAATTTTTTAAAAGCCCAAGGGAAAAATCAAAAATTCAGCATGACTGATCGATTGGCAAAATGAACGTTAAAGAAAAATGTTATGATTAGGGGAAAATTACGATCTATAGAGAGATTTTCCCCCGAAAAATGCCGTTTTTCATAATAATTAATACTTCTTCTGAAAATTTTGGAGAATTGTGGAGAAAAAACCCAAAATCTAGTTCGACAGATCGATTGGCAATGAAAAAATGAATTATTAAAAAAAAATCTTTCCGATTACTTCAAAATTAAGACCTATAGGGTAATTTGAGTGGCACAGTGAGGCTTCGCCCCACTCTATATGTGAAATATGAACAAGATTCTTGAAGTAGTGGCGACAAGACAGTGCACTAAGCTTTATTAAAAGATTAAGTTGCTGAAAATTGTAGCCAAATTACCAAAAAATATTCAATGTGGAAGCACTTTTCTGATAACATAATAGATATTGTAGTTACATAATAAATAATTTATTTTTATAAGCTATTATACCCATGAAAATCTGGTTAAAAAGGTACTTATTTTTATTATTTTTTGCAGTTACTATGGCTGCACCAGCACCCTTTCCACCAAATCCCTACAATACTCCCCGGGAGGAACCATATACAATTTTACATTTAGCTAAAGATTTCTTGCATATATAGAATATATTTTAATTTATTTTTTGTTTTTTATTTTGATAAGTCCTTTAGTTACTGGTATTTGGATTGAAAAAGGACCACAGTGTCTAGTTCAACGTGTAGCTAATCAACCTTTTCCTAAATTGTTCTCAGTTTACTCCAATAAATCGTCTGTTTTCTTCTGTTAATATGAAGAATATATCCGTGATTCAGTCTTCATCTAAATAAACTCTAACTCTAAATAAAAATAATTAGAATGTTAATTTGAAATACAGTGAAGTTTATAACGAACTCCAAAAAATCACCAAAAATGGTTCGCTATATCCGAAGTTCGTTACAAACAGCAAAAAAAATCTAATATCATTTTCACTACTTTTTTATTTACACTAGACGCTAATGCTTAGAAAAATGAATAATAATAATTATTAAATTAAAAGAAAATGTTCGAAGGAAAATAAAACAAGTCACACTAAAGTTATTAGTATGTATGTTGGTACATATACGAGTATAATATATATGTAACAAAAACGCAATCTTAAGGTGTTTACCGTGCCGAGAAGATGAATGGCTCAGCGTTTATGAGTCGCAAACGGTTCCTCCGGATACCGGGCGCCCTCCGGGAGTAAGTAGCCTTGTTGTGGCATCCAGGCTCTGCCGCAGTCGACCATTCTTTCCTAGGATACTCGTGGGAACACTATGTCAAATAATAATAATTATACTAGTGATAATGGCAGGGTGCTGTGGAGGCGGACCCCTGTCGTACAAACAGCTACAGCACCACCACACAACAACAACAACAACGACAAACGATCCAACCAACCGCCTCAGCTGAAACTACTCCCGATAGTTTTACCAGATCCGACATTGTAGGTGATGGAAATTGCCTTTTCCGTGCAGTTAGCTTACACTTATATGGCCACCAAAACCATCATGAAAGACTCCGAGAGGCTGCTCTATGATATATACAACAAAACTGGTCGGAACTTAACACATTTTCATTAATTGGGGACGACGATATGAAAGACTTCAATAACTACTATAACTATATGAGGAAAAATGGCACCTATGGAACGAGCCTAGAGATACTTGCCCTCTCGGAAACCCAGAATAGCAACTTTCATATCTTCTCAAAACAACGAAGAACAAGAGATACAAAAATAACTTTTAGGGACAAGCCAACAATAATAAGCACACGAAAACACACCGAAACTATTTACCTTCTACTAACAGGCAACCCAATGTCGGGACACTTTGAGCTTCTGACACCACGAAACACTAAAAACATCCCAAACAACAGTAGACCAATAAAAGAAGCATCGGGCGAGCGACGTAACGGTCGAGGACGTCGCGGGAAATGGCAGCTCGACCAACACGATGAAGACCGGGCAACTGACAATGGACCTGCCAAAAGTGTTGTGCCGGCGAGTAAGCCGACACCCACCAAGGCGGGAAAATCAAGGCAACGCATGAGTTATACTACAGGAACAAACGAACACACTATGCGTTGCTTTGATAAAAGCACAAGTCCTGACAAAGAAACCACTGAGAAGGGAATCACTCGCCGCCTAGACCCACCACCATCAATCCCAAACGTAACCGACGAAGTATTTAATCAAAAACTCCCGCAACGACAAAGAAATCCCAACAGCACAAAACCAAAATTCAAACGGCAAATAAGAATAGAAAACCAAATCAACAACATCAGGAGATATCTAGGACACCTTACCCAGTTTATCAACGGGAACGTGTCCAAACGAGTCACACAGAGTATAAACAAGATCAAGTCCGGGTCTCCCGACAGAACACTGCCAGAAATCCTGGATACTCTAAAACAAAAATTATCCGTATATGCCGCAAGACTTCGTAGATACAAAGAACCAAACGAGAGGAAAGATACCAACAACCTCTTCCGAAGAAGCCAAACACAGTTCTACCGGAAAACTATCCACAGCAAACAGACAGCAGCGACCGAACCACCAAACAAACAAGAACTCACAGATCATTGGAAGGGTATCTGGTCAGAACCCAGACTACCCAATAATAACACCCCCTGGATCAAAGCCAAAGAAGGCAAAGATAAACATGTGACAGAACAGGAAAATTCCACATTAACTACTGTCGGACCAAAGAGCATGATGAGGCGCCTGGATGCAGGAAGTTCCGGAGGTAGAATGGCCCCCCGTTCGGATCTCCGGGTGGGGGCTGGTTCGGAGGCGTCGACTTGCAGACATCATAATTTTAAGACAGATTTTTGCAACATACGAGGTATAAACTCGAACATAAATTCAGTGCATCAACACCTGCAATCAGATAAACCTCATGTACTCGCTCTATGTGAAACCAAGGTCAGTCCATCGACCAGCACGGTCAACTATCTTTATCCTGGGTACGACTTCTATTCCCGATTTAGGCGTAACTTTGGAATCTGTCTTTTTGTCAGAAGCGACCTCTCTTGTCAACGAGAAGAAGATCTGTATCCTGTATCGACCACCAAGTGATACCAATTTTCGAACACTTTTCGCTTCTCTTGCAGACACCATCGATCATTTACAAAGTAACTATCCAAGTGCCGAAATTGCCATCCTGGGCGACTTTAATGTCCACAATATCAACTGGCTCAAATATTCAAATACTACCGACGAACAAGGTCGTGAAGCTGAATCATTCTCAATCAGTTGTGGCTTAACTCAGCTTATTGACGAACCAACACGGATCCCTGATCGAGACGGGGAGTTCGCCAGTCTTCTTGATCTGTTTTTAACCACCAATCCGGAGATTTACACGGTCACCGTAAATCCGCCGTTAGGTTCTTCCGACCATAAACTGCTTTCGACATCGAGTATCCTGCCAATCAGTGACAGAGAGGCGCCTAGGCCGCGCAAGATTTGGCACTACAAATCTGCTAAATGGGAAGATCTCATGGAATACTTTCGAACTTTCCTTTGGATGGACGTTTGTTTTCGATTCGATAACCCATCTGACTGCGCCAGGGAGGTCTCCGATGTTATTTTGGCTGGTATGGAAGCTTACATCCCTTTTTCGAAGAAATGCTCCTCCAACGGCAAGCCTTGGTTCGACCAAAAATGCAAAGAAGCTGTTGCTTCTAAACATATTGCCTACCGACAATGGCATGAAAATCCTAACACCGTAAATCAAAACATCTTTGTTCATGCCCGGAACAGATGCAAGGGAATTATCGACGAAACCAAGGAGGCACACAATCAACGAATTAGAAACAAACTTCTCGCTTGTCCCAACAATTCCAGGTCCTTTTGGGCAGTCGCTAAGGCAGTTAGTCAAAATTTTACCAAATCCACCATACCACCACTCACACGGCCAGATAATTCCATTGCAACCACACCTGTTGAGAGAGCGAACTTGTTGGCTGAACTCTTTGCTTCACATTCTACTGTCGATTTCCAAGGAAAAACACCACCTACTATTCCCATATTGCAGTCATGGATGCCCGATGTTGTCTTCAGACAGCGCATCATAAAGCGTATTTTAATGAAGCTAGACACCAAGAAGGCTTCTGGCGCTGACGGAATACCTGCCATAGTTCTCAAAAACTGTGCAAGGGAACTAACACCAGTTTTCTGTAGACTTTTTAACCTATCCTACAGAAAGGGAATATTTCCGTCCTGCTGGAAATGTGCCACGGTTCAGCCGATACCTAAAAAAGGTAAGAAGACCTTGCCAAATAATTACCGACCAGTTGCACTGCTTTCAATAATATCGAAAGTCATGGAAAAGGTTATCAATGAGCATCTTCTAAAATATCTTGAACGATTCAATATTATTAGCGATCACCAATATGGTTTTTGTAAACATAGATCAACAGGAGATCTTCTGACTTATGTAACACATGTTTGGAACAACGCAATTGAACACTTTGGAGAATCTCGAGCGGTTGCTCTTGACATATCCAAGGCATTCGACCGTGTTTGGCACGATGGACTGTTGGCTAAGTTACACCCCACAGCAACTGTTAATTCTTTACAAAGCCCAAATTCGACCAACTATGGAATACTGCTCCCACGTTTGGGGCTCCGCTCCCAAACATACACTGCATTTGTTGGATTCTGTTCAGAGAAGAGCGGTCCGTCTGATTGGGGACCCGGAATTGACCGGCGGCCTTGATTCGCTGGAACATCGAAGAACGGTTGGCGACTTGAGTCTGTTCTACAAGTATTTTCATGGAGAGTGTTCGAAGGATGTAGCCCGCTTAATTTTTCCCAAAGCGGTGCATGTTAGAAATACACGTCGCGCTGGTGCTTCGCATCCGTATGAGGCTCAGCTTGTTACTCCGCGTACAACGCTTTTCAAGCAATCTTTTATATGGAGAACGTCATCCCTTTGGAATAATTTGCCCAGCGCTGTGTTTCCCACCGAGTACAATTTACAGCGATTCAAGAACAACGTGAATCGCTTTTTCCGCACTCGTGCCGCTCCTGGAGCGCTTTAGGGACTTCCCTGCAGCACGTGTGCTAGACCAATAAAAAAAAAAAAAAAAAAAAAAAAAAAAACGAAAACATTAAAATACTTACTTTATACAATAAAATCAGTAATTTTCGTTTGTACAATTTTACTTGAAATAGAAATGGTGTTTATATAATTGTCAAGGTCACAAAAAAACGACTCCATATATGTTTAGGAACTTCACGAGATTCCAAAAAATTACGAGTGTCAGTTTATTTTCTTAATCATTTCTGAAATGGATGGATGGAACATAAATATTATCTCCTTCTCCAAGCTCGTCTTCGTCGTCATTATCGCTCAAAATCTTTCCAGAAGTCACCGATGTCACAATTTGATCATCAGTTAATATATCTCTCGTCATTAATTCATTATATAGCACATACATACTTTGTTGAATGTCAGCATCGGAAACAAATTCTAGACAATCAGTAGGATCTTCTCGATGTTATTCAATCCACTGAATCAACGGTAGTACATTCTCTGAGTCATATCTACAGTGCTTCCTTAAAAAACCGCCATGCTTAAAACAGTTTACAATGGTTTCTCTACTGGCACTTTTCCTAGCCATATGGATATAGTTTATAGCGTCCAAGAGAGTTACAGAAAAAAGTTACTTTTATCGATCGTCTCTAACACTTTCATAAGTAAAATCTGGCTGGAGCTTTGCGTTTGTGTTTGGAGGCATAAAAATCAATTTTATTTGCTGTAGATCAATTTCAGGGTGCGCTGGACACTTGTCAATCAAAAGTAATATTTTTCTGTTTGTGAATTTTTGTCCCATTCGATCAGTTCATTTTTAAAAATTTCTGATGTCACCCAGGCTTTACTGTTTAATTTTTACTTTACTGGTAAATGTTTTTAAAACACCTGGGATTGGCGGACTTTCCTATCACCAGCAATTTTCTTTACTCTATTCCAGACATATTTATAGTTACGAACACAGTAATCCTTACTTTTGATAATTTTTTACCAGCACAGTTCTCTCCGACAAACTTTAATGTCTTATCAGGCGTCATCTTGTAAACCAAACCCGTTTCATCCGCATTAAAAATGTCCACATATTCATAACTTTCTAGAATTTCCGGCCATACATTGGCCAACCACTGATCAACAACAGCCATATCCACGCCTGCAGTTTCTCCTACTATCTTACCCCACTAATATTATGTCGCTTTTTAAATCGTTCAATCGGACGTCTAGAACAGTTAAACTCAGTGTTCTCTATTTTCCTTCCCAATTCACTAGCTTTCTTTTCTAAAGTATAGCCAGTAAAAGGAACATGTTCATGTCGTTTTTGACTCAAGCATTTAAGAAGTCCTTTATAAACTTGGTCATGTGTAGATTTTCTTACCTTTTTTACAATTAAAGTTTTTTTTATTATAGATTGATAAGATTTCTTGCCAGTTCTTCCATATGGTAAAAACCGTAGATTTAGTTAAATTCAACTGTTTCCTTACATCACTTCGTCTAACTCCATTTACTGTTTTCCTTATAATATCGTGTTTGTCTCTTAAAATAAACGCTTTACGTTTTTGTATACTCATTTTAAAATAAAAACATTCACTTTGCTAGTTTGTTCAAATATAAATTAAAACCGCATAACGTAACAAGTAAATTATAAATAATACTGCTCGAACTAGCGACACGGTGGAAACAAGTAAAATAGAAGTTCTCAGCGAGTTTCAGTGAATTCCCTAGATCAAGTCGCGCGACATCGAGCACAGGGAGTGGCAAGTTCGTCATAAACGGACACAAAACATCCAAATTTGGTTGGCTTCAGGTGGAATTCATTATAACCGGGTTCGTTATAACTGATAAAAATTTGCGTTGGTATTATGGAAGTTTTTTCGTGCATTATAAAATAGTTCGTTTTAACCGGAAATTCGCTATAAACGGGTTCGTTATAAGCAGACTTCACTGCACATGTAAAATAGTATATTTACATCAGAACTGAAAAAACTGCAAAAGAATTCTCAAAAAAATGTCGTTTATTTTCTACTCAAATGGTAGTTAATTATGTTTTCTTCATCGGTTGATTTTACAATAGACGACCATTTTGTATAGCAAAACAATTACTAGCCCAACCGCCAGGGGTTTTGAGCTCTCTTTAAATGTTAACAGGCTGCATTTTGGAGTTAAAATACGATAAAAAAAAGTTTGATGTACGCTAAACCCATAAAAGAAAATTATTAAAAACTTTTAAAAAATTTTCTTTTTTTTGTATTTTGTTCTTAAACAAGTGTTTATGGTAAACGTATTTTTTGCTTATTTAATCATACAACTTAAACTTAAAATAAAATAAAATAAAAAATATTTAAAGGTGGGATATCAAAGATTTCCGCTTTAGGTATAAAGTATTTATATTTCAATTAAACATCTAGTATAAATAAAACAGTTATTGACAACACAAAAATTCTAAATTACTGGGAGAAACTAAATGAATTACATACTCTCTGGTCGTCATATTAGATCCGCCATTTTGAATTTTTCAAATCTGTCATCAGATTCTTAATCAGCACCCCGAGAAACCCCTACTAGTGGTATACAGAAACCTTAATTTAATCATAAATGAGTTTGGAAGCATGATTCCCACTACAAGTGAAGGGGTTAAACCAGCCATTTTATTTTAAATAATTTTTTTAAATTACGGTAAAACTAAAAAAAAGAATCTGAATATTTTTTTTTCCTAAAATTTCCCGTTCTTTCACATGATGCTATTAGTTTTTCGATATCTTCTTTTTTTTGTAGGCTTAGCATACACTTCAGAGCAGCAAACTTTTTTATCGTATTCTACGCCAAAAAAACTACCTATATCCCAAAATGCAGCCCGTTGGCATTTAATGAGAGCTTTTTGTCAAAATTTGCCTCTGACGACTGGGATAGACCAGTAACTTCCGGTTTCAATGGAAACGCGACATATCATTTTATTATAAATTCTCTACATGTACAAGTCGTATTACTTGGGATTAGACTGTATCATTTTGGAGAAAATTTCGGATATTTCGTCTACGATTCTAGGGAACAACGTTCAGAGATTTTTACTCTTTGAGCATGAATAAGTACAAATCTTAACTTAAGCCTCTCTTATTGTTTTCAGGTTCAATTTCAATTGATTCGCTAAACTCTCCTAGATAGAAAAAAAAAGAATCTCTGACCTTAATGGTGTAACCTGTAGAGTGTTGATAACACAGCCCCACAAAAAAAAAGTGGGGTATACTTTTGATGCGATATATCAGATCCGTAGTATTTTTGCCCGCTGATCACGAATCTGACGTCAGAATAATCGCCATCACATCTCAATTTTTTTCTAACCTCTAAAAAATAGGTAAAAATTAGTAAAAATTAAGAAAAATACACTCCTAAAAAATTGATTCAAGCTTTTTCATGAATCCAAAGATGTATTAATATGTATTCGGACACGCTAAGCTAATATTCATCGGTTGGATTAAGCCATACAGTTCTGTTTTCTTTCTAACCTCAATAAATCAGACAGATATAGTGCTTCTCGAATTCAAAAACGAATTCAAATTAAAATTCAACCGATTCTTACCAAATTTGGTACACGGGGGTTTTTGGGTTGCTGATCATGAATCTGAGGTCGGATTTGCAAAATTCAAAATGGCGGATCCAAGATGGCGGACAAAATTTTTGACAACCAACCGATTCCTACCAAATTTGGTATACAGTTGGGGAATCCTCAAACCTGATACTCTTAAACCCTAAACCCTGAAACCTTAGACTCCCACACCCTGTAACCTCAAAAAATAGACCTCAATAACCCTGTAACTTTAAAAATGAGACCCAATAAACTCAAAACCAGGACTTTTAAACCATATACTCTCAAATAGTAGACCCTTAAGCCCTAGAATTGAGAAGGTTAGACCCGCGCCTAACTTTCCTTTTTTTGGCTGTATCTTGTTCTTTTTTTCCGCGAATGACCTAACACATGGGCTGAAAAGTCCCGGGCCTAACACATAGATGGCGCTAGTTTTATTGCAGTCACCTTTTTTTCAGTTAATACTAACCTTCAAAAGACAGCTGTTAAAATTTCATGATATTCTATTCATTAGTTTGTGAGTTATTGTGCTAAGAGTGACGCTACTTTTGTTATTTTCAAAACAATGGATCAAAAACAATTTCGTGTTTTAATTTTACACTGCTTCTTGATGGGAAAAAATACCGTTTAAGCGAAGCAATGGCTTGAAAAGTGTTATGGGGACTCCGCTCCATCAGAAACAACAATAAAACGTTGGTTTGCTGACTTCAAACGTGGTCGTAGAGACACCGATGATGCAGAACGCAGTGGACGTCCAAATGAGGCGGTAACACCAGAAAACATCAAAAAAATCCATAAAATCGTTTTGAATGATCGAAAAGTGAAGTTGCGTGAGTTAGCTGACATCGTAAAGATATCAAAAGAACGTGTTGGCTTTATATTGCATGAGCATTTGACTATGAGAAAGCTCTGTTCAAAGTGGGTGCCGCGTTTGCTCACTGTTTATCAAAAACAAGAACGTGTTGATGATTCTGAGCAGTGTTTGGCCATTGTTAGAGCGGCGCTGGAATGATTGCGTTGCTCTTGATGGAGATTACGTTGATGAATAAAGCTAATTTTGAACCAAAAAAACCGTGTTTTCTTTGTTAGGCCCGGGACTTTTCAGCCCATGTGTTATTCAAAGGCTTTCTGCCCAAACGCTTTTGAGGACTTGTTTCTCTTTTTAGCGACCAGCAATAGTCCGCTAGCATATGGTCATCCCATCGTCCTTGATACCGATATTCTATGATTTTCAGATCTTGGTGAAAACGTTCCCCTTGCTCCTCACTGTAGTCACCAAGATTATCTGGGAAATCATCGATGTGGGAGTCCAGGAAATGTAATTTTAGATTCATTAAGCAACCTAATGTTTGAAAATTTTTTACCATTTTCTCGACTATTTCTTTGTACTTAGGACTTTTATTATTTCCCAAAAAGTTTGTTGCGACTTCTTTACAACTAAGCCAAGCAGCTTTTTCAACTTTATTAATTTTAGTAACAAATAATGAATCTTGAAACAATTTTCTTATTTGTGGCCCGTCAAAAACGCCTGCCTTAATTTTAGCTTCAGAAAATTTCGGAAATTTTTATGCAAATATTTGAAACATGGGCCGTTTGTATCTAATGCTCTCGTGAATTGCTTCATAAGTCCAAGCTTAATGTGAAGCGGGGGAATAAGAACTTTTCCTGGATCTACCAATGGTGGAAACAATACATTATTTTCACCAGGAGTGAACGATTCTCTTGTTGGCCAAATTTTTTTCTCATAATGACGTTCCCTGTCTCTGCTATTCCACAGACATTTATAACAGGGATAAAGTGTAAACCTTGACTGTTGGCCAAGCAATATTGTTACAATTTTCAGATCTCCACAAATTTTCCGGTTATGATCAGCATATTTTATTTTTATCAAAAGCTGCTTCATTTTTTCATCTTGCTCTTCCATAACTGTGGAATGAGCAATCGGAATGGGAGCGTAAACGTTGGTATTATGCAGCAAAACTGCCTTAATGCTCCGTTTAGAAGAATCAATGAACAGTCTCCATTCTTCAGGATCGTATGAGTTATTTTGAAATTCATCCATTAGACCTTTTACATCGGTACAATATGAAAGTGACAATTCCTCATCCATTGTGAAATATTTTCGAAATTCTTCATCTCTGTTTCTATAATAAGAAATCGTAGCTTCTGGCTTAAGTAAATGTATTTTCTTTAAAAAGGAAGCAAGATGCTCTGAACCATCTTTGGATAAGCCTAAATCTCTGACTAGATCACTAAGTTCTGACTGTGATACGAGTATTGGTTCTGGTTTACGGTTGTATGGTAGAAATTCTTTATCTGTGTCACTAGTATATGATAGGTTGTCACTAGAACATTCATTAGTAACAGTGTTTGAATCTTTTTCGACAGTCTCAATGTTTTCGGCATGAACTGATAAGGTGAAATCATTTGTTTCCATAACATCAGCATCAAGTGGTTCAGGAGGCGGAATTAGTTTAGTTGGTCTTGTTACTGTCGAAATATCGTTATAAGTAATAGTGCTTTTATTTTTTCGGTTATGCCTAGATACAACATTCATACAAAAGTAGCAATCATTTTCACTGTATGGTCTATTCCATATTGCTGGTCTGGAATATTTAATCGCCTTCTTATTGATGTACAACATTATTTTGCAAGAACTGCAAATGATGTGGGGAACCCAATCTGTATCCTGGTGCTGTATTTCAATGTTAAAATAATCCTTATATAAGGTTTTAATCTTATCCGTTATCGGTGACCCCATTTTACTCAATACGTGTTGACAGCAAATATAACAAAATGAATCACTGTTTTTATCGCACTTATGAAAAGTCCTTGTACCGTGAGACCGTTTTCTTGTAGCATTATACTCTACATGAGCCAAGTCACCCACACATGAAGAGCTACGGTCGCTGGATGACGACGGCTGCGGGCCTGCTTTCCCACCCTGACCAACCGCCGATACTGGGTTTCCGAGTCCCTGCATCGTAATTCTCTTTCTTCTACCTACCATGACGGCATCTAAGCCGTTATCCAGGAACTCTGCCGGCTAGTGGAGTAACACCGTTGCCCACCGTCACCACGTGGAGGTGCCCTGGATGCAGGTAGAAGAATAAAAATCGACCGATGAATTTTCTCGGCGTTCAAAATGGCGCGCGAAAACATCTGCCACCTTGAATTTTGCAAATCCAACCTCAGATTCGTGATCAGCGACCCAAAAAATCCCCGTGTACCAAATTTGGTAAGAATCGGTTGAATTTTAATTTGAATTCGTTTTTGCATTCGAGAAGCACTATATCTGTCTGATTTATTGAGATTAGAAAGAAAACAGAACTGTATGGCTCAATCCAACCGATGAATATTAGCTTAGCGTGTCCGAATACATATTAATACATCTTTGGATTCATGAAAAAGCTTGAATCAATTTTTTAGGAGTATATTTTTCTTAATTTTTACTAATTTTTACCTATTTTTTAGAGGTTAGAAAAAAATTGAGATGTGATGGCGATATTCTGACGTCAGATTCGTGATCAGCGGGCAAAAATACTACGGATCTGATATATCGCATCAAAAGTATACCCCACTTTTTTTTGTGGGGCTGTGTAATCAGCTGATCGTGTAAATTGCTTCTTTTTGATACCCTTTTCATGTTCCTTAATTCTAGTTAATATTCATCTCCCCGTTAGTTTTGTAGCAACTTGTCGTAAGTAAACGAATTTTGTCATTTGGTATTCTCAAGCATGGTCCAATTTCCGCACACATGCCGCTCCTGGAGCGCTTTAGGGACTTCCCTGTAGCACGTGTGCTAGTCCCATAAAAATAAAAAAAAATTGTTGAAAGGGTTTACGGTTGTAAAAATGTTGGGTCTTTTAAGTAATTTGGCTATTTTGACGGTATCACCGTATATGCAGGGTAAAATTGCACTACCTACTTATTACTATTTTGTGTAAGAACCGGGTTTTTAAAGCCGCGAATTGACCGTATATTATTGTCAGTTACTGCAGTGTAGTTATTGTCATTACTTTCTAAAACACTAATCAGTCGATTTGTCTCGGCTGTAAAGAATCAAGTTCATTCGATAGTATTTGGTATGACTTATTGGCTAAAATACGTTCCTATGTTATGTTTGAAAGGCTATGTTTAGGACTTTCATGTTGCCACAGAGAGCATTCTTTACAAGTAGCAGTGCCACAAGGCTCCCTACTGTTCCCTACTCTCTTTCTTCATGATATTATCGATTTACTGAAAAAGGCCATAAATGATGTCTGTGTGACTGTTTCTTCATTTACCCTAAATACTGGCACATCAGCCACCTTTGCAAATATGCAGCAGGAAATTATTCCTAAGGATGAGGATAACCAAGTGGAATTTAACGATACAAAAACCATTTTTTTTTTCTTTAAAGTTAATGTTGCAGAACCCTACAAAATTTTTTTTTTTTTTATGGGTCTAGCTCACGTGCTGCAGGGAAGTCCCTAAAGCGCCCCAGGAGCGGCACGAGTGCGGAAAAAGCGATTCACGTTGTTCTTGAATCGCTGTAAATTGTACTCGGAGGGAAACACAGCGCTGGGCAAATTATTCCAAAGGGATGACGTTCTCCATATAAAAGATTGCTTGAAAAGCGTTGTACGCGGAGTAACAAGCTGAACCTCATACGGATGCGAAGCACCAGCGCGACGTGTATTTCTAACATGCACCGCTTTGGGGAGGAATTAAGCGGGCTACATCCTTCGAACACTTTCCATGAAAATACTTGTAGAACAGACTCAAGTCGTCAACCGTTCTTCGATGTTCCAGCGAATCAAGGCCGCCGGTCAATTCCGGGTCCCCAATCAGACGGACCGCTCTTCTCTGAACAGGATCCAACAAATGCAGTGTATGTTTGGGAGCGGAGCCCCAAACGTGGGAGCAGTATTCCATAGTTGGTCGAATTTGGGCTTTGTAAAGAATTAACAGTTGCTGTGGGGTGTAAAGCTTTCTGGTTCTAAATAATATTCCCAACTTTTGAGAAGCTCTCCTTGCTATGCATGCAACATGTTCATGCCAAGACATATTTGCTCCCAAACTAACGCCCAACAAATTGAGCGACGATGCTAGGGGAATGGAGTGCCCCGACATAACTATGTCGGGTTCAGCAACGTTAACTTTTTTAGAAAAAAAAAACTGCCGCTTGGGTTTTTGCAGCGTTAAATTCCACTTGGTTACTGTCACCCCAAGATAGAATTTCTTCCAGGTCTTTGTTAAGTTGAACGACCTCCTGCTGTCTGCGGATATTCGCCTGAGCCGCCGATGTCCGAGCGTTCAAGGTGAATGAAGAGACAAGCGTACTGTCATCTGCAAAGCTATAGATTGGATTCCCGGTCTTTTCCAGCAGATCGTTAATGTAAATGAGAAAGAGAGTAGGAGACAGTATGGAGCCCTGGGGCACACCGGCGTTGATAGTGAGGGTGTTAGAAAGAAATCCGTCGACCGCCACTCGTAAAGAACGCTCTCTGAGGAAACATGAGAGCCACAAACAGAACCTTTCAGACATACCATAAGAGCGTAACTTAGCCAACAGTCCATCGTGCCAAACACGGTCGAATGTCTTGGATATGTCAAGAGCAACCGCTCGAGATTCTCCAAAGTGTTCAATTGTGTTGTTCCAAACGTGTGTTACATAGGTCAGAAGATCTCCTGTTGATCTATGTTTACGAAAACCATATTGGTGATCGCTAATAATATTGAATCGTTCAAGATATTTTAGAAGATGCTCATTGATAACCTTTTCCATGACTTTCGATATTATTGAAAGCAGTGCACTGGTCGGTAGTTATTTGGCAAGGTCTTCTTACCTTTTTTAGGTATCGGCTGAACCGTGGCACATTTCCAGCAGGACGGAAATATTCCCTTTCTGTAGGATAGGTTAAAAAGTCTACAGAAAACTGGTGTTAGTTCCCTTGCACAGATTTGAGAACTATGGCAGGTATTCCGTCAGCGCCAGAAGCCTTCTTGGTGTCTAGCTTCATTAAAATACGCTTTATGATGCGCTGTCTGAAGACAACATCGGGCATCCTTGACTGCAATATGGGAATAGTAGGTGGTGTTTTTCCTTGGAAATCGACAGTAGAATGTGAAGCAAAGAGTTCAGCCAACAGGTTGGCTCTCTCAACAGGTGTGGTTGCAATGGAATTATCTGGCCGTGTGAGTGGTGGTATGGTGGATTTGGTAAATTTTTTTTTTACTGC
>CM032451.1:82504592-82665828 GCA_019049505.1 Pachyrhynchus sulphureomaculatus | reverse complement strand
AAAATGTCGGAATCTTGTTCGTCTGGACCCCACAAAACGATTCCCCTTTCCAGATATTGAGATAGCCGAAATCTGAGCTCGATTAAACGACGTTAACCCGTGCCGCTCGTCGCTCAAAGTTTGAAAAAATCCAAATTTTTGGCCAAAAAGCTGACATATGGAGCCATAACTCCAGAACGGTAAATAATAGAAACACGCTTAATATCTCAAAAGAAAGCCAATGTTGTTCTTCAAAATTTATATTCTATACATAATTGTTGTTATTTTAAGTCAAACCGAGTTACAACAGCCTTTAGCCCCAAAAAACGTGACCTGGTACCACTAGGAGCATACTTCGTATATTTTGTTATTAAGTGATAAATTTTGCTTTTTTTTGGTATAAAACAAGTAATACTGATAAGTCTAATGACATTTTTTATTTTAAAATATAAAAATTAGGTATATAATACATACAAAAACAGACACAGAAAAGATACAGACGTAGTACCTACATGAGTTGATAATTTTACATAGTTATCTAATCTATTCTAGAGCTTTTGTTAAAGTAGTTTTTGAAACGTCAGGATATAATGCTCGGCATTTACTTACAACTTGCAGGACATATTGCTTTTGGTCTTCATCTTTTGTCAGAAGGTCGTTAAAGTCGGTTATTAATTTAACACCACGCTCAGCCATATCATTAACTACTTTTAATGTTTTGACAATTTTCAATCCTTCTTGGAAGTCATTATTTTGAGGCCAGGTGTTTGGATGTTGTCTTAGGAAACCTGTTTTTATATTAAATTGGTCAAAGAATGTAAACGTTTCTTTGGTAAGTAAATTTACCAATCCTCCATCAACTACCTCTTTTAAGTTTTCTTTCCTAACTTTTGGATTTACAACCTTAGCGTGCTGTGATGGTTCATCTGTGCTACTGAGCAATTTATTAGCCATTAACAACTTTTCATCGTCTGTAATGGTGGGATCAAGAAACGATAATCCCACCAACTTTGCATTCAAATACCAGAAATGGTTCGAAAATTTGGTCAGGGCTATTTCTGCAATGTCGTTGTCACATTCTTTATAGTCTAACAGACTATGCAAAATACCTAAATCTTGCTTTGGTGCAAGATGAGCTTTTGGAGCATTGAACCAAGCTTTACAATAAATTTTAACTAGGAAAACAGAAATGGCACGCACAGAACTTTCTTCTTCTTTAGAAATCTTAAATTGACGACGAAAAATGTATATTTTTAAGCACTAAATAGCCTTTGCCATCCACCTAGCGTGATGAATGGCTCCTGGAGTTCTAAAACCCACAACATTGCCGTCTAGTGATCCAACAAATACGAGAACCAACTGCAATAGCTCCTTGTAGTCATCTCTGGGTGGCTCTCAGTTAATTTGGTCTCGAATTCAGCAGTAACATTTGCAATTACTTCTGGAGTTAGCTGCTTTTGTATTAGATTGTCACTGATACCTGTGTCGTATTTTCCTTTGTCTATCTTGGGCCACGCAATGACGAATCTCTTGAAAATGTCTGTCTCTTAACAGAATTTCCAAGATATGATGACGGTAAGCTAGGTATAACAATTCTCTTCCTAACATTTGCTCCAATATGACGCATGCTCCTTTGAGTCTTCCCGTGTTGGATGCTGTAGTGTCGAAGCACATCGCCTTGACGGTGTTGAGAAGACCCCATTCATGTAGGCATTCGTATACGGCTACGGCTTGCTCCTCTCCAGAGCTGTTTGCTGTTACAGGAACTCCCAGCAGCTGTTCCTTTTCGCCATATGAAATAGCTATAGCTATTTGCTCACATTGTTCATTTTTTAAAACACCCGGTAAAAGTTTACCGTCCCAATGGACAACCACGGGCTCTTTTTCAGGAATGTTTACTTTATCAAAATTTTTTTTATTATATTGTTCTCTGAACATTTGCCTTCTATCATGTAATAAAGTTTTCGAGACTTTGTACTCAAGAGGGTCAAGGTTTAGTGCTTCTAGAGTAGCTATTAAAATTCTTGTGGCATTTCTGTCGGATACCTTACATCGATCTAATAAAATGGACAATTTCATGTTTAAAATCTTTTTACCGCCCCTTGCAAATGAAACTTTCATCCTCTTGCTCTCAGATGGTCCTGGATCTTCTGCAGCTTCTTCAGGGATGTCCATTTCCTCCAAGCTCTCAAGTTCCTGGTAGATGCTGTCCTCTTCAGTGTCTTCTTCTCCTTCTTCGAACTTGTCTTCATCATCCATCTCTAAGAAGCAACAAAAGAAAGAGAAAAAAAAAAGACTATAAAAACTTGTCGTTTCAGCAGAATAGTAATAATACATAGGTACTAAATTACCTACTTCTAATTATCAAAAGGTATTATTTAAAAAATATAAACTCAATCATAAAGATGCCAAATCATGCTCTCATGTACAATTTTCTTTCAATTATAATGAAACTATTTACTTATTTGTTTATCTATTTTTTAGAATACTAATAATAAAAAAAAACTCACCAATATCAAAAGTTGCTTCTTGGATTTGTCGGTTCATTTTTGCAAGTTCCTTTTGCACCTTGATTTCTTCAGCTCGAGACAACTTGAGATCCATTCCAGTCATGGAACCAGGGCGGCCCTTCTGCCTCTGTTTCACGAGAAACGCCTTATCTTCTTCCGATTTCATCAGAGCCAAGGCATCTTGTTGAGCAATATCAAAGAGATCATCCAACTTTTCAACAAACTGTTTAAATTTGTTCTTGGCCGTTTTCAATGTTTTCTTCCTGTCTTTTTTGAAGAGTTCTCCACTCGGCGTGAAGTTTTTCCAGCTTAGTAATTGCATCTTGCTCATGTTTAGTCGGGATTCGAGCTTTCTCCCAAAAAATGAACACTTCTTGTATTGTAAGTTTTGCCGATTCTCTTACAGTTAATTTCACAGTACGTAAATTATAAAATAAAGCACACAAAACTTGACGATTTGAGGGTAGTTTACAACCGGTGATCTGGTGAATGGGATAGCCCACAAGAAATATTTTATCCTTGGTCCGGCTTTGTACACCTGATGTGGATGCCATTTCAGAGGCCAATAGGTAAATAACAGTTAACTTGGAAAATGAAACAAAATATATTGCAAACTTTAATTTCAATAAAATGTTTTCAAATGTCTTTTAAAATAATACTATAATAGTTATAAAAACAATAACACACACACTTGGAAAATTAAAAAAAAAAAAACGTTAAAATATCTTCACTAGATAATTGTTCGATCTAACCAGCTCAAAGGCACTTTAGAAACTAAACTGAATAAATAAAAGGTCGGTTGTACGCTGAAGTAAAATCACCATCCCTAAAATAGAAATTAGATTCACCCTCCTTTTTACCTGTCAAACGGGTCTTTCTTTGGTAAACTAGTCGGGTAATCCCCATATAATAAAAGATTAAATTTGAACAAAAGGCTCTTTATGTTTGAAAATTGAGTTCCAAAATACTTTTTAACAAAAAAATGTTAATTCCGAGACACATTATGTAAAAACCCGTAAAATTCTTAGAATACTCCCAAACTGGCTCCTACTGGTACCAGGTCACGTTTTTGGGGCTAAAGGCTGTTGTAACTCGGTTTGACTTAAAATAACAACAATTATGTATAGAATATAAATTTCGAAGAACAACATTAGCTTTCTTTTGAGATATTAAGCGTGTTTCTATTATTTACCGTTCTGGAGTTATGGCTCCATATGTCAGCTTTTTGGCCAAAAATTTGGATTTTTTCAAACTTTGAGCGACGAGCGGCACGGGTTAACGTCGTTTAATCGAGCTCAAATTTCGGCTATCTCAATATCTGGAAAGGGGAATCGTTTTGTGGGGTCCAGACGAACAAAATTCCGACATCGATTTTTTGCGGTCACCCTAGTGTACACTATGGCATAAAGTCTTTAATTTATGATTATTAAGTTTTTAATGAAAGGTTGACACAACTCGATTTTAAAAGTTTTTGAAATTAACTCCGCGAATTACACGGGTAGAATAGTCGATGGAAACGCACTTGTAGACAGGAAGTGAGATTTTTAGACTGGTGTGCTTATGACTTACGATTGGTTTCTCTTCGTGAGTTTTCCATAAGTTTCCTGGCCTTTCCAATTGAGATCCTCAAAAAAATATTGTCTCAGCCATTGCCATCCTAGTTTCTTTTGGGCTGCTAAACACTTTTTGGCCTGAAATGCCTGAGGATGAGCAGGATATTTCAAGAAAGGAAAAAGCCTTAAACTTGGGAGCTAGAAGCCGTTACTGCACTACTACATTACTAAAAAACACTCTGGCGTGCTGGAGAAGAAAGCCACTACGGCTTCATGGTCGAAAAAGCCACTTCGGCATTCCGATGGAAAAAGCCACTACGGCATTCTGATGGAAAAGGCCCTTATAATTGTATCTCGGCCGCTTAAATATTTTCCTTAAAGTGACGTCTTTAAAATGGCTCACTTCCGGGTGAAAAATTAATGCAAACTAAATAAATCAAGCCGGCAACACGCTTTACACACTCTGCCGGTTTAAATTGAACTGCTCAAAAAGTTAAAACACTATTTTAAGCTACACCGCTCAAGAATTGAAATCACTACAATAAATGTAATAAAATACAAATTATAGGGAGAAAAATAGAGTCGTAACATGATCTTAAAATCTAGCAAAAAATACAACTTAAGCTAAAAATAATAAAAAAAAAACCGGTCAAGTGCTAGTTGAACTTGCGCAATTAGTGTTCCGTACGTTGATTGCTTTTAGAATAAAAATTTTTGTTACGGAGATATAAAATGATCAGTGACTTCACAAAACACACCCCAAATGAGTTTTCAACAAAGTTTGTTTCCGATCTTTACTGAAAATTGATGACCTTGTTTTTTTTTTTAAATACTAGATAAATTATTAAAGGTAATGCACTCGTGATAATTTTTGTTCAGTCTACACCCCATGGAGAATATTCCAGATTTGTTTCAATTTCTTCTTATATTCCATTATCTCACCTTATCTTCCATTATCTCACCTTATCTCCCATTATCTAGGCTTATCGCGACTTATCTCCCATTATTTCTCCTTATCTTCCATTATCTAGGCTTATCTCAGCTTATAACCATTATTTCTCCTTATCTCCCATTATTTCTCCTTACCTTCCATTATTTCTCCTTACCTTCCATTATCTTACCTTATCTCTCATTATCTAGACTTATCTCCCATTACTTCTCCTTATCTCCCATTATCTCTTCCTATCTTCCATTATCTTACCTTATCTCCCATTATTTAGGCTTATCTCGACTTATCTATCATTATCTCTCCTTATCTCTCATTATTTATCCTTGTCTCCCATTATCTAGGCTTATCTCGACTTATCTCTCATTATTTCTCCTTGTCTCCCATTATTTCCCTTTATCTCGCATTATCTCGCCTTATTTCCCATTATCTAGGTTTATCTCGATTTATATCCCATTATTTCTCCTTATCTCCCATTATCTAGGCTTATCTCGACTTATCTCCCATTATTTCTCCTTATCTCCCATTATTTCTCTTTATCTCCCATTATCTTACCTTATCTCCAATTATCTAGGCCTATATCGCGTTATCTCCCATTATTTCTCCTTATCTCCTATTATCTAGGCTTATCTCGACTTATCTTACATTATTTCTCCTTATCTCCCATTATTTCTCCTTATCTTCCATTATTTCACACATTTTTTCGCAATTTTTAAAGAATAATACAAAGAAAAGTATTACATTATATATATTTTTGAACTCGTGTTTTTACAAGCTTTCATTTGACACCCCATTCGATGACCTAGTAAAAAAAAATTCACTTAGATTTCATCCCTCAAAACTAACCCCTTAAGTCAAAATGTAACTTTTAAAATTACACGGCTCTGAGGAGGCCATCAATTCCTATATTAGTACCAAATTTCAACTTTCTAGGTCAAATAGTTTCGGAGAAAATCGGGTGTGACGGACGGACGGACGCCGAAGTGATCTTATAAGTGTTCCGTAGGGAACACTAAAAAATATTTAAATGTGGGAAATTAAAGATAAAAGTCTAAGCTTTAGGTATAAAGTATTTATATTTCATTTAAACATCCAGGTATAAAGAACAGTTATTGAAAATACAAAAATTCTAAATTATTTCAAGAAATTAAATGAATTGCTACCCTCTGGCCGTCATATTGCATCCGCCATTCAAATCTGTCATCGGATTCTTAATCAGCACCCCCCGAGAAACCCCTTAATAGCCAATTTCAAAATATTTAGTGGTATACAGAAACGTTAATTTAATCATAAATGAAGTTGGAAGCATGATTCCCACTACAGCTGAAAGTTTTAAACCAGTCATTTTATTTTAAATATTTTTTTTTAAATTACAGTAAAACTAAAAAAAAATAATCTATATACTATTTTTTGTAAAGTTCCCATTCTTTCAAGTGGTGCTATTGGTTTTTCGATAACTTTTTTATTTTTTCGAGATATTTGCGAAAAAAACTGAATTTTTCATTTTATTTTCGATTTTGTAAGCTTAGCGTACACTTTAAAGCAGCAAATTTTTTTCATCGTATTCTACGTCCAAAAAACTACCTGTATGCCAAAACGCAGCCTGTTAAGATTTAACGGGGGCTTTTCGTCCAAATTTGCCTCCGACGACTGGGCTAATCTAACTCTTGATTTTTGATGGAACAAAAAAAATTTCGTGTTGATTAAGCATTGCTTTTTGATGGGAAAAATACAGCCAGAACTCAAGAATGACTTGAGAAGTATTATAGCACATCTGCTCTGTCGAAACTATTAGTGAACTTAAATGCAATCGTGCAATCACCGATGCACTACGTTCCAGACGTCCAAATGAGTCAGTTACCCAAAAAAACACAAAAAATTCACCACCTGAGAGAGATATAGGTGACATCGTGAAGATATCTGCGGAATGCGTGAGGCATATTTTGAATGAATATTTGCATATAAAAAAGCTTTCTGCCCGATGGCTGCCGCGCACTCTCACGATTGATCAAAAACAGCAACGTGTTGAAGCTTCAGAACGCTGCTGGGCACTGTTTCGGCGTAATCCCAAAAGAGTTTTTGCGTCGATTCGTAACAATGGACGAAACATGAATCCACCATTCCACGCCTGGGTCCAACAGTTAGTCCGCAGAGTGGCTGAGACCGTATGAAAGCCCACCGAAGCGTCTCAAAATACAAAATCAGCTGAAAAGGGTGTGGTAAGTATTTTTTGGTATGCACCTGGAATAAAACTGATCAGCTATTTTAAGAAGGGGTGAACAATCACCAGAGATTTTTACGTTGGTTTATTGGACCGTTTGGGTAGTGAAATCAAGAGGAAAAGTTTGCATTTAGCGAAGAAAAAATTGTTGTTTCCAACTCTCTCCATTACCCTTTTAACCGCTTGTATGCTTGATTATTAATGATTAATTTGCAGGTATCCATTACAGAAAAAAAAAAACTACAAAATATTTAACATCCCCCACCCTTTCACCCTCGCCCTCGGTAACAATATCTGTAGGGTTGATTTATACTTCCATTACTATATGAGTACCAAATTTGATATCTATATCTTCTCTCATAAGAGAGTTATCATACTCACAGATAGCCAGACAGACCAATACAAGTGGGAAATATATTTTTACGAAAACGTAAAAGAAATGCGAAGATCTCGAAATGTGATTTTTTCACTAATAAAATACTTCTCTTTAGCAAGGAAATTACTGTTATGTTATACCTCAATATTATTTCCTTTTTATCCTAATTCTTCTTCTTAAGGTGCCGTGCAGATGCCTGCGTAGGCGTCTGTACCAAAGTTCTCCCGTCAGATGATTCTGTTTAAAGCCGCATTTTGGAGAGACCGAAAATCACCCATTCCTGTCCAGTGACGGATATTGCGCAGCCATGATAGCTTGTTCGTCCCGTTCCCCTTTTGCCTTGAATTTTACCCTGCAGTATCAGGCGTTGAAAGCTGTAACGTTCCCCACGAATAATATGACCCAAGTGTGAAATCTTTCTCCTTTTTATGTTTTCATTAATTCCTCAGTCTATCAACCCAAGATACTCTCAGCATTCTTTTGAGTATCCATATTTCAAATGCTTCCAGTTCGTTAATAGATGACACTTTTAATGTCCATGTTTCAACATCGTACAGCAAAACGGACCAAACAGCACTTAACCATCCGGTACCTAAGTTGTAGGTTAAGGTTTTTATTACAAAGGAATTTGCGTAACTTGATGAAAGTTGCTTTTGCTTGCCTCAACTCTGGCCCTAATTCCCATGTCCGAATCCCATTTGTCATTCACAAGGCATTCCAGGTATTTGAACTTGCTAACCTGTTCTATATTCTCGCCATTTATATGAATTCGGACATCTTGAATTGGATTTCCACTGATGATCTTGAATTTTGTTTTGTTTATGTTGATGCTTAATCCAATGTTTTCTCCCGCTTTGTGTATAGCCTTCAATAATGCTTGAAGAGTATCCGCGCTATCTGCCAGAATGGCAGTGTCATCCGCATATCTGATGTTGTTTATCGGAACACCGTTTACTTTGATACCCAGATCACTCGACGACATTGCCTCAATGAAGGCTCTTTCGACATATAAATTAAACAGCATAGGTGACAAAATACAATCCTGTCTAACTCCCTTTCTTATTTCAAAATCTTCCGTTGTATAAACATTCTGAAGTCTTACATTTGCTGATTGATTCCAGTATAAGTTGGCAATGATTTTTATATCTTTAGAATCTAGCCCTAGTTCTTGTAGGCTATGTTTAACGTTGTCGAATGCCTTCTCATAGTCTACGTAGCATATGAATACATCCTGTCTGTGATCCAGACAATTCTAAACCAGCATTTGGAGACTGAAGGTGGCTTCTCTCGTCTCCAAACCCCCTTTAAATCCGAACTGACTATCTCCACTAACTTCTTCGCATTTTTTGTATAGTCTCGTAGGAATGATGCGCAAGAAGAGTTTCAGAAAATGGCTCATGAGACTAATTAAGCGATAGTTCTTATATCGTTTAGAGCTGGCTGTTTTTGGCAGGGTAATAAATGTAGAACGCAGCTAATCCTTCGGTATTTTCCCAGAATCATAAATGTTGTTAAAGAGTGTTACAAGCTTTGTTAAATTATCATTACTGACTTTACAGATTGCCTCTGAGAATATGTTATCTGGACCAGGGGTTTGATCATTTTTCATTAATGAAATAGCGTGAACCACCTTACCCTTCAATACTTCAGGGCCAGACGAATTATTTGTTAAGAGATCTGGTGAACATGATTTATTATCATTAAACAAATTTGAGATGTAACTTTTCCAGGCATCAAGCTGTTCTTCTGGGTCCAAGATCGGTTTATTCACCTTATTTGGGATATGAGAGGAGGGATTTTTCTTGTATGTTCCAGCTATTTCTTTTTTATTTTCTTATGAAGGTAGAAGGTGTCACCAAGACGCTGCAAGTTTTCGGCCTCGATACATCTTTGTTTTTTTTTAGGGGTCGAGCACACGTGCTACAGGGAAGTCCTTAAAGCGCTACAAGAGCGACACGTGTACGGAGAAAGCGATTCACGTTGTTCTTGAATCGCTGTAAATTGTACTCGGTGGGAAACACATTCCTGGGCAAAAGGGATGATGTTCTCCATATAAAAGACTGCTTGAAAAGCGTTTGATGGTATACAGGGAAAATAAAAAAAAAGCGTTGTAACAAGCTGGACCTCATACGGATGTTTTAGTATTAGCGAGACGTGTACTTCTAACATGCACCGCTCTGGGAGGAATTAAGCGTGCCACATCCTTCGAACACTTTCCATGAAAATACTTGTAGAATAGGCTCAAGTCGCCAACCGTTCTTCGATGTTCAACGAATCAAGGCCGTCGGTCAGTTCCGGGTCTCCAATCAGACGAACAGCCCTTCTCTGAATAGAATCCAACAAATACAGTGTATGTTTGGGAATGTAGCTCCAAACATGGGAGCAGTATTCCATAGTTGGTCGAATTTGAGTTTTGTAAAGAATTAACAGTTGTGGAGTGTGAAGCTTTCTGGTTCGAAATAATATTCCCAGCTTTTGAGAAGCTCTCCTTGCTATGCCTGCAACATGTTCATGCCAGGACATATTTGCTCCAAAATTAACGCCCAACAAATTGAGTGACGATGTTAGAGGAATGGAGTGCCCCGACCTAACTATGTCGGGTTCAGCAACGTTAACTTTTTTAGAAAAAACTGCCGCCTGGGTTTGTGTAGGGTTAAATTCTACTTGGTTACTATCACCCCAAGATAGAATTTCTTCCAGGTCTTTGTTAAGTTGAATGACTTCCTGCTGTCTGCGGATAATCGTCGTAGCCGATGTCCGAGCGTTCAAGGTGAATGAAGAGATAAGTGTACTGTCATCTGCAAAGCTGTAGATTGAATTCTCGGTCTTTTCCAGCAGATCGTTAATATAAATGAGAAAGATAGTAGGAGACAATATGGAGCCTTGGAGTACACCGGCGTTGATAGTGAAGGTGTTAGAAAGAAATCCGTCGAGTGTCACTCGTAAAGAACACTCTCTGAGGAAACATGAGAGCCACAAACAGAACTTTTCAGACATACCATAAGAACGTAGCTTAGCCAACAGCCCAGCGTGCCAAACACGGTCGAATGCCTTGAATATGTCAAGAGCAATCGCTCGAGATTCTCCAAAGTGTTCAATTGCGTTGTTCCAAACATGTGTTACATAAGTCAGAAGATGTCCTGTTGATCTATTTTTACGAAAGCCATATTGGTGATCGCTATAATGTTCCAGCCACTGCTCTTTAGCAATCCTTATTTCTTTACGGTTTTATCTTTGAAGACAGGCATAACCAGTTTGATTTTTTGGTCTTTGCATTATCTGCGTTTTTCCATAAGATTTAATATATGTTGGGTCATCCATTCGTTCTTCGTTTAATGTTGACTGTTGAAGATAAGTGTTGTTGCCAATTTCAAATGACTCTAACTTTGAACCAGTCCTGTTCAATATCATTAGAGATAAATATTCCATCTAGTTGTTCATTTAAACAGCCTGTGTATTTAATATTTATTTAAGTATTTTTAAGTAGTTTAGGGTTGGGTCGTTTGTTTTTCTTTCTTGCCTTAGTGTTTGCCAAACGTATCCGGATATTAGCTTCAAGCAAGATATGGTCAGATTTAATATCGGTTCCTAGTAGTGTGGTCACCTTTGTTATGGCGTTTCTGAATCTTTTATTGATCACGATAAAGTCGATTTGATTTCGGACAAGATGTTCTTCATTCTCCTGAGGTGATTTCCATGTGTAAAGGCGTGTTGGATGAAGTTTATACCAAATATTTGTTATAACCAGCTGTTTTTCTTCACAATATTGAATTAAGCGTTCATCTGTTTCGTTCCGTTCGCCTAGGCCGTATTTGTCTACTATGTGTTCCACATCTCCTTTATCAATCTTAGCATTGAAGTGGCCCATTAATATATTGAGCTCATTGCTTTTTGTGAGTTTTTAGAGCCTGGTCTAGGTATTTATAAAAAGTCTCTATTTCTTCGTCTGACATGTCTGATGTAAGGGAATCAACTTGAATAATGTTAATGTTGACTGGTTTTCCAGTAGCTGAATTAGGATGACTCTTGCCGAGATCGGCACAAAGTTTTGAACTGAGGGACGTATATTTTTATCGATAAGAATACCCACACCATGTCTGTGGTCACGGTCACTGTCGTCGCTGTCAGAGAAGTAAAATGTTCTTCCATCCAAAAGTATCATTCCAGAGTTCGGCCACTGAACCTCACTTACTCCTATGATGTTGATTCTCACTCTCTTCATTTCCTGAACAAGGTTACGAAGCTTTCAATAAAGTTTTAACATTCCATGTTGCGATTTTTAGTGTTTCGTACGGAACACTTATAAGATCACTTCGGTGTCTGTCCGTCTGTCTGTCCGTCTGTTTGTCCGTCTGTCACACCCGATTTTCTCCGAAACTATTTGTCATAGAAAGTTAAAATTTGGTAATAATATAGGAATTGATGGCCTTATCAGAGCCATGTAGTTTTGAAAGTTAAATTTTGACTTAAGGGGTTAGTTTTGGGGGGTGAAATCGGAAGTGAAAAAAAAAATTTTTTTACTAGGTAATCGAGTGTGGTGTCAAATGGAAGCTTATGAAAACACGAGTAAAATATATATATATATATATATATATAATGTAATACTTGCGCGTACTTTTCTTTGTATTATTTTAAAAAATCGCTGTCCACCCGCCTTATCTCGAAAAGTACTTATCAAAAAAATTTTGAAAAAAGTCTGGAATATTCTCCACGGGGTGTCGATTGAACGAAAATTATCACGAGTGCATTACCTTTAATAATTTATCTGGTATATAAAAAAAACAAAAATTTCAAGGTCATCAGATTTTAGTAAAGATTGGACACAAACTTTGTTAAAAAACTCATTTGGGGTGTGTTTTGTGAAGTCACTGATCATTTTATACCTCTGTTAACGTACGGAACACTAATTGCGCAAGTTCAACTTGCACTTGACCGGTTATTGATATCTTATTCCGTTGAAGCCGGGTGATTCTTCGCACCTCCTGACCATTTAAGGTCTGCTCGGGACTGGAGGCCATTTTATTTTGTTTCTTCAACATGATAAGAAATCCAAACCAAATAATACATCGTCTGTGGTTAGTGCCTCTAGCTCGAATCACGATGTTACTGGCCTCCCGATCGTAAAACCATGTTCCCAGACACAAGACTAATATTGCTTGCGAGTTATTATAATTTGCTTAAGTGTATGCTTTATTTGGCCACGACTCTACGTTCTTTCCGATTACATATTGTGTATTTAGTTAATTTTAGTTTTTTTTATATAAACTGAAACTACAATTAATTAAAATAAATAATAAATAAACAATGTTCCCTATGTCTTCTTTTTGTTATTCCTATATATTTAGCCGAACACCAAAGTGCAATAAAATATTTATCTACTAACTGAATCACTGTTCAGCTATACGGAATTTTTAGTTCTTATCCATACTTATTAAGATTCAAACGCATTACTACTATTTCGCAATATTTGCAGGTAAGAAGATCAGACATTATATTCGGTTGTTTATTAAATCAAAATGAAGTTAAAACAACTATGGAAAAGTTTGGTTTAGAAAACAATGACGACGATTTTTTGTGTAATAAAGCTTATATCGAAATGACGAATATTGATGGAGATGAGTCGATATATTGGCGAGAACTTATGCATAAAAAAGGAGCTACTTATTTAAATGCACTGGTAAGTAGGTATTGTTTTCTAAGGGTGATCTGAGAGACATACATGAAACTGCAAGTCTATTTAATACCATATGTGGCAATTAGTTGGGACGAATAATTTCTATACACACTGGTAGTTCTTCAAACTTTAATAAATTGCTCTTATAGGCATATTAAATTTTTTTTTTCTGCAAATTATGTAAGTTCATTTCACGTATTGGCTGTTCTAAACCTATTTTACCAAATATTACTTTTCACAAAAACTTAGATCACTTTGGTGTCTGTTTGTCCGGCTGTTTGTCCGTCTGTCATGCCCGATTTTCTCCGAAACCATTTGACATAGAAAGTTGAAATTGGGCACTAATATAGAAAGACCTCATCAGAGCCGTGTAGTTTTGAAAGTTAAATTTTGACTGGAAGGGTTAGTTTTGGGGGGTAACATCGGAAGTGAAAAAAAGATTTTTTTACCAGGTTATCGAGTGGGGGTGTCAAATGAAAGCTTGTAAAAATACAGGGTTCCCCATACGTATGGAATAATGATTCCACAACATTTATTATTCAGTGTATCAAAAAAATGTTTAAGGAAAAGTTATAGGGTGTTAAACGGCGCACATGCTGACGTTGACAATAAAATGTTTTGAACTGTCAGTTCGAAGTAATTACGCCATCTTGATTTTTTTTTTTTTTAAATGGAGAGCCCTGTATAATATTTTATTTTTGAGTTCTACTATAAATTCTAGATATTATTTGTCTAACATACCATATGTCTAAATTGAACTGTATTTGAAATTATTGTCATTTGAAATTTAAAATAAAAAAAAGACAAAAAACTGTTAATGAATACTCTAGGTTAAATTTTAAGGTAACAATTGCTCAAAATGTCTACCGTTAATAGCGAGGCAATGACCCAATCTGTCATAAACAGTCGGAACAGAGTTTTGCAGAGAATCCGGGGTGATCTGTGCTACTTCATATTGACTCTTTGTTGTAAATCTTCTACAGTTTCAGGTAAACTTTGGTTTTCAAATGACGCCATAAAAAATCGAGTGGCTTAAGGTCGAGACTCCTTGCAGGCCATTCTACAGCCTTCTTCTGCCTATCCATCGATTAGGAAAAATCGCATCCAAATATCTACAAACATCGATTTCATAGTGAGGAGGTGCTCCATCCTGTTGATACCATAGATTCTTGTTAGGGGTATCTGAATTATTTTCATCAGGAAAAAGACCTGCACAAGTTGGAATATTGCTCTTGGAATAACTGTAAATACCGCTGTCCATTTCCATCAATAAAAAAGGGACCAATGATATGACATCCACAAATCCCTGCCCACACGTTTATCTTTTGGGGTCTTTGAGAACGACGGTCGATTATCCAGTGGAGATTCACACCAGCACCGGCAGTTATGCCTGGTAACTCTTCCGTTAAGACAAAATGTGGCCTCGTTAGAAAAAAACAGTATTATGAATTAGGTTAGGATCATTATTGACTCGTTCCATAATGACCTCGCAAAATTCAACGGGTCTAGCGTAGTCATCTTCAGATAATTCTTGCAATAAAATGGGTTTTGTATTAATGCAATTTTTCTTTATTCAGTATACGACTTATGATACCTTTACTTATGTTGTGGTCTAGGCAAAGCTGACGAGTGGCTGTACGGGGATTTTCTGTATTTCCCAATAAAACACCTAACTTTTATCATCGCTTGTTTTAACTTTTGGAGGTCCAGATTTAGAACGATCCTTAACATGACCTGATTGTCTAAATCGTTTTAATGTTTTGCTAACTACGGATTGGGTAATAGGTTCTCGATTCGCATATTCTGCGTTAAAAAGATCACACACCTGTTGTGCTCTCCTACGGTCGCCGTAACCAACCATCATTAACAAAGTGATTCTTTAAGTTTCTGTTAAATGTACCATTATGATATTACGCTCAAATTTCAGTTTCACAAAATGCAGCAATAAACGTTTTCGTCAAATCATTTTTTGACGCGTTAAGTTGTTACCCGACCTTAATTTCAAATATCATTAATTCCAAAACAGTTCAATTTAGACATATGGTATGTTAGACAAATAATATCTAAAATTTTAAGGACTGAAAAATAAAATAATATTCAGGGCTTTCCATTTAAAAAAATTTAAGATAGCGTAATATCTTGGAACTGACAGTTCAAAACATTTTATTGTCAACGTCAACATGTGCACCGTATAACACCCTATAACTTTTATTTAAACATTTTTTGATACACTGATTAATAAATGCTGTGGAGTCATTATTCCATACATACGGGGCACCTTGTATATATAATGTAATACTTGCGCACACTTTTCTTTGTATTATTTTTTAAAAAATGGCCAAAAATCGTTGTCTTCCCGTTATCTCGAAAAGTACTGATCAAAAGATTTGAAAAATTTCTGGAATATTCTCCACAGGGTGTAGATTGAAGAAAATTATCACTAATGCATTACCTTTAATAACTTATCTGGTATATAAAAAAACAAAAATTTTAAGGTTATCAGTTTTCAACAAAGATCAGAAACAAACTTTGTCGAAAACTCATTTGGGGTCTGTTTTGAGAAGTCATTGATCATTTTGTACCTCCGTAACAAATTTTAAAAGCAATAAACGTACGGAACACTAATTGCGCAAGTCCGACTTGCATTTGGAGAGTTATTATTTATTATTTTATATAATTTAACCATTATATGCAATGTTATTTTAATAACAAAAAATATATAAATGTTCCTTGCAAGAAGGTAATAATTCATATTGGTCTTGAATCAGTGGAGGTTATTCGACAGGAAAGAACTTTGGATAGTTTATTTTCAAAGGGATAGTTCTTGTAAAGAGTGATAAGATTAGCGACTAGCTGAACCTCACACGAAAATGCTATATTAATGCAACAGTACACGTTGCACCACTCAGCGAGAAGCTGATCCAACACTTTCCATGATGAACAGTCGTAACACGGTGGTTTAAATATCATGATTTAGAAACTACAGCTTGTCATTGTCTGAGGAGGGGCAGTTTTTATTTGAGAATATCGGCAAAATTGTTACATTTCGTCATGGGGTATTCGAATTAAAAAACGTTTGAAATTTGGATGGTTGGGATGCGATGGAAATTTTTGTTTTAACAACTAACTAAAACTTGTTGAAAACTATATCAGAATCTCTCGATATTTGACTAATTAATAATAATTTGGTTATACTGTTATTTTTTTAATACTGCACTACTGATGTTATTTCTAATAGGTGTTTCGAGGTGTTTCGGTTAATAATGTCGATTTTGCTAAGAGATGCGTTATTAATACAATTGTTGGTATAGACTAGTGACATCTATGGCGTTTTGGAAGGTAAACATACGCCATCAAAATCCAGTTCGTTATTAATTGTCATTGTGCGAAAAACATACTTTTTCATAGCTTTGAATATATTGTGTTTCGTACCAGAAAAGACGTTTTGCGGGGAAGTTTAATAACCTTTCATTTGAAGAAAATGGCTGCTGAAAGTTATCGATTGTTGGTTGAAGCTTATGGTGAACATGTTCCAACCCAAAAAACTTGGGTAGACCCAGGCCAGCCTTCAACATCACAACCAGTGCGCAATATACAGAAAAAGGAAGCTTTGCTGTGTAGTTGGTGGGTTAGTAGAGGCGCTCTGGGTATTGATAAAGTTGAACCGAGCATTGAAGGAAATACGACCAGAATACGCCCAAAGACACGATAAAGTCATTTTTCAACATGACAATGCTCGGCCCCATCTTGCAAATTGTGTTAAAAACTGTTTGGAACGAATGGGACTCTCTGTCCCACCCTCCGTGTTCACCGGACTTAGCCCCTTCAGACTACCACTTATTTCAATCAATGCAGCGCAGACTTTCAGAACAACACATTCTTAAGAAGAAGTGAAAATTTGGCTGGATGATTTTTTTTATGGGTCTAGCACACGTGCTGCAGGGAAGTCCCTAAGGCGCTCCAGTAACAAGCTGAACCTCATACGGATGTGAACCATCAGCGCGACGTGTATTTCTAACATGCTTTGGGAGTAATTAAGCGGGCTACATCCTTCGAACACTTTCCATGAAAATACTTGTAGAACAGACTCAAGTCGCTAATCGTTCTTCGATGTCTTAGCGAATCAAGGCCGCCGGTCAGTTCCGGGTCTCCAATCAGACGAACAGCTCTTCTCTGAACAGAATCCAACAAATGCAGTGTATGTTTGGGAGCGGAGCCCCAAACATGGGAGCAGTATTCCATAGTTGGTCGAATTTGAGCTTTATAAAGAATTAACAGTTGTTGTGGAGTGTAAAACTTTCTGGTTCGAAATAGTATTCCCAACTTTTGAGAAGCTCTCCTTGCTATGTCTGCCACATGTTCGTGCCAGGACATATTTTCTCCCAAATTAACGCCCAACAAATTGAGCGTTCAGCAACATTAACTTTTTTAGAAAAAACTGCCGCCTGAGTTTTAGCGTTAAATTCCACTTGGTTACTGTCACCCCAAGATAGAATTTCTTCCAGGTCTTTGTTAAGTTGAACGACCTCCTGCTCTCTGCGGAGCAGCTGATGTCCGAGCGTTCAAAGTGAATGAAGAGACAAGCGTACTGTCATCTGCAAAGCTGTAGATTGGATTCCCGGTCTTTTCTAGCAGATCGTTAATGTAAATGAGAAAGAGAGTAGGAGACAGTATGGAGTCTTGGGGCACACCGGCGTTGATAGTGAAAATGTTAGAAAGAAATCCGTCGACCGCCACTTGTAAAGAACGCTCTCTAAGGAAACATGAGAGCCACAAACAGAACTTTTCAGACATACCACAAGAGCGTAACTTAGCCAACAGTCTATCGTGCCAAACACGGTCGAATGCCTTGGATATGTCAAGAGCAACCGCCTGAGATTCTCCAAAGTGTTCAATTGCGTTGTTCCAAACATGTGTTACATAAGTCAGAAGATCTCCTGTTGATCTGTGTTTACGAAAGCCATATTGGTGATCGCTAATAATATTGAATCGTTCAAGATATTTTAGAAGATGCTGACTGATAACCTTTTCCATGACTTTCGATATTATTGAAAGCAGTGTGACTGGTCGGTAATTATTTGGCAAGGTCATCTTGCCTTTTTTAGGTATCGGCTGAACTGTGGCACATTTCCAGCAGGAAGGAAATATTCCCGTTCTGTAGGATAGGTTGAAAAGTCTACAGAAAACTGCTGTTAGTTCCCTTGCACAGTTTTTGAGAACTATGGCAGGTATTCCGTCAGCGCCAGAAGCCTTTTTGGTGTCTAGCTTCATTAAAATACGCTTTATGATACACTGTCTGAAGACAACATCGGGCATCTTTGACTGCAATATAGGAATAGTAGGTGGTGTTTTTCCTTGGAAATCGACAGTAGAATGTGAAGCAGAGTTCAGCCAACAAGTACGCTCTCTCAATAGGTGTGGTTGCAATGGAATTATCTGGCCGTGTGAGTGGTGGTATATTGGATTTGGTGAAATTTTGGCTAACTGCCTTAGCGACTGCCCGAAAGGACCTGGAATTGTTGGGACAAGCGAGAAGTTTGTTTCTAATCCGTTGATTATGTGCCTCCTTGGTTTCGTGGATAATTCCTTTGCATCTGTTCCGGACATGAACAAAGGTGTTACGATTTATGGTGTTAGGATTTTCACGCCATTGTCGGTAGGCAATATGTTTAGAAGCAACAGCTTCTTTGCATTTTCGGTCAAACCAAGGCTTGCCGTTGGAGGGATATTTCTTCGAAAAAGGGATGTAAGCTTCCATACCAGCCAAAATAACATCGGAGATCTCACTGGCGCAGTCAGATGGGTTGTCGGATCGAAAACAAACGTCCATCCAAGGAAAAGTTCGAAAATATTCCATGAGATCTTCCCATTTAGCAGATTTGTAGTGTCAAATTTTGAGCGGCCTAGGCGCCTCTATGTCGCTGATTGGCAGGATACTCGATGTCGAAAGCAGTTTATAGTCGGAAGAACCCAACGGCGAATTTACGGTGACCGTGTAAATCTTCGGATTGGTGGTTAAAAACAGATCAAGAAGACTGGTGAACTCCCCGTCTCGATCAGGGATCCGTGTTGGTTCGTCAATAAGTTGAGTTAAGTCATAACTGATTGAGAATGATTCAGCTTCACGACCTTGTTCGTCGGTAGTATTTGAATATTTAAGCCAGTTGTTATTGTGGACATTAAAGTCGTCCAGGATGGTAATTTCGGCACTTGGATAGTTAATTTGTAAATGATTGGTGGTCGATACAGGATACAGGTGAACCTTGTGGTTTGTTGAGTCGTTATTTTTAACCACATAACATCAAAGTTTGGGGGCTCCAGAGCCTCTTCTCGTTGGCAAGAGAGGTCGCTTCTGACAAAAAGACAGATTCCAAAGTTACTCCTAAATCGGGAATAGAAGTCGTACCGAGGATAAAGATAGTTGACTGTGCTGGTCGATGAACTGACCTTGGTTTCACATAGAGCGAGTACATGAGGTTTATTTGATTGCAAGTGTTGATGCACTGAATTTATGTTCGAGTTTAAATGATTGGCCTCAAAAGATAAAAAGTTCTTCTGGTACGGAATCCATTCTTTGACAGAAAGATGGGAAAAAGTCATAGCTAACGATGGCCATTACTTTGATTATTAAGGTATTTGATTTTATGATGGAAATAAACGCTTAAGTGTTGCGAAAAAATGAACATTATTAACCGAAACACCTATTAAATATATAATTTTTGTAAATAATGAAGTCTTTTATTTTTTAGGTACTAGGTAGTGAAAAGGATGTTATTGATGGCAAATTATTAATTATTTTAACTGGAGATAAAACGCTCTTTGGCCAAACTTTACCAGTTTTTAACTTTATGGGAAAAGTAAGTGTCGTATTTCAAAAACAGAACGTGATCGGTTATGTTTTGTTTCTAAAAGCTCCTACTTAATTTTAATTATCACTGAATAAATTAATTTGTCATAAGCTCTGCATATAATTCAGGATCGTTCAGTGTAACAAAGAAGTCTATTAATTTTTTCATACGACAGATAGCAATAGAATGGTTATTAGGTTTTCCTGGGTACACGTACACTAACTTTTGTATTTTGATTTTATGCCTTTCATCAGAGGAACAGGAGCAAAACCAACTTGTTTCAAATCACTTAATATTTTTATATTGAAGGAGTGCAAGGTTTTTAGTAAAACAGAAAAATAATTGGATTAGGTTGGGTAAAAATAGATTCATTCCTACTGTAAAATAAGAAATATTGCTGTTACTTTATTCAAATGTAGGGCAACATTGCAAAGTTTTACAGAATTCTTTTCATAGTTCTATATTTGTATAGTAAACTACTCAAGAAAATATTTCTAAAAGTGATTAAAACATTTATTATTGTCAGTGGCGGCTCGTGATGGAATTTGGTGGAGGTTCACATATCTCACAAGGCTATGTTTTATGTACCATTCTGAGCCAATAAGAGCGTGAAAACACGATTTCCAGATACCTACTTTTTTATGTATCTATTCATACCTAGAAGACATTTTATAATTTTCTAAGGTCATTGGTCACTAATGGAAATACTTTACCTAATATTAATTGAAAATGCTAAATGTCAGTAAATTAAACCTAATATCAAATATAAAATCACTTACCGGTACAGAAGGTCCAACTATAATAGGCAAATGGGCGCGGTGTATTGACACATATGTATAAAGGCGAACATAAATAATATAACACATGGGCTGAAAAGTCCCGGGCCTAACACATAGATGGCGCTAGTTTTTATTGCAGTCACCTTTTTTTCAGTTAATACTAACCTTCAAAAGACAGCTGTTAAAATTTCATGATATTCTATTCATTAGTTTGTGAGTTATTGTGCTAAGAGTGGCGCTACTTTTGTTATTTTCAAAACAATGGATCAAAAACAATTTCGTGTTTTAATTTTACACTGCTTCTTGATGGGAAAAAATACCGGGCAAGCGAAGCAATGGCTTGAAAAGTGTTATGGGGACTCCGCTCCATCAGAAACAACAATAAAACGTTGGTTTGCTGACTTCAAACGTGGTCGTAGAGACACCGATGATGCAGAACGCAGTGGACGTCCAAATGAGGCGGTAACACCAGAAAACATCAAAAAAATCCATAAAATCGTTTTGAATGATCGAAAAGTGAAGTTGCGTGAGTTAGCTGACATCGTAAAGATATCAAAAGAACGTGTTGGCTTTATATTGCATGAGCATTTGACTATGAGAAAGCTCTGTTCAAAGTGGGTGCCGCGTTTGCTCACTGTTTATCAAAAACAAGAACGTGTTGATGATTCTGAGCAGTGTTTGGCCATTGTTAGAGCGGCGCTGGAATGATTGCGTTGCTCTTGATGGAGATTACGTTGATGAATAAAGCTAATTTTGAACCAAAAAAACCGTGTTTTCTTTGTTAGGCCCGGGACTTTTCAGCCCATGTGTTACAACACTTGACGATAGAAAATGCAGTCCATATTAGAAATATAGCAAAATTCATTGTTTTGTTTAAAACATCTAACTATAAGCTGAACATTCTAAACACAATGTTTAAACGAAAAGTCCATACGGCGATTTTTAAATTTGCAAATTTGTCATGTCAATTGATTAAAATCACTAATTTCTTATATCGTTTTCTTTTCTATTGACAACATTCCCAATGCTGAAAGTCTTTCTTCATTCATGGTACTTCTCAAAAACGACTCTTTTTAAAGTGGAGAAAATTTTTTTCAGCTTCAGCGGTTGTCATCGGAATGGTAAAAATTAGTTTCAGTAAAGTGTACGTGGCGGAAAATACATTTTGTAAATTATTTTCGATTATAAATAGCACCCCTCCTTTTATAAATAAGTTCAAATTCAGCTTGTAATCTAATTTTGTCCAAAAATGGATATGCCTAAACTATATCATTTAAATAGTGCGATGGGAATTTATTTTCAAACTCCGAGAACTTAGAAGACATAAACAGAAGTGAACCACTTAGATGACTATTAAATGAAAACCTTTCCTTAATTTGAATTAATATATAATCACATATTTCTTTTGCTGCAACTACTTTCGTCAAATAAGGATCTTCCTTACGTTTTTTATTCTGAAAATGAACTACATCTTCAATTAAAGTAGGAATTTCTTCAGCATTTTGTCTTTCAGTCGCTATACATTTTTCAAATATGTTATTTGCTGTGGCTACCTGTGCAGGATCAGTAGTCGATTTTTGTAAACTGTTATATAGGATTTCGGCGTGTGGCATAATTTTATGAAAAAATGTTAGCAGAATACAAATTGTGCATCGTATAACATTCTACGGATAGCAGAGGCTTGATTAATTATGGTAGATTGTGTCGAAGTATTTTCTACCTTCTCCATATATTTGATAAGTGCTTCTCTGTTCTCAAAAATAATATTTAAAAAGCCACCGTATCGTAGAAGTTCTTGGAATATGGCAGCGTACAACCTCATTTAATATTTCAATCCGCTGAGGAGAATTTGAAAAAAATTCGTAATATCTGTTATATTAGAAAAGAAAATACATACTTCTGCATTCTGGCTGGTTGCATGAGCTAAAATTAAATTTAATTGATGAGCATAAGAGTGAACATAATAGCCGTATTTATAATCATCTTGAATAATTCTGCTTACTCCACCATGGTGGCCACTCATAACATTTGCTCCATCATAGCTTTAATACCGTTTGCTAAACTGCATTATGATCTTGTGGATTCAAAAAAGCCCAAAATCGTTCAGTTGGGGTATCGTCTTTAAAAATGTATCTGAAAATTACTACCATTTGAAATATTTATGGTCTCATCTGCTATAACAGAGATGAATTGGGCGTCTGCTATTTTATTCTTTATATATTCGCGGCAAACTTGTAGCGTGCAATCTAATAATTCGTTCTGAATTATTTTTGAAGTACCTTTGAAGACCGTAGATTTTTCAAAATGCTCTTTTAAAGCCAAATCCAACTCTGCACTAAAATTGATTAGACCTTTGAAAATGCCTGGATTTTGCGAACCATCTCTTTCATCGTGTCCTCGCAAAGCTAATTCGGAACATCCACAGAACTTTATACAATTTATAATTTTCGACAAAACGTAACTGTTTTTCAATATACATATTGTCATTATGTTTTTCTGTACCTCTTCTGTAGGCACTATCCAGTTGTTGTTTTATATCAACTTTTCCCAAAAGTCTTAGTTCTAACAGCGAATTTATATGAACCTGCGAACTTTCATGCTTTTTAATTTTTAGTGATAAGTGTGCCAGATCGACTACCACTTTTCACCCAACTCGCTTCAGCACTTTCAGATGCAAATAGCCAACATGGAAAACAAAACAAGCTGTTTTTAACACTGCATTCGCATAGCCATGTTTTTCATATTATTCACTTTTAAAACTTCTTTTGAACTCCCGTTTTTGTCCCTTACTTACTTAAGTAATACTAAGATTCGGAATCAGTTTTGCCGCACCTTTTACTTTAGGTTTGTCTTCTGAACTTCGAAAAATTTTGTTTTAAATAATTCACTGTATATTCAAAGTTTCTTTTAATACCTAACAATTTACTACACTCCGGCTGTGCATCCATTTTTTCGTTCATTACATCAATTATAATCAGTTTATATCTGTATGTAATTGCATTTACGACTTAATACTAACAATACACCCTTTGTTGCAAAATATTGAGCGCCAAAACTAAATTTAACTACTCTGACTGAAACCGCTTAGATTAGATGTTAAATATAAACGAATAAACACGACGCTTCTATCCCAATTCAAATCCTCAAGATCACCAAGTAAGTGTGAACCATGGAGAGAGAAAAACGACGTATTTACATCTTCGTATTAGAGAGAGACACAGTTTGCTAGAACCCAAAAATGTATAAAACGAGACAGCACCGTATGCTGCCTTGCTTTACATCCAGTTCTTGTAGTTTGTGCGCTTCAGTGACAACTCCAGGTTTAACGGTACGTAAAGTATTAGGGTTGTTATAAATTGTTCTTGTCCATTTGTAGGGAAGGTTCACTGCTTTAAAAGACGTTTGTATGACTAAGGTATAATACAAAATAATTTGCATTTTGCCTTGTTGTTGAAAGGGGGTTCACATGCTCATGTGCTCCTATAGAGGAGCCGCCACTGATTATTGTCCACAACCCTAAAATAAAAGACAGTTTATAAATTACATAAAGGTTCTATAAAATACGAGGCTGGTTTGAAAAGTCCGTGCAAAGTCCGAGAGATGGCACCACCGGCGCGTATCGAGGTCATGTTTAGTTAGTAGCATCTCTTGAATGAACGTACACCAAGTTTCAGCCATATTGGTCTATTTCTTTGTGTTTGGCATTCGTGTGAATCAAGGAAGTCGAGTGATTTTCAAGAAATGGACGAAAAAGAATTTCGTGTGGTGATTAAACATTACTTTATGAAAGGCAAAACACCTCAGGAGACTAAAGAGAAGCTTGATAAACATTATGGTGACTCTGCACCTTCGATTAGAATAGTTTATAAGTGGTTTCAAAATTTTCGGACTGGCCATATGGGCACAAGTGACGCTGAACGTTCTGGACGGCCTGTGGAGGTTACAACTCCAGAAATCATTGATTGAACCATGATATGGTGATGGATGACAGAAGAGTTAAGGTGCGTGAGATTGCTAGTGCTGTGGGCATCTCGACTGAACGGGTACATAATATTCTGCATAAACATTTGGACATGAGAAAGCTATCCGCAAGATGGGTGTCGCGATTGCTCACGCTTGACCAAAAACGGAATCGTGTGAAGTGTTGCAAGGATGGTTTGCAGCTGTTCCAGAAGAATCGGGAGGACTTTAAGCGTCGTTTCGTCACTGTGGATGAAACATGGATACATTACTATACTCCTGAGACCAAACAACAATCTAAACAATGGGTTACCAAGGGGGAATCTGCACCAAGAAAGGCGAAGACCGTTCCTTCGGCCGGAAAGGTTATGGCGACTGTCTTTTGGGATTCGCAAGGGATAATCCTCATCGACTATCTGGAAAAGGGTAAAAACTATTACAGGTGAATATTATTCATCGTTATTGGACCGTTTGAAAACCGAGCTGCAAGAAAAACGCCCGCGATTGGCCCACAAGAAAGTCCTTTTCCATCACGACAACGCACCAGCACACACCTCAGCAGTTGTGGTCGCAAAATTAATGGAAATAGGATTCCAACTCGTTTCACATCCCCCCTATTCTCCAGACTTGGCTCCCTCGGACTACTATTTGTTCCCCAATTTGAAGAAATGGCTGGCGGGACAAAGATTTTATTCAAACGAGGAGGTGATTGCAGACACTAATGGATATTTTGCAGACTTGGACAAATCCTATTATTCGGAAGGGATCAACAAACTAGAACATCGTTGGACGAAGTGTATAAGCCTAAAAGGAGACTATGTCGAAAAATAAAAAAGGTTTACCCCAAACACATAAGTAGTTTTTATTTTTGCGCGGACTTTTCAAACCAGCCTCGTAATATCTATATCTATAAAATTTTTCGGTTTGTAAAATTGTTTCGACAAATAGAAAACTAGCTTTTAATTGTTGCTGTAATCAGTTATAATAAAATTACGTAATAATCCTGCACTAATTCAAATTATCTGCGTTTTAAAAATGTTCATGCAATTTTTAAATATCACTAAAAAAATTAGAATAACATTATTCAGTAGATCATTAGTATAGTACTTCCGTAACCAAATAATTTCAGCTAGTTGATTCTCATTTACTTTTATTAAATGTTTAACTTTATAATAGCGATAAGCAAACTTTAAATTTTCATTCTCAAGGTCTGTTTTTGGTTTATTTTATAATTTGGTTCCTATTAAGTCAATGCTCTTATACCATCAAGAATTTTTGTTGCACTCAGGATTTGTTGTCAAAAAGAGAGGTTTAAAATGCATACCATTTCGTATCTTTTAATAATGAGGAGTAAAACCTGTTTTAAATTGTTTGTATTTCCACAGTTGTGAGAAATTTGCTGTAGCTTTAATTATATGGCAAGTTTTAAAAAATATGTGATATCTTCCATTATTTGTTATCGATATAAAGGATTTTTAAAAATATGTCAATGCCGTCTTACTCGGTTTCACAGAATTAAATCTTTAAATGGACCAACAATAAAATATGGGCCATTATTTACCTGAGAATTTTTTAAATGACGTTTAATATGTTTTTGTTGGGAAATAGAAGTTGTATATTATTAGTAGTATGATGGATTAATAACACAGGCCAACAAAAAAAATATTCGTAAAAACTTTTTAAACCAATACATCTAAGTGTTATATATTTTTGGGTGCTGAAACCGTATCTGGTATCAGTTCTTTTGCATCACCCACAGTTCTCTCACAATATGACATCGATTAAATTTCAAAACAGGGAAAAAAAAATCCTCTTCCTGCTTGAAAAACTGAGCAAACTGTTGATCTCTTGTTCTATAATGGTAAATAGATGTTCCAGATTCCAGTAAAATGTTTTTCCTTCAGCCTAGAACCAAGCAATTCTGCTTTTTCCTTAGTCAAATCGAAATCTCTCACTAAATCATTTAAGTCAGCTGTGTAAACTGTGTAAACAACTGGGGTTTTAAATTTCCTAGAGAACATTGAAACTCATCATCATCCGGTCGACTTTCATTAAATTTGGCACTGGACTGTAAAACGTCATAAATAGACTGAGGTGGCTCAGGGACAGGAAGTCCCGGTCCATGTCCTACCGGCCGATTAGATGAAGTAAAGTTAGGATAGACAATTACTTTCTTATTTTTGGAGTTATGTCCAGAAACATCAGCGCTGCAAAAATAACAATCATTTGAATGATTTTCTTGCTCTCTTTATACCATGGGTACTGCAAATCTAAAAGTTTTCTTTTCTTTCTTATACCATTTCCCAAGATCCTCGATACAAACATAACATACTTTGTGAGCAGCCCAACATTTTTCTTGATTACTGATTTTTACACCAAAATGCAAAGTATACTTTTTTTTATGATGTTTGATGTTTTTTAACTACAAATTCATTACATATATAACAAAAAGTGTTGGGAGAGTTTTTACAAGCACGATTAGCCATACTTTGAGTGGGAATTAAAGCACATGGGTTAAACACCGCAATGCGAGGTTATATTAACTGGACGAAAACAAACAGCTGTGACATTTATCGGAACTGCCAACCTAATAACATTTGATTTTACTGCCAACCTTATAAAATTCTATTTTTATTGCCAACCTAATAACATTCAAATGATAAAAAAACAAACTTTTCACATTTTGAATATTAAAATGTGAAAAATTGGTGGGTGATACGACTTTTTTATTATTATTTTCGGACTCGGCATACCAAAAAACATAGGAATCAGGTAAAATTATTAAAAAAGTTTTTCCATCGTTGGCCTGTGTAATTATTGTTAGTAGGCGCCATTGAATTTTTTAAGGCAATAATTTTGGTCTTGTTCAACACTTGTAGGATGTTTTGACAATGTCATAGATCTTCTCGATGATGAGCGGCTTTGTTGCATTTTACTCATATTACAAATTATTGATGTGGCTAGTTAACCTTCCTAGAATTCTTCTATTTGTTTTTTACTTACAGATTAATAATTTCACGTCCGATAGAAAGTCTTCTATGATTGTTCTAAAAGCCCATTATCACGTTTTTTTCTCTTGCTGTTGCCTTATATCGCCACAGTCTTTTTGAGAATACAGGGTGTATGTTTAATAGTTTTAAGGCTCTTCTATTTTATGCTGTTCATTGAGTTGTTTTCTAGATAGCGTTGGAGTTTCTGACGGGCTTCATTGCATGTTGTCCATGTACTGCCTCGCTAGCAATGCTTGTAACTTTGTTAATCTGTTTGGTGGTAACAGTCTATGTTAAAATAATGTGTACTTAGAATGTGGTCGGCTAAATAAGATCAAAAAATTTAATAATAATGACAAATAGCCCCTCAGGACTAGGGGAATCCCAGGATTTTCCTAGTACGGGCATTGAAGATCAAGAGGTACCTGAGTCATGTTGTGCTGTCTCGAGTTGTCCAGATTACGCGTTCTTAAGGTGTTTACCGTGCCAAGAAGATGAATGGCTCAACGAACGGTTCCGCGGATACCGGGCGTCCTCCGGGAGTAAGTAACCTTGCTGTGGCATCCAGGCTCTGCCGCAGTCGACCACTCTTTCCTAGGATACTCGTGGGAAAGCTATGTCGAATAGTAATAATAATAATAATCACACACATCATCATATTGTCACACACAGACATAGAAAACATTCACATCCTTATACGTTCTCGATTCACCAAATATAGGAAAATACACCCCAACGCATGCAAAGAAAGACTTACCATCCAGAGGAAGGCAGGAGGAAGAGGAATCGTAGACATAAGATCACTACACATAAAGCAAATACAAGCACTTAGGACGTTCTTTCACACCAAGCAAACCAGCCTCCACACAGCACCAGTGAAAGCAGACAAAAACTACACACCTCTCGACTTATCGCGGGCAGACCACCGAGCAGACACACACAATCACACCCCATTACAACAGGAAAAGATGAAAACGTGGTCAGAAAAAACACTCCACGGAAAACACAGATACCACTTAGAACAAGACCACGTAAATAAGATACAATCATATACCTGGTTACAGGATGGGCAGCTATTCCCTGAAACAGAAGGCTTCTTACTTGCCATCCGGGATAAAGTCATATTAACCAGAAACTATCAAAAGAATATCATCAAAGACCCAACTTTTGCAGAAGACATATGCAGGAAATGCCACAAGCAGAAAGAAACGATCGAACACATAACAAGCGGATGTAAAATATTAGCCAGAACGGACTACACAGCCAGACATGATTCAGCGGCAAAAGTAGTTCACCAAGCACTAGCCACAACATGCAAACTCATAGAAAACATAGATCCCTACTACAAATACACACCAACATCCATATTTGAAAACAAAGATTACAGGGTCTACTGGGACATCAGTATCCATACAGATAAAACAGACCCTGCCAATAGACCCGATATTTCTTTTCAATACAAAAAAGGAAAAGTCACCTATCTAATTGACATAGATGTCCCCAACGACACAAACATCCAAACGAAATATACAAAAAAAATCTCCAAATACACAGACCTTGCACAGAAATAAAAAGGCTATGGAAACAAGAAAAAGTCATCATTGTCCCCCTCATCATATCAGCCACAGGCCTTACACCAACAACATTCACACCACACTTATTACAATTAGAATTTAACACAAACATACACAAAAATATTCAGAAGTCAGTGATTTTAAAAATATGTAACATTGTTAGGTCATTCCTTAATACACAGTGGTAATAGCGTTTGTGCTGACTATAGATGTCAAACATAGGAGACAACGCAACCTATATTTCTCAGACTCAACATTTCCCACGCAGTACTAGTGGTCGCTTGAGGGTACCGAAACCATGAGTAATCAGAAAATACCTGAGGTAACCTCACCGACTATTTCCTTTCATTAAAACTTATTTGTATGGTTTACGTACTCCCTAGCGTGTATTATGAAGATCCACGAATAGACGAAACAGTAAAAATGTTGAGTCCAAAGTTGGGTTTATTTAAAAATGATTCCAATGTACGTGACGTCAAGAGTTTCAAGACTGCTTTCCGGCTGAGGTGGTGAAAGCGACGAAACAGATCTCCGACTAACAAGCAAGGTACTCTGAAACTGTAGCGTAGTTAGTGAAGTGCAGGGACATATATCCTGAGATCCTGGGTTTGTTCGTTCTCTTGCGATGGCGTCTTTACAAGATATTTTCCGGATTGAGCATTTTTTCGGTACCCTCAACCGACATAATTTTCTTTCATAAAAACTTATTTGTATAGTTTACATACTCCTTAGCGTATATTATAATGATCCACGAATGGACTAAACAATAAAAATGTTGGCTCTAAGTTCGGGCCTATTTATTGACGATGCTAACGCGCATGACGCTCTCCGATTGAAGTTGGGAAAACGACAAAACAGATCTCTGACTAGCGAGTAAGGTACGCTGGAACTGTAGAAAGAAGAACAAAACCATAGTAATAATACCTAATAAGGAAAAGGTGGAGGGTGGGTTTTCAGTACACAGTGACTAGGCTACCCAAAAATCGAGTATATCGGTTTGTAATAAGAACACGATCTTCAAAAAATTTAGTAAAAATTTGAGCCATACAAGAACCTTTAAAATATTTTAGTTTTTATTAGATTAAACTTTTCCGTCCATAATAATACCAAAATATAAAAATTCATCTATGCTGGGAATATGAAATCTTTGGCACAATGACACTACTCAGTATATATCACTCCTACACCAAACACTTTTCAAGTATCTCTAAAAATATTTCGATATTGACATTTTTTAGCACAACGCATCAAGATAGGTATATTTTCCTTAATTTAATAACCTTTTTGTTTATTTTCTTCGTCGAGATTTCCAAGCATTCCCTCCAACTATTGTTTTGGAATGTAACATACTTAATTTGTAGGTTGTTTGCTTTGAAGAAATCGACTTGGCAACAAAATCTTACACAATTTTACGGTCATTACAAGCACTTTTTGTGGCTGCAGTTGCGGAAGGTTATGCTTTTGCAGATAGAGATACAGCACTTCCGCTGAAAGATTTTCACAATATTTTCGAGCTGACACCAATGTCCAATGAATATTTGCTTAGTAAGTCCACTTAAAGTGTTAATTACTTTTAAGTAATGGTAAAAATTATTAATTCAATTACTTACTTAAAGTTAAACTTCCAGGAACAAATCCTTTATTTTCGGTTTCTTCTTAAACTTGAAACGACTTATAAATTACGTTCCAGCAGACACAGAGGAAATTGGGCTTCAACTTTGAACTGCTTTGGTTCATTACTCAGTATATATCACCACTACACCAAACACTTTATTTTTGCACTCGACGCGCGTTTCGCTAACCATGTTAGCTTCATCAGGAGCGATGATTGACTAAAGGTAAACTACATATCTACCCTATTTATACTTAGCCTAACCCTAGAATTACTCAAGCGGAACTAATGACATAGACAAGGCCCTCAGTTCCGGTCAAGTAACCAGTAGAGGGAACTATAAGGAATAGGCCCTCTGTCTTTATTTAAACTACTTTTACATTTTATGATTTCCATACTTTCGTATGCGTTCAACAATCTCCTATCAGATACATTTTTTATTAATCTTAGATTATCTAATGTTACAGTATGATCAGCTTCAAGGGCATGTTCGGCAATGCTAGACTTTTCTGTTCTATTGTATCTTAAGTGTGCTAAATGTTCTTTAAATCGTGTTTTAATTGACCTTTTAGTTTGCCCAACATACTTTTTGTCACAATCATTACAACTAATTTCATAAATTCCACTTTTCTCACAATTGGGAATCTTATCTTTGGGATTTCCTAAGATATTCCTCAGATTGTCTGATGACTTATAGACTAAGGTGAGGCCTACCTTATTAAATACCTTATTGAGTCCCTTGCTATATTTCGGATTATATGGTATGGAGACATACTTGGTGTTATTTTCTTCACGTGTAAAAAAGGTGGAATTCTGAATATTAGACCTAAATTTATGTCTATTTATTAGCTTATTTACTAAGTCATCGTCATAACCATTAACTCTAGTTATATTTCTAATACGATTCCTTTCTTTATTAAAGTTTACTCTATTCAGAGGGAAAGTGACCAAACGATGAACTAAAAAATGTATTGAGGCTAATTTATGTTGTTTGCAATGAAATGAATCATTAGGAATATATCTATCTGTTATTGTGTCCTTCCTATAGATATCAAATTCTAATCTATTATTATTTTTAATAATTAAAATATCTAGAAAAGGCAATTGTCCTTTGTTCTCAATTTCGTACGTGAATTTAATTGAATCATACCGGCTATTTAATTTAGAAACAAAATCATCAATATTTGCTTTCTTTGTATCAAAAATCGCGAAAATATCATCCACATACCTATACCATACCCTTGGGAAATATTCGAATTCTTGACTGGCTTCGATTTCAAACTTACTCATGAATAAATTGGCTATGAAAGGTGACAAGCAATTACCCATAGCTGTTCCTTCTTTCTGAACATAAAATTGATTGTTATATTGGAAATAATTTTGTTCCATGCAAAGTTTAGATAATGTTAAGTATTCACGAATAATTTCGTCTTCAAAGTCATTCATTCTAAGTAATTCTTCGAGATATTGTAAAGTTTGTGGAATTGGCACACTTGGGAATAAAGAACTAACATCAAAAGAAATTAAGACTTCACCTTCATTAAGAACTAGATTTTTTGTTTTATTAATGAATTCTAACGAATTCTTCACTGCGAAAGTATTTAATGGTAACTTCTCAAGTTCTTTTGATAACCATTTGGATATTAAATATGTGGGTGATCCGACCGATGAAACAATGGGTCGCATTGCTTTTCCAGGTTTGTGAATTTTGGGTAAGCAATACAATTTTGGTATGGTCGGATTACTCGCATTTAATTTAAATTTTAGCGAATCGGAGACAAGGTTCTTACATTTTTTAAAAGAATTTTTAACCTCTGATATCATTTTCGGTAATGGATTTCTTGTTACCTTTTCATAAGGCCCAGATTCGATAAGATTATCTACGCGTTCAAAATAATCTTTCTTATCCAATATAACAACCTTATTTCCTTTATCCGCTTTTAAGTAGAAGACATCTTTCTTTTTCAATCCTTTAACTACTTTTATATTTTTTCGTGAATTAGAATTTGTGTTGTTAACTATGTTTTTCGAAATTTGATTGCGACATGCTTCCCTAACAAAGGTTTTACTATTTTCTGGAAGTGTGCTAATGGAACTTTCAATGTGAGCAACTATTTCTGATAAATTATCTCTAGGAGGGGGTACTGCAAAGTTAAGACCTTTGTTTAAGATGCGAATTTCATTTCGTGTAAAGGATTGAGACGAATGATTCTCTACAATATTTACGAGTTCCTGAGGACTATTCTTCTTCGGTAAGAGCTTTTTTAATTTTTTACTTAGAATAGAGAATTTCTTTTTATATTGAATATCAATAACTAAAAACATTTTCCTCTTGGTTCATATATCGCAAATCTGGTCCTTGTTACCACTTCGTCCGTTCGTAAAATTTCTAATTTTTTTAATTCGGTAAATTTATTCTTAGATAACCTTCCCGGTTTTTGGACGTGTGATTACAGAAAGAAATGCGGTAGAGGGCATCAAATTTATTTCGCTAATATTCTGAACAACGTAACTCTAACCCTTAATTATATTTCGTGTTACTCGGCAAACTAAAAAATCAGAATATAACGAAACTAACTTGTTCTGTATTTGTCCCAAGTTCGGAACCTTAATGATTGTTGAGCTAAAAGCTAAAATCGAGCATAAAACTCAAACTTTATTCGCTTATTTATTTAAGTATGTACTAAAAAAATTTAGAATGGTTCAGTGGTCGCATTACGTAATATACGTTTGTTTCAACGTTCTTGGAACCCAGGATCTGAAAATCTTATTTTTCATTTTTTTCCAAACTATTACTGTTAAGGAGTTTGAGGTGGGATAGTCTCAACCAAAAGTTTTGAACGTTGTTATTTAGAAATGCTTTGTCTTAAATAATTTTAAAAATTTATAATACTAACGATGGTTACTATTATGATAATAAATTCATTATCGAAAGATTTTAAGTCGTATATATTGTTTATTTAATTTTGTTAAATAATTTAACATGAATGGATTAACTTTTGGATGTTTTGAACAAGCTTATAGAAAAAAAATATGGAAACTAAAAATTAATTATATTTTATAATTTTTAAAAAATTATCAAAGCAAATAATATGAAAAAAATAATAGAATATAAAAAAAATATTTTCATAGTTAAAAAATAGGTAATTAATATAAATAATAATTAAAAAAATCTTAAAATTTCGGTGTCTTGAGGCGGCAACGCTGTAAAGTAATTTACTGTTGGCTCTACTGATTTGTTTATATATATTGAATTTTGGTGTTATTGTGATCAGCTGATGTAAACTAGTAAAAAAAGGGGATAATAATAAAGAATCAACAAATATTGATAAAAATGGTAAATTTTTTTTATGTGAAAGCGAAAACGCATTACTGAGGCTGTATACAATCAAAGATTAAGCCAACAGAATGTTAGTAAACGGAACAGAAAATCAAGTTTCTCCTAACCTCTGTGACAGTGGTCGTTGAATTGTTGACATGCGATCATTTGGAGAAAACTTAAAATGTCCTTCATGTAATGAAACACTTTCATTATGTTATATTACTAATGAAAAACGCTGTGGTCTAGCATCACTACTAACCGTAAAGTGTGATAAATATATAACACAGTATCAACATACAGTACACATATATCGAAGAACAATAAGGAACATTATAATGTTAACACTGAAGCTGCACTAGGCAATTATAAGTTAAACAAGTAAATTAATTAAATAATTAAAACAAATGCCTTAAATTATTTATTTTTATTTTATTTATAAAAGCTAATACCCATTGCAAATCTGTTATTAGTTAAACGTAATTTATATTTACTTGCACCATATGTTTTAATTATATAAACTTGTACTATTGTACTATACAATTTAAAATATTTAAATTTCCCGCCATTACTACTAAATGCAACGTTGCCGCTATTTCAGAGATAAAAGGGAAATTATTCACCAGTACCTCCAATAATTGTTATTTTTCATAAAGTTAAAGCTTTCTAATTAAATTTGAACATTTTTTAAAATAACAGTGAAATTTTAATGTCTAACATACTTAAATTTCCTATTGATGGCATTTTTTTTTTCATTTGTTATAACAAAAAAATGTGTCATTTATATATCTAATTGACATATTCTCCATAAGACTATATGTATTGTTCGATTGTTCGATTTTTTATTTAAATAAGTTTCCTAACGACCTTAAATTTTTCATAGAAAATTTCTAAACTAATTAATCTATCGAAATAAATCTATACAAAATAGTTTTCATATTTTACGTTTAACGCCTCAACGTAATTAAATCAATTGGACCAGAATTTAATAATATAATATATAAAGAAGTTTTCTAAACTTATTTTTTACTGTTATATTTATTACTTTTTCATTCAATATATACATAATTGTATTTACACCTTTAGACGTAAAGAATTATTTCTATCTTCAATCATTTTATAGTGTAATATACATACATGAACACTTTTAAACATTAGGGATAAAAACTTTTGAAAAAATCGAAATTAACACACAACTATACAGTTTTTAAGTTGTAGAGACGAGGAATTGCAGAGACGCAAAGGGGACTATTTGTAAAAACAAATTATATTTGTTATTTAAAGCAGTTTCTGTAGTTATACAACACTTTAACGCTTGCTAATACGGAGTGCCATGGACTAATATTCTCTTAAATCGACTCAATTTTGGTTCCGATTTAATTCGAATCCTAGTCCCAGCCAAAAACTGTTGCAGTTCTGACCAACTCACCAACCTTGATCATCAGCCCATATCATGTTTCTTGTAAATGGTGGTTTAAACAGATGATTTAAAAGCCAAGTGTAGGGATTCTTCTTCTTCTTTCTTATATGGTGTGTCATATAAGTGTACATACTGCCTGTTTTATCCCCATTAGGCTTCTTCCGATGTGGACGTCCCTCATTCCTTCCACCTTTTCGGAAGTCTGCCCCTAGTTCTTCTGTCGCAGGGATTATTGAGTTTGGCCTTTTTTACCAGTCTGTTGTCATTCATCTGATCTACGTGTTTATTCCATTGTTTTCTTCTAGTTTTGGTTCATTTGGATAATTCTTTGATCTTACTTAGTTTTTGTAGATCTTTATTGCGGATTCTGTCGTGGATAGTTTTTCCATGTATGTTGTCCTTAGAATCGGAGATTCTCCTCTATTCTGTCCATGACGAGGTCGAAGATAAAGGGACTAAGTGAATCGCCTTGTCTTATTCCGGCGTTTATTTTTACTTCCTTGCTCAGTAGATGTCCCACTTTTATATTTGTCCCACATTCTGTATTAATATCATGTATGAATTTTATTAGCTTCTTGTTTGTCTGCTTTTTCTGTAATAATTTTATAATATCTGTTAATTGCACCCTATCAAAAGCTTGAGTCATGTCAACGAAACACATATACGTAGGTTTATTAAATTCTTTAGCTTTTTCCATTATCTGCCTCACTATAAATATGGCATCTATGGTCGATGGATTTTTGCCTAATCCCTGTTGTTCCTCTATTATTTGAATATCCTTGCTCATTCCTTCCAGTATGATTTTTGTTAATACTTTTAGGGTCGTATTTAGGAGCGTTATTCCGCGGTAGTTTTCGGGTGACGTCTTTTGTCCTTTTTTAGTGTTCCGTACGGAACACTTATAAGATGACTTCGGTGTCTGTCTGTCTGTCACACCCGATTTTCTCCGAAACTATTTGTCATAGAAAGTTGAAATTTGGTAATAATATAGGAATTGATGGCCTCATCAGAGCCATGTAGTTTTAAAAGTTAAATTTTGACTTAAGGGGTTAGTTTTGGGGGGTGAAATCGGAAGTGCAAAAAAAATTTTTTTTACTAGTGTCAAATGAAAGCTTGTGAAAACGTGAAAAATATATATATATATAATGTAATACTTGCGCACACTTTTCTTCGCGAAAAATCGCTGCCCCCCCTCCTTATCTCGAAAAGTACTGATCAAAAAATTCTGGAATATTCTCCACGGGGTGTAGATTGAACGAAAATTATCAGGAGTGCTTTACCTTTAATAATTTATCTGGTATATAAAAAAAAACCAAAAATTTCAAGGTCATCAGTTTTCGTAAAGATTAAAAACTAACTTTGTTGAAAACTCATTTGGGGTGTGTTTTGTGAAGTCACTGATCATTTTATACCTCCGTAACAAATTTTTTTATTTCAAAAGCAACGTACGGAACACTAATTACGCAAGTTCAACTTGCACTTGACCCCTTATTGAATATTGGGATTGTTATGCTAGTTTTCCAATCTGTAGGTACTTGTCCATGTTTTACTATGTTTGTAAAGAGCTGTGCTAGTTGTTGATATAGGTTTTCTCCTCCATATTTTAACATCTCATTTGTAATGTCGTCTGGTCCTGAGGCTTTTCTATTTTTAAGACTTCTTATAATTCTTTCTGTTTGTTCTAAAGTAACTTCTAGATTTACCTCTTCCACTTCTTCAAGTATGGTTTCATTATTTTCTTTGAATAATTTCTCAATCTATGTTTGCCATTCGTGAATTGTAGTTTTATTAGTTTGTACCGGATCGTTTATATTAAGTTTGTTCCGTTTTAATATTTTCCAATTAAGTAATATGAAAATTGGGATATTCTTTCATTATCTTCAGTTAATTATAATCAAGGTTTAAACAGGTAACAAAAAATAGAAGGGAGTTGCTCCGTATATATTAGGTCATACATCCTTTTTTGGGTTCTTGGATCCTAGTAATCTGAAAATTGTATTATTTTTCACCATTTTTAATTTTAACAGAAATAGCATGTAACGCGTAGACTGAAAAGTTTTTGGTGTAGCCACTTAAAACATATTTTTTTTTTCAAAATTCGACTTTTTTCATCAATATAGTCTCCTTTAAGAGCGATACAATTAGTCCAACTTTTTTTAACATTTCTATACCTTTCTTGTAGAAGGATTTGTCATTGCCTTCAAAATAGGCCTCAGTTTCGGCGATAACTTCTTCATCTCTTTCCACGGGCATTTCTTTGAGATCTGCGAATAGATAATAGTCGCTGGGGGCCAAATCTGAAGAATACGGTGGATGAAGAAGCAATTTGAACTTCAATTCATTCAATGTTGCTATCGTTACTGTTGACTTGTGACACGGTGCATTGTCTTGATTAAAGAGCACTTTTTTCTTGTTCATTTGGGGTTGTTTCTTCGCGATTTCTGGCTTCAAATGCACCAGTAGCTTTATATAATATTCACTATTGATGATTTTTCTCTTCTCAGCATAGTCGATGAAAATTATTCCATGCGTATCCCAAAATTCAGAGGTCAAAACCTTCCCAGCCGGCTGTTGTGTCTTTGGTCGCTTCGGGCGGCTTTCACCGGCTGCTGTCCACTCAGCTCACTGCCGATTTGATTCCGGTGTGTAGTGGTGCTTCCATGTTTCATCCAGTGTCACATATCGCCTGACAAAATCCTTTTTATTGCGCTTAAACAGGTCCAAACAGCGTTCAGAATCATCAACATGTTGTTGTTTTTGGTCCACTGTGAGCAAACGCGGTACCCATTTCTCATACCGAAATATTTATGCAAAATGTGACCAACACGTTCTTTTCACTTTACGGTCATCCGGGACAATTTTGTGGATTTTTGTTATTTTTTCCGGTGTAACCACCTCATTTGGGCGTTCAGCATTATTTGTATCTGTACGACCGCGTTTAAATTTAGCCGTAAATGATGAGTGATTTTCCAGGGGCAGAGTCCCCGTAACACTTATCAAGCCATTGCTTGTGTTTATTCAACACACGAAATTCGATTTTTTCCATTGTTTTGAAAGTATCAAAAGTAGCATTACTAAAACCACTGTAACTTGTAAACTAATAGTCGAAATGTCACGAAATTTTGACACATACCGTTGGAAGGTGGGTACTTCCTAAAAATCATACGGATTTTTTGAAAAGAGCGACATCTATATGTCAGGCCAAAAACTCAGCCTACGTGTTAGAGACGGTTCGGATGTGATTACGAGTCACCCCCAAAAATTATTAGTATTATTCCACTTTTTACTATTTCTGATTAGAAAGAAAATTTGCTACCATAAAAGGTTCGAATACAAGGGTAAAAATTGAAAAATTCGAAATAAATCGAAAACTATTAGAAATAGTATACGACATACTTATTAAAAGTTGGAGGGTTTTGTAAAATCTATCAAAAAAATAATAATATACAGGGGGTGCAACTTAAAAAAAATTGAGATTTTTCCATTTAAAATAGTCGAAATGTATAAATTTTTTTGAACACCCTGTAGCATCTAACTCAAATTTCTTTACAAATATCTCGCTCGCACCAATTATGAGTATTCCACTTTCAACAATGGCGCTACTGGCAATGTTTTACAAAGCTGAAAACTAGTAATTTTTTTTAAAAAATTGAAATATTAGAAAAACTACTACGTTTAAGTATAAAGCAAAGTGTCCACTTGAGACAAAATGGTCTCGAGAGCAGTCTCGAGACCAGACTCACAAATGTATATGTGCCTGAGAGCACTCTCAGAGACAAACCGATGCGAGTATCAGACACTGCACGTGTCACAAGTGGACATGTTCATTCTTGCTCATGAGACTTAGTCACCAGTCTTCCATCATTGTTTGAAGAGCTGAGACCCCGACTGGAGACTTTTTATTTAAAATATTTGTTTAATTTAAATAAACAATTAATTTTTTAAAAATGAAGGATAATCGCGAGTGGACTGACGAGGAATTGTTCAAATTAATTGAACTTTATGAGGAGGAAGAGTTTTTATGGAACGTGAAACATAAACTTTATAGAAATCGCGAAAAAAAATGGCAATGTACGAAGAATTTGCTTCGAAATTTGAAAATTGCAGTGGAAATGAAATTCAGCGGAAGATCCATAACTTACGCAATCAGGTATATATAATCCTCTAAAATTATTATTAACATTACTATTTAAATTGACTTTTTAGTCAATAGTCAAATATATTATTTTCAGGTTTCTCATGAACTGCAAAAGATAAAAAAAATTGAAGAGTGGTGATGGTGCTGATGACAGGTATGACAGTAAATGGAAGTTTTTCACTGCATTACAGTTCATTTTACCCAACTTCACACCCACAACATCGACTTCAAACATGGTAAGTTAATATAATTATTGCTATGTTTCATAATGAAATTTTATTTATCATAAAATTACAAATAAAAAAATTCAAATTAAACAAAGTGATTAGGTACTAAATTTAAGCAATTAAACGATATTGCCACTGAACTTCACCTGTAGTTGTCATGAAGTTAAACTCATCTCTAACCTCTTTTTGAGAGATTGCATAATTTCGCTGCTGGCCTCTCTCTAGTGGAAAAAACGATCCTTGTGGTGGGGGTTCATTCCGGCATTCGCCATTTACAATTTCATGTGTATTAGGATCTTCAAAATCAACTGAACAAGGGTTCAAATAATTTTTTGCAGTACATATTAAAAAGTTATGCAATGCACATATTGCCAGAGTAACATCTATTACTTTATTAGGTGCTAAATTTATTGGTTTTCGGATAACTCTGAATTTACTTGATATAATGCCAAATACATTTTCTATTATACGACGAGCTCTGCTTAATCTGTAGTTGAAAATTCTGTTTGGTGCAGGTTGATTTCGGTACCCGTAGGGCTTTAATATATACATAGCAAAAGCATCGTCAGCTACCATTATGTATGGCACTGGCAAACATCTTTGGGGCAATGCTTCTGGTTCGGGAAGTGAAAATTGCTTGCTTTCCAAAGCATCGCGCAGGGAGCAGTTTGTAAAGACACCTCCATCAGAAATTCTACCATTGCAACCAAGATCAACGTAAATTAATTTATAATTGGCATCTGCGACTCCCATCAAAACTATGCTGTGTGTACCCTTATAGTTATAGTAAAGGCTTCCACAGTTCTCAGGTGCCTCCATTGTAATATGCTTTCCGTCAATAGCTCCGAAACAATTCCATTTTAATTCAAATTGATCTGCATATTTCTTCAACTCTTCAGCACTTGAAGGATACTGAAATAAAAAAATTTTACTTGTATTTTTCTATTTTTCTATGCATAAAAGTTGATACAACATAGTATATTAATTGCGCTTTTAACTTTTCAGAATAATATTCCCGAAAACATGAACATCTCACAGGATGAGTCCATACAAAATGAGCCCGCACAAGATCAAAAAAGAAAACGTATTAGCAAAGCAACATCAAGAACTCAAGAAGATGATAACATTCTGAAGGAAGCAATAGAAATTATGAAGAAGCCAAAAGCCGATTTCGATCGCTTTGGAGAATACGTAGCGTTGGAGCTAAAAAAAGTCTAAAATCGGATTATTACAGAGGAGTATTAAAAAGTGAGATTCGTAAAGCGATATTAAATATTTCTGATATGGATGAAAAATGCTACTGGTCCACTCCATCCTCTTCAAGTGCAAGTACTTCATGCAGTACGCCAATTGCATCACCACCCATTGTTGTTGACAACTTTTCTCAACAAAATATTGAGACTCAACCCAAGATTTTTACAATAGTTCATATTCACTAATTAACATGCCTTAATTTGTAAAGTTTCTGTTATTATACTTCTATAATTAAAGTTGTTTTTTAATTTATACATACCCTTAAATATTCTTCCTTTAAATGATGATAGATGGTTTTACACGCTTCGGGAACTATTCTTCCTATTGTACAAGGTGGAATGCGAAAAAGGTATTACAAACTACAATAAGCATCTCCTGAAAGTTAATTTCAATATAAAAATGTAATGTTCTAGAGAAAAATATTTGTACATTCGCTTGAAAGGCTTACCTGAAGCCAGAAAACGAAGGGTGACCATTAATCTATCATGGACTGGAATCGCATCACGTAACTTTGTATCTTGCTTTACAATATCGTGTTTTACCAAATTTAAAACCAATTCAAATTGAACTGCAGACATCCTAATGAAATTTTTAAACTGTTGTGCATCTTCCAACCGCAACTCGTTCACAAGTGTTGAAGAAGCTCCCAGTGCATGTCGTCGATCCACCCATTTTCTTACCCAACACGCCTTTTTTTTCACTTCCCGTTTTTTCATAATTTTATGCACAATTAGAAAGGCTAGGATTTGGCGTGAATCCATTTTGAAAAAAATAAATCTCAAACTAGCAACCAAGTCACAGAATCGACTGAGACTTGAAAGTAAGCTCTCAAGTGTACACAAAATTTCCTGATCTCGAGACTGCAGTGACTGTCGAGTCTCCAACTGCTGTCTCGAGAGCGCAAGTGATCTCAAATGGACAACACTTCGGAACTAATCTCGAGACTTTCTCTCGAGACTTTGTCTCAAATGGACACTTAGCTTAACATTATTAATAAAAAGTTATAAAATTTTACGCAGAATTTAAAAATAAATTAGAAAATAGGATGTTCCATTAAAAAAACATACTCAAAAATAATTTTAAAACTGTGCACCTTAACATTCCCTAAAACTATTGTATTTAACATTTTTTCGTCATTCCCGAAACAAATGAGAAAATGAACTTTAGTCTATCGTTGACTCACCCAGTACATATATTATAAATTTACGTTTTACTGATAAAATTACTCTTTACTTCCCTAAAAAATTGTTATCTCTTGGACTAATAATACATGTTAGAGCAATTAGTTTTTTTTTTAAATATTTAGTAACTGTTAAAACCCCTTAAAATATTTAACGTAAACTAAACAGGGTTGCCAAGCAGTACCATTATATATGTATTAGGACAAATAGTCATGAAACATATTTATTGATTTATTGAATTTACTTATTTTTCAATCTTATATTAGCAGTAAGGACGTGTATCTGTAAGCAAACCATACTTTATTCAAAAATAGTAAATGATGTAAATGTAGTCTTTACAATGCCTTATTCTCTTCACTGCCAATATCCTTTAATGAAATGTTAAGGTTCAAAACAGGAACACTCCAGGCAAGTAGGACAAACTGTCCAAAATCTTGCACTGAAAACGATTCAGTCAGTCCCATTTATTCTGGGGGGGACAGAAAATTGATACAGAGAGTCTTCCACAAACATAAAACGAAGACGAAAAAATTCAGGATCGTTACATATAGCGTAAGAACGTTCTCTTCTCAGGAAAAGCTTCTGGAACTAGAACAGAAACTGATAGCCATAAACTGGAACATTATTGAATTCTGTGAGGTTAGCAGACATGGTGATGAATCTGAAACAGCAGTTGGAAAATTTGGATTTGAAGGTAGAAACGAAAGAGGACAAATGCTACTAAATTTTTTACACTACCATAGTTTATATGTAATGAACAGCTTTTTCGAAAAGAAGTCTCATCGAAAATGGACCTGGGTCGGTCCTCGTGGAAAAACTAAAAATAAGATTGGCTTCTTTATAACAAGACAGAAAAGAAACATCCCTGATGTTACCGTAATGAACAAACTTGGCGTGGGAAGTGATCACCGAGCAGTGAGAGCTACAATTCTAATAGGCCTGAAAAATGAAAGAATAAAAATGGTGTTCAAGAAGAAAAAAGTAATTTGGAACGAACCAGAAAATATCGATGAATATGTAGAACTTGAGATTGAGTCATAACCTTCCAAACGACGTCGAAACATTGAACGACAGAATTACAGAAACACTGATATCATCACAACAACGCCACTGTCAAAACCCAAATCCAAAAGATGAAGAACTGAGTAACGACACAAAAAAAACTTATAATAGAGAGGGCACTTAAGAGAAGAGAATAAAATGGAGATTCAGGGGGATCAAGGGAATAAGGGAATCTTAAAAGAGATACAACACAGACAATATTCAACGAACAATTGAAGAAAATAAAAGAATGAAAGTGCTCAGAAGGAAATTAACAGATGGAAGAAGAGAAATACACATACTTAAAGATGGTGAAGGAAATGAAACGACAAACAGGAAAATACTTATAGAAATTGCAGAAGAATTCTATAGAAGACTATACACAAGTCAACAAAGAGAGTCAACAACAAAAAGCGTTCTTTACGAGTGGCAATCGACGGATTTCTTTCTAACATCTTCACTATCAACGCCGGTGTGTCCCAAGGTTCCATACTATCTCCTACTGTCTTTCTCATTTACATTAACGATCTGCTGGAAAAGACCAAAAACCCAATCTACAGCTTTGCAGATGACAGTACGCTTATCTCTTCATTCACATTGAACGCTCGGACATCGGCTACTCAGACGAGTATTCACACAGCGGGAAGTCGTTCAACTTAACAAAGACCTGGAAGAAATTCTATTTTGGGGTGACAGTAACCAAGTGGAATTTAACGCTACAAAAACCCAGGCGGCAGTTTTTTCTAAAAAAGTTAACGTTGCTGAATCCGACATAGTTATGGCGGGGCACTCTATTTCCTCTAACATCGTCACTTAATTTGTTGGGCGTTAATTTGGGAGCAAATATGTCCTGGCATGAACATGTCGCAGGCATAGCAAGGAGAGCTTCTCAAGGATTGGGAATATTATTTCGAACCAGAAACCTTTACACTCCATAACAACTGTTAATTCTTTACAAAGCTCAAATTCGACCAACTATGGAATATTGCTCCCATGTTTGGGGCTCCGGTCTCAAACATACAAACATTTGTTGGATTCTATTCAGAGAAGAGCTGTTCGTTTGATTGGGGACCCGGAACTGACCGGCGGCCTTGATTCGCTGGAACATCGAAGAACGGTTGGCGACTTTAGCTTATTCTACAAGTATTTTCATGGAAAGTGATCGAAGGATGTAGCCCGCTTAATTCCTCCCAGAGCGGTGCATGTTAGAAATACACGTCGCACTAATACCTCACATCCGTATGGGATTCAGCTTGTTACTCCTTGTAAAACGCTTTTCAAGCAGTCTCTTATATGGAGAACATTATCCCTTTGGAATAATTTGCCGAGGGCTGTGTTTCCACCGAGTACAAATTACAGCGACTCAAGAACAACGTGAATCGCTTTTTCCGCACACGTGTTGCTCCCGTAGCGCTTTAGGGACTTCCCTGCAGCACGTGTGCTAGACCTATAAAAGAAAGAAGCTTCGAAATTACAACCACATAAATTGATCAGCTAAGGTTCAGAAGAATTACCAGAGATAACACTGGAAGAACTAAAGCTTTCTCTTACAGAAATCAAAAATAACAAAGCTCCCGGAGAATATCAGATCGTAATTGAAGTTGTAAAAATGGGTGGCGAAGGCTTGTTGAGGGTTGTTTCTCTTTTTAACCTCTGCTTGAAAAATAGCATAATCCCAAGCAAATGAAATAACGCAGTGACGGTTCTCATTCGTAAAAAGGAGACATAACCAACCTGTTCGTGCGGTTCATCAAAATCATAAGAACACCCCTAGAGCGAAAACTAGATTTTTATCAACCATGCGAACAGGCTGGCTTTAGAAGTAAATACGGTGCTAACGATCATTAACAGACCATCAAGATCCTTATATAAAAATCTATAGAATACAACAAACCACTCGAATTAGTACTTGTAGATTTTAAACAAGCTTTTAACACCGTGGAGTTACCGTCGATACTGTCTTGCCCTGCAGCAAATGAGAATAGACTACAGATGTACTCAGTTAATTTAATTCATGTATAATAACTCAACAGCAAGTTTAAGACTTCATGAATCCACAAGTAAATACCGAGTGGAACGTGGAATCAGGCAAGGCGATGCGATGTCTCCTAAACTTTTTACGGCGGTATTAGAATATGTTTTTAAAGAACGTAATTGGGATGGAATAGGCATAAACATTGTTGGCGAATACCGAAATCACCTGCACTTTGCTAATGATATTGTCGTAATAGCCGACAATATAGTTGATGCCCAACAAATGTTTACCGAATTGCAAATAACATCAGCAAATATTGGTCTAAATATTACCTTTCACAAAACCAAATTTATGACTAATCTAGTTACGAGCGGTAATATGAAATTTAATAAAAGCTAGGTGGAACCCGTTTAAAATTACAGGTATTTGGGTCAAGAATTACAAACTGGCAGAGATTACCAAACCCGTGAGATGCGCCGTCATGGGGCTTTTGGAAAGCTGAGAGATACGCTGCAAGGTAATTTGCCAATGTGCTTAAAAAAGGAAGTTTATGAAATGAACAATGCGTTCTGACGGTAATCCACATATGCCGAGACACTCACATTAACAAAACAGTCGGCAAACAAATTGAGAGTATCGCAACAGGCAATGGAGAAAGCTATGCTGGGTATCACAAGAAAAGTTAGAATAACACATATAACTGACGACAACGAACAAAGGTAATAGATATTATCCAAAAAACTACGCAATATAAATGGATATGGGCAGACCATATAACCTGAAGGTATCATAACCGATGGTGTAGAGGACTAATAGAATGGCGACCTAGACAAGACAGAAGGAACAGAGGAAGATCACCAACAAGATACAGCGATGACTTCAAAAGAGTGACAGGCAATTGGGTTAACACCGCTCTGGACTGAGATAAGTGGAAGTTCTTAGAGGAAACCTATATCCAGCAGTGAATGAGGACGGCTGATGATGATTCTTTTAACAAACCTCCATATATTATATACAAAAATAATAGATACAAAACTTCTCTACAAGAGTTTAAAACTCGATTTAGTGTTCATGAAATTTAAAATTATTGTCCAGCTGACCTTTGTTGTTGGCACTGGTGTATTTCAATGGTGAAGGTTAACCAAAAAATTGGTAAAGTGACTTATCCAGAACTTTCCTTGCAAGCACGTAGTTCTAAACTTTGAATTGTTGTAGCTGTTATTTGATGGAAATTCATAACGAATATAATAAAAGTCTGGTTTTGCCAATTTCCACTTTATTTTTGTTTTACAAAAACTGTATGACGCGTTTCGCTATCGCTGTAGCTTCATCTGATACAAAATGATATCTAAATAGAATGTTACATTTTAATTAATACCCTAAGTTAATGTGTATTTGTTTGGAGTTGATAGAAGAATTCTCTCATTGTAGGTGCAAATACATGTTGGGGTGCGCCCCTGGATTTTGCTACCTGTTTTGAATTATTTTTAAGGATTCATCCTATTTTAGGCAGAAAACCTCTGCTATACGGTAGAGTCAAAAAATGTAAATGAGAGTTGATCCGTAGCATAGCCGTCCGAGCGTAACCTGCTTTTAGTGTTTAACAGGTTGACTGCCGATCTATATTTTTGAGTTTGTGGTTGACGCCGGTAAGATTTTTCCAAATATTTTTATTTTATTGTGGTAAATATGAATTAAAATGAGTCTTGGATGTGTTTTTTTTATGTGCCATTCAAAATATTAGAAAAAAAAATTTCACTCCGATCGGAGTAATCGGCATTGCAAGTGAAAAATTTTTACTAGATGTCGAACACTCCGATCGGAGTGTCCAATTAAATAAGTAAAGAAATAATAAATCGAACTCATGAACTCAAAACATTTATTTCTAAATCATTTTTGTACATTTTTATGGTAATCCTCAAAGCAATTAAGGCAAAAACCTGGTTGTCCAGGGCACATTTTGCATTCATACACTGTTTGCTTACTTATTTTATTTTTCCTGCATTCTTTGCATTCCTTTCTGCTTACCCGTTTTGTTTCTTTAGTTCCTTTTTTTTCACTAACAATTTTTTCTACTTTGCTAATGCTGTGGACATTTATTTGGCCTGGAGGAATTTGCGGCAAATTAGTAATTGGTCGTCTGGCTAGTAAATTTCTTATGACATCCAATCGGAAGTCATATAATCGTAACTGGTCAGACCGCGAATATTTATTGTACAAAAAATAGGCGTTTATCATGCTCATTTGCAGCACATGCATGAATAACTTTTTGTACCACCGAATGGTTTTACGGCTGCAAGGATAATATGCCATCATTTGATCCTGTCCATCTATACCGGACATAAAAGCATTATATTCAATGATTGCGGAAGGTTTTTCAGATTCTTGATTTCTTTTGTTTTTAAAAATGCCCATTTCGCTTCCAAATTCTGTTGAAATGTATTGAACATTGCGTTTATCGCGCCATTTTCCGACATGCACTCCATTGCAAAACATAGATTTATTCTCACCACGTTTTAAGTTTGCACTCATTACCTCTTTCGGATTATCTTTCCTCTCAGCTCTCAGCGTACCAGCAGTATGTATTTTGTTGAAGTAATTTCCTAGCTAAATTAACACTATTGTAAAAATTGTCTAGATAAACAGCATGTCCCACACCCAATTTTTCCTCCAATAAATGTAAAACAATCTTTTCAGTATGTCCGCTTCCACCATAAACATCTGTCGCACCTTCGTAGACACGAAATTTCAAAATAAGTCCATTAGGCTCTGTCAGCATGTATAACTTCATACCATACTTATGACGCTTATTCTTGATATACTGTTTAAACCGGAGACGACCCCGATAAAGTACCATAGCTTCATCCAAAGACAACTCTTCCAGGATAGTAAATTTCTCCCATCTTGTTGTTAAAACAATCTGCCACAAATCTAATCTTTCCTAGCCGATCTGCCGGATCCATATCTGGAGATGTAAAATGCAAACACCTCAAGATAAGCAAAAATCTATTCCTTGACATATATTTTCTAAAAACAGGTAGATTAAATAGCGGATCAGTTTTCCAATAATCGTTAAGACGGCTCAAGGATATTGTGCCAGTGTGAAGTAACAGGGCCAAAAAAATTTTTAGTTCGTCAAGAGTAAGATCTTTAAAATTAGTAATACGTGATTTTGTACTTGTTTCTGGGCGCAGCAAAACCTCGACTGCGTAAGAGTTCGTTCGTTCTACAATAGTTTGTAAAAAATCATCATCAATGATCATTTCGAAAAAATCGATAGGTGCACCCTGTCCTGGAATTTGCACCAATAATTCCTGGGTTTTCTGGAACAAAATTTGTTTTAACGCACCTCTGTCGTTCCATTTTATCTCATCAAGGCTAGGAAGTGTTTGATGTGGCCGAATAGGGTCTATAAAATTCTCTTCTTCGGACTCGGAGCTTGAATTTACATCACTATCGTCTGTGTCTGGTACGTAATGTTCGTCACTACTACCTCCGCTTTCTTCCAATAGCTGCAATAATTCAGTGTCAGTTAGCTTCTTTTTCTTATCATATACCTTTTTTTCATCACTACAATGTCTTTTTTTAATACCAGAAGGCCCAGGTTGATTGTCCATATTGTACGGCAGATTACAACCAAACCAAAAGCAAATCCGCGGAACCACTTAAGCACCTGTTAGAACTTGCGTTTTTAAGCAACGCCACCACTAGAAACACGTTTTATATACAACGCCGATGGAATACTAAAACGTTTCGTAAGAACGCATGTCGAACTCCGATCGGAGTAGACCGCGTTGGCGAAGAGACCCGACGCACTCCGATCGAAGTGGTCGGCAGTCAACCTGTTAATAAATAAAATTATCTTAAAAATAAAGTTATATAAATATAAGATTTATTACCAAAAAATTTTTAAATCTATAGATCTATGTATATATACAAATTCACAATTGACGATATATAAGTACTTTAATTAAAATCAAAAACAATCATCATCTTCAAAATCTGAAGACTCGACTTCTCTTAAATCGATAATTAAGGGTTCTGTTTCCACAGTTTCTTAGTTGTATTCGTAAAATTTCCACATTTTATTTTGTCCTTCTATAACATGTCGAATGATATTTTTCCAATTATCCTCTTTGATCCTCTCTATTCCGGCGAGTAATAATTGCCTTACATCTTGAAGTTTGGTGTTTTCCCTTGCAACGAAACCTTTCATTTGTGCCCAAATTAGCTCTATGGGATTCAATTAGCATTGATATGGAGGTAACCTAAGCACTTGAAGTGTGCCTTATTGTGTTTCGCAATTTTGAGAAGTTCCGCTTTTAACATACCATCTTTATGTTTGAGATTTTTGTCTCTTATCCATTGAAGAATATTCGCTTTCTTCCATGTATTTGTCGGGAGTCGTTCTAATAATCGAGAATGGTATGGGGCATTGTCTAATACTATAACTGATTCTGCTGGCATACATTCAATTATTTGTTGGAAGTACTCCTCAAAAACATCGGCCGTCATCTCCTCATGGTAATCTTTAGTTGACTTTGATTCGAATTCCAACAAGCCACCGTCGAGAAATCAATTTTCTCTACCAATATGTGCTATACTTAGCCTGCCAACATTTCCTAAAGGTAGTTATAATCCAGTTGGCACTTTTAATGTTTCTGTCAATCCAGAATTTTTTCACTGTGCCTCATTAACAACCCAAGTCTCATCTAAATAAAAAATTTTTTTTTTTCGGCTCGAACTTTTCTAATTGCTCGTAGATATTCTTTTCTTCAACAAATTATTTCTGTTTTATCGATAAGAACAAATTTTCTATTATGCTTTTCCCAACGAAAATTCATATTATGAAGGATTTTCCATAATTTGGTAAGTCCTGGTCTTCTCTGATGTCTTGCAAAACTTTATGTAGTGTATGGTGTACTTTTCTTCTTGTTGCGTTTTTAAAGTCTTCATAGACCTCTAAGGGCTCCTTTCCTTTGTGATTCTGAGGTTCGTTAAGTATCATTGTTTTTTTCTCTCAGGGAAAATGCAGATTTACAGACTGCGCGAAGTTTGACCGGGGCAAAACTGAAAGTTGAAGCCATCGCTGTTCTGATTTGAACTAAGCATATTATAGGTTTTTGCTTTATTTTTATACTTACACAGAATATTTTTATTGTATACTTAGGTACTTAGGCACCTACCTACCGATAGTACTTCGGTTAATTATATTCCAATAACTGCTAAAATCTTAAATAATTTTATTGTTCTTATTATCATTCAGCTTTATAACACTGTAGATTTCTAGTTCCTAAGAATTGTTAATTGTATTCGTTTAGGCCTTTATCATACAAATAAGATTTTTAGATTAGAAAATGATCGCACTGTTGTATAGAGGTAGAAAATAAAGGTGATTAAAACTAAAAATACAGATAATTGGTAGGGAATTTTCGGACGCTTATGGTTTATGATATTTTAATGTTTATAACTCATGTCGTGTGCTATCATCTCCAAACAAACGGACTTTAGGTAGTTATTGTATTATTACTACGTATTAATGAATATTGATGGCAATCCATTTTCAACTTTAATTGTTGTATAAATTAAGTATGGGTTAGGTAGGTATCTTTCTGTTCATTTAAGATGATATCTGAATGTTAAAATCTATTTATTTATAAATTTCCCAACAGGTTTAATTTGACTCCTTTGTTTTGTATGTGTAGAATTTTAAATTTGTCATTAAAAAGATGATTGGATTTTGTTAAATGATTAGTGTAAGCTGAATCGATTTTGTTTTTTAAATAACTTCTTTTATGCTCTGAAATCTGAACTTCGAAAGAACGACCTGTTTAACCTACGTATCTCTTAGGACAAGAACCATAATTTAATATAATACTCCAGATTTTTTGTTCTATTTTGTTTTCCTTTTGCATTTTTAATAAATTTCCCCGACGAGTTATTTGTTCTAAAAGCTATGTTAATATTATATTTTTTTAATTGATTCTTAATTTTTCTGATGTGTTACCAAAATAGGTCAAGACTTGATATTTTTTATCCATATCTTCTTCCTTTGGGTATACTAAAGAAATAGCTTTATTTTTTTTTTTTCAGTATCAAATTTATGGTATTAGGAGAATATCCGTTGTTAACAGTAATTTGTTTTATTAGATTTAATTCTTTATTAAAATCATCTAGAGGTAAGGGAACACAAGTCTTTGCAACATACTGTGATAAACTGCCAATTTTTATTGTGAGGGTTGTGTTAAAATTCTTCTTATCCCTACCTCATCCCTTTTACGCCATATTTAGTTTACGATAAAAAAATAATTTTATAATAAATATCCAGTATCCCACTTAAGAATCAGGAAAAATTCACATAATACTATTGAAAGGATACAATGACCCCCATTTTTTTGACCTTCTTCTCATGTTAACAAACGAAAATGTAATGTTTTGATTCCGTGACTTAAAGAACCCCAAAAAAGACTTATAACACTATAAATACTAAGTCACTGCCTCCGTTCTCTACCCCTTTGGCTTCTTATATCTTTTATTATAGATGATTATGCTTAAAATTTGCTCATTCTCCGATCCGGAAAACCTGGAAAAATTCTTATAATTTTAAATTTAAAAATTAAAATTGAAAGTAATAAAACAATAACTTAATTTTCATATTCCTACAGTCCAAAAACCTTGAAATGGACATGTAGCAGGATATATAAGAAGCAACCCCTCTAACTCCCTACCCCACCCTGTTAACCCCTTAGATATTTTACTATAAATAATATCCTTAACATTTATTAATTATATCAACCACAAAATCTGGGAAAATTCTGAAAATACTATTGTATTTAAAAACCCCATCTTTTCACCTCCTTCTTGGGTTAAAATTGAAAGTAGTAAAAAACTAACCTGATTTTTCAGTTCCTCGATTACAACAACCACGAAAAAGAGCCCCTTTAATCTCTTTCCCCCACCCATCAAAAATTATAGGCCTGGAGGTCCAATTTTCGATGACTTTTTCCAACATTTGTGGCCGTATATCGGCAATAACGCGGCGAATGTTATCCTCCAAGTGGTCAATCGTTTCGGGCTTATCGGCGTAGACTAGCGATTTCACATATCCCCACAGAAAATAGTCTAGCGGCGTTAAATCGCACGATCTTGGAGGCCAATTCACGGGTCCGAAACGTGAAACTATGCGGTTACCAAACGTTTCCTTCAATAAATCAATTGTGGCACGAGCTGTGTGACATGTTGCGCCGTCTTGTTGAAACCACAGCTCCTGCACATCATGGTTGTTTAATTGATGAACGAAAAAATCAGTAATCATGGCTCTATAGCGGTCACCATTGACTGTAACGTTCTGACCAGCATCGTTTTTAAAGAAGTACGGACCAATGATTCCACCAGCCCATAAAGCACACCAAACAGTCAGTTTTTCTGGATGTAACGGTGTCTCAACATACACTTGAGGATTATCATCACTCCAAATACGGCAGTTTTGTTTATTGACGTATCCATTCAAACAAAAGTGAGCTTCGTCGCTAAACAAAATTCGCTTATGAAAATCGGGATCAACGGCAATCTTGTTTTGGACCCATTCACCGAATCTACGCCTTGCTAGGTGATCGTGTGGCTTCAATTGTTGCACGAGTTGGATTTTGTAAGCACGCAAACCAAGATCTTTCCGCAAAATCTTCCATAAAGTGGATGGACACATATCCAATTCCTGTGCACGATGGCGGATAGACTGATTCGGGTCTTCCTCTACGCTACGCTCTACAGCAGCAATGACTTCTTCTGTACGCACTGTACGACGTGTCTGTGGATGCGTATTATCATTTTAAAGTAAACGTGGTGCGAAAACGTTCCATAGTTAATCGAATTAATTGCTCTGATGGACGATTATGTTGACCGTAAAATGGACGTAGTGCGCGATACGTATTTCGAACAGAACCATGATTTTCAAAATAAATTTGCACAATTTGGAAGCGTTGTTCAGGCGTCAGTCTATTCATGTTGAAATGCCAAACCAAACTAAACATAAATCACTTGACAGCTGACAAAATGGCCGCCAGTTAAAAAAGTGTTGCCAACTGAAAGTTTTATACCTCTATAAAAAACACCCTTTATATATATATATATATATATATATATATATATATATATATATATATATATATATATATTGAAAGTTACATATTTGCATTTTTAGATGTCACAATGGGACATTATTAGACTTTTTTATCACATAAGAAATATTTTTAATTACTTCCGGTTTGACCTTATTTTTAACGGAACCCTGTATATTTTTTTATCAATTTTAATTCGTTTTGAAATTCTCTTTCTAACGATGTATCGCAGGGTGACATTTGTTTGACAGACTTAGGCGGTCATGGCGGATATACTAGCAATTGTTTTTGTTCGTTGTATCTCACTTTGGAAATAACTTAAGACTATCCATTTATTCTGCCATTTTCGCGAGTCTAAGTGGCTCCTAAAAATTTTTTGCTTTACATTCAGTTACAGAATTTTCTCTTTAAATGATGATCAATGTCACCGAAATTAAGATAGGAACACATATTTTATTTAACCTAGTTACACATTACAGGTTTTTTGCCAACATACATCTAACAGAACTATCTAACGCCAATTAGATTTATTATAATTTTCAGAAAATAAGAAACCTATTTATTAAATAAATATTTAAATGCAAATAATAAAACTAAAACATTTAAAAATAAGAATAACACAATAAAACTGATAATTGTAATTAATTAATATTAGAAAGAAGTAATATTTTAACTTTTTTTTATGGGTTTAGTAGACCTGCTGCAGGGAAGTCCCTAAAGCTCTCCAGGAGCAGCATGCGTGCGGAAAAAGCGATTCACGTTGTTCTTGAATCGCTGTAAATTATACTCTGTGGGAAACACAACCCTGGGCAAATTATTTCAAAGGGGTGATGTTCTCCATATAAAAGACTGCTTGAAAAGCGTTGTACGCGGAGTAACAAGCTGAACCTCATATGGATGTGAAGTATTAGCGCGACGTGCATTGCTCTGTGAGGAATTAAGCGGGCTACATCCTTCGAACACTTTCTATGAAAATACTTCTGGTTCGAAATAGTATTCCCAACTTTTGAGAAGCTCTCCTTGCTATGCTTGCAACATGTTCATGCCAGGACATATTTGCTCCCAAATTAACGCCCAACAAATTGAGTGACGATGCTAGGGGAATGGAGTGGATTGTAGCGTTAAATTTCACTTGGTTACTGTCACCCCAAGTTAGATTTTTTTCCAGGTCTTTGTTAAGTTGAACGACTTCCTGCTGTGTACGGATATTCGCCGATGTCCGAGCGTTCAAGGTGAATGAAGAGATAAGCGTACTGTCATCTGCAAAGCTGTAGATTGGATTCCCGGTCTTTTCCAGCAGATCGTTAATGTAAATGAGAAAGATAGTAGGAGACAGTATGGAGCCTTGGGGCACACCGGCGTTGATAGTGATGGTTTTAGAAAGAAATCCGTCAACCGCCACTCGTAAAGAACGCTCTCTGAGGAAACATGAGAGCCGCAAACAGAACTTTTCAAACATACCATAAGAACGTAGCTTAGCCAACAGTCCATCGTGCCAAACACGGTTGAATGCCTTGGATATGTCAAGAGCAACCGCTCGAGATTCTCCAAAGTGTTCAATTACGTTGTTCCAGACATGTGTTACATAAGTCAGAAGATCTCCTGTTGATCTATGTTTACAAAAGCCATAGTGGTGATCGCTAATAATGTTGAATTGTTCAAGATATTTTAAAAGATGCTGACTGATAACCTTTTCCATGATTTTCGATATTATTGAAAGTAGTACGACTGGTCGGTAGTTATTTGGCAAGGTCTTCTGGCCTTTTTTAGGTATCGGCTGAACTGTGGCACATTTCCAGCAGGAAGGAAATATTCCCCTTCTGTAGGATAGGTTAAAAAGTCTACAGAAAACTGGTGTTAGTTTCCTCGCACAGTTTTTGAGAACTATGGCAGGTATTCCGTCAGCGCCAGAACGGGCACATCGGGCATCCTTGACTGCAATATGGGAATAATAGGTGGTGTTTTTTCTTGGAAATCGATAGTAGAATGTGAAGCAAAGAGTTCAGCCAACAAGTTCGCTTTCTCAACAGGTGTCGTTGCAATGGAATTATCTGGCCGTGTGAGTAGTGGTATGGTGAATTTGGTGAAATTTTGACTCACTGCCTTAGCGACTACCCAAAAGGACCTGAAATTGTTGGGACAAGCGAGAAGTTTGTTTCTAATTCGTTGATTGTGTGCCTCCTTGGTTTCATGGATAATTTCTGTTCCGGGCACGAATAAAAGTGTTACGATTCGTTGTTAGAATTTTCACGCCATTGACGGTAGGCAAGATGTTTAGAAGCAACAGCTGCTTTGCATTTTCGGTCAAACCAAGGCTTGCCGTTGGAGGGGCATTTCTTTGAAAAAGGGATGTAAGTTACCATACCAGTCAAAATAACATCGGAGACCCCCCTGGCGCAGTCAGATGGGTTGTCGGATCAAACGTCCATCTAAGGAAAAGTTCGAAAATATTCCATGAGAGCAGATTTGTAGTGCCAAATCTTGCGCGGCTTAGGCGCCTCTCTGTCACTGAAGGTGGGATACTCGATGTCGAAAGCAGTTTATGGTCGAAAGAACCTAACGGCGGATTTACGGTGACCGTGTAAATCTTCGGATTGGTGGTTAAAAAACAGATCAAGGAGGCTGGCAAACTCCTCATCTCGATCAGGGATCCGTGTTGGTTCGTCAATAAGCTGAGTTAAGCCACAACTGATTAAGAATGATTCAGCTTCACGACCTTGTTCGTCGGTAGTATTTGAATATTTAAGCCAGTTGATATCGTGGACATTAAAGTCGCCCAGGATGGCAATTTCGGCCCTCGGATAGTTAATTTGTAAATGATCGATGGTGTCTACAAGAGAAGCGAAATGTGTTCGAAAGTTGGTATCACTTGGTGGTCGATAGAGGATACAGATGAACCTTGTGGTTTGTTGAGTCGTTATTTTTAACCACATAACATCGAAGTTTGGGGGCTACAGAGCCTTTTCTTGTTGGCAAGAGAGGTCGCTTCTGATAAAAAGACAGATTCCAAAGTTACGCCTAAATCGGGAATAGAAGTCGTACCCAGGACAAAGATAGTTGACTGTGCTGGTCTATAAACTGACCTTGGTTTCACAGAGAGCGAGTATATGAGGTTTATTTGATAGCAGGTGTTGATGCACTGAATTTATGTTCGAATTTTAAACCTCGTATGTTGCAAAAATCCATTTTAAAATTATGATTTCTGCATGTCGACGCCCCTGAACCAGCCCCCACCCGGAGATGCTATTTGGTGCCACAGTAATTAATGTGGAATTTTCCTGTTCTGTCACATGTTTATGTTTGTCTTCTTCGGCTTTGATCCAGGGGGTGTTATTGTTGCGTAGTTTGGGTTCTGACCAGATACTTTTCCAATAATCTGTGAGTTCTTGTTTGTTTGGTGGTTCCGTCACTGCTGTCTGCTTGTTTGTTGTACATAGTTTTTCGGTAGAACTCTTTTTCGCTTCTTCGTGTGTGGTTGTAGAATGGCTTTGTTGATTTGGTGTGTGAGTGCTGCGTGTGTGGTGGTAAACTGTTTGTACCAGAAGTTTTGTATATTGTCTATCCCAGGGCATTTCCAGTTGTGTGTGTGTGTTTGATTGTTTCTGTAATTTCTTCTGTAGTTAGTGTGGAATTTTTTTGTTCTGTCACACGTTTGTGTTTATCTTCTTCGGCTTTGATCCAGCGGGTGTTATTATTATGTAGTTTGGGTTCTGACCAGACAATTTTCCAATAATCTGCGAGTTCTTGTTTGTTTGGTGGTTCAGTTACTACTGTCTGCTCGTTGTACATAGTTTTTTTCGGTAAAACTGTTTTTCGCTTCTTCGGAAGAGGTTGTTGGTGTCTTTCTTCTCGTTTGATTCTTTGTATCTACGAAGTCTTGCGGCATATACGGGTAGTTTTTGTTTCAAAGTACTAAGGATTTCTGGCACTGTTCTGTTGGGAGACTTGGATTTGATCTTGTCTACACCCTGTGTGACACGTTTGGACGCGTTCCCGTTCTTAAACTGGGTAAGGTGTCCTAGATCTCTTCTGATCTAGTTGATTTTTTTTTCTATTTTTATTTGCCATTTGAGTTTTGGTTTTGTTCTGTTGGGATTTCTTTGCCGTTGCGAGAGTTTTTGATTAATTATTTCGTCGGTTACGCTTGGGATTGATGGTGGTGGGTCCAGTCGGCGAGTGATTCTCTTCTCAGTGATTTCTTTGTCAGGTCATGTGATTCTATTATAGCAGCGCATGGTGTGTTCGTTGATTCCTGTGGTGTACGTTGCTTTGATTTTGAGGCTTTGGTGGGTATCGGCTTACTCGCTGGCACAACACTTTTGGCAGGTCCATTTTCGGTTGCCCGGTCTTCATCGTCTTGGTCGAGCTGCCATTTCCCGCGACGTCCTCGACCGTTACGTTGCTCGCCCGATGCTTCTTTTATTGATCTACTGTTGTTTGGGATGTTTTTAGTGTTTTGTGGTGTCAGAAGCTCAAAGTGTCCCGATATTGGGTTGCCTGTTAGTAGAAGGTAAATAGTTTCGGTGTGTTTTCCTGTGCTTATTATTGTTGGTCTGTCCCTAAAAGTTATTTTTGTATATCTTATTCTTCGTTGTTTTGAGAAGATATGAAAGTTGCTATTTTGTGTTTCCGAGAGGGCAAGTATCTCTAGGCTCGTTCCATAGGTTCCATTTTTCCTCATATAGTTAGAGTAGTTATTGAAGTCTTTCATATCGTCGTTTTCAATTAATGAAAATGTCTGAAGTTCCGACCAGTTTTGTTGTGTATATCTTAGAGCAACCTCTCGGAGTCTTTCATGATAGTTTTGGTGGCCATATAAGTGTAAGCTAACTGCACGGAAAAGGAAATTTCCATCACCTACAATGTCGGATCTGGTAAAACTATCGGGAGTAGTTTCGGCTGAGGCGGTTGTTTGAATCGTCTGTGGTTGTTGTTGTTGTTGTGGTGGTGCCGTAGCTGTTTGTACGGCAGGGATCCGCCTCCTCAAACGTTGCCATTATCACTATTATAATTATTATTATTCGACATACTGTTCCCACGAGTATCCTAGAAAAGAAGGGTCGACTGCGGCAGACCCTGGATGCCACAGCAAGGCTACTTACTCCTGGAGGGCGCCCGGTATCCGGGGGGAACCGTTTGCACTCATAAACGCTGAGCCATTGATCTTCTCGGTACGGTGAACACCTTAAGATTGCGTTTATGTTACATATAATCTGGATAACACAAGACAGCACAACATGACTCGGGTACCTCGGGATCGTCAGTGCCCGTACTAGGAGAATCCTGGGATTCCCCTAGCCCCTGAGGGAATATATATATATATATATATATATATATATATATATATATATATATATATATATATATATATATATATATATATTTACAGGCGTTTGTTATTGGAGCATATGGCAATCTTACTGATTGTCTAAAAAAGATAAATTTGAAAAATGTTATATATTGAATAGCTTCAGCCTGGAATCAAAGTTTGAAATAAATATCGAATTTCGTTTAATAGAAAGGCAGAGCAACGGCAATGAACGACTATGTTTTTCGTGGTCTTAGAACCTCAAAACCTGTAGAAAAGTGAAAATCGGGGATTGTAATTTTTTCCCGAATACAATATTTTCTGTTAGCAAGGAAATTAAAAATGTTTTAAGAATTTAAATAAAGTACCCAGTCCTTGGAACAGGTAGTTAAGTTTCATTTTATCAGTTTAGTCATAAATAAAAAATGATCTTACAGGTCTTGTGCTGCACATCATAAGTGCCAAATTAGACTTATTTAAAGTCAAATATTTTCGTAAAAGAAACCATTGTTGATTTTACTTGAACTATCTATACGTGTTAAAAATAGTGGTTCGGTTTCGATATATGTAATCATGTATTTCTTAAAAATACGATCACCTTATATAAGACATGAAAGAATCCTCAAAGTGTCATTGAACATAGGAACAGGAAACCTCAACCTTATAAGTGATGCTCCGGACATTGGCAAAAGCAGAGAAGAGACAGACACATTTTACGAAAGCCTGGAAAACGAACTGAGAAACATACCAGTAAATCAGAAATTACTTATAATGGGTGACCTAAATGCCAGAATTAGAAATAACATATTACCTGGAATACTAGTAGACCTGTGTGCACGCTACAACATGAGAATAAACAACACCTTCTTTAAACATAAAAACCCCAGCATAAAATTAGATAGCAGAACTTTCGAGAACAAAACTCAACGATAGACTATAGAGCCAACCCAAATACTAGACACAAGAAGCCTGATCTGAGCAAATATAGGATCCGACCACTTTTTAGTCGTTTGTAAACTGCGAATAAACATACAGAAGAAGAAGATACCAAAAAATACGATCCAAGAAAAAATCAACATAGAGTCCATCAGAGACCAAACGTCAAAAGCACTGTATCAGACTCGACTAACACAAAAAATCGAAACAAACAACATTAAAGAACATGACGACACAGAGAACGGCTGGGAAAAAATAAAGACAAATATTACTGATGCAGCTGTTGAGGCGTTGGGCCTAAGAAAAGTAGGAGTAAATAAGAACCCTCGAAACAAACAATGGTATACACTGGAAGTGAAAGTACTGGCTAAGAAGAAACGGGAGGCATACTTGAGATACAGGAACATCAAAACACCAGAAGAAAAGAACCATTACACCCAAACAAGAAACAGAGTCAACGCAGAAATTAGAGAAATAAAACGAAACTTTTGGGAAGGACTCACCTCCGAAATGGAACATGACCTATACGGAGCACAAAAGAAAGTGTGGATAATGATAAGAAGAAAGAAACTCGAAGTCATGGAGTATACACAAACACAACAAATCGATGAGACCCGCTGGAAAATCTACTTTGAGCAGTTGTACGCAGATGCACCCGAAAGAAGACGAGGATGAGGAGGAAGATGAGAAAATCGAACAACCCTTGGAGATACCAGGTGAAATGACGATAGAATGCGTAAAAAGGATTAAAAACAGGAAAGCACCTGCGCTAGATAACATACCAAATGAGCTACTGAAATATCGAGGGCAACAATTAATGGCAGAACTTACAAAGCTATTCAATAAAATATTATCAACCAAAGAAGTCCATAATGAATGGAGAAAAAGCATAACCATTCCTATATTCAAGAAAGTAGACAAGAAATTACCAGAAAACTATAGAGGTATAAATCTGTTAAGCTCAACAATGAAGCTCTTTACAAAGATCATAGAAGCAATAATAAGTGAGCATGTAAACATATCGGAAGAACAACAAGGCTTCAGAAAAAATAGGTCAACCGTAGATGCCATCTTCGTAGTCAGACAAGTAGTGGAGAAGGCCATAGAATACGGAAAACCTGCATTTATGTGATTTATAGACCTCACTAAAGCATTTGACAGAGTAAGACTAAAACACGTAGTTGATATCTTAAAAAGAAAACATGTGCCAAAAAATATAATAGACATCATAAAACAACTAAACCACAATACAGGCACTCATATCTTAGTTAATCAAAGACTGACAGAGGAAATACAAACGCCAACCGGAATCCGACGGGGGGACTCTTTAAGCCCACAACTGTTCAACTTAATAATGGACAAGATAATAACCCATATCAGAGACATGGAGGAAGATATTCACTTACAACTGGTAAAATCAACATTGTCTGTTATGCAGACGACGCTGTGATCGTGGCAGAGAACGAAGACTACTTACAGCGGCTTCTGCACTCATTCTACACAAAAGCTAAAGCCCTCAACATGCAGGTATCCACCACAAAAACCAAAAGCCTCGTTATATCTAAAGAGCCAATAAGATGAAAACTTGCTCTGGAGAACAAAACAATAGAACAAGTCATGTCATTTAACTACCTAGGCGTATTTGTATAAATCACCTCAAAAGAGAACAAATGAAGTGAAGGACCAAGCAAACAAAGCCAGCCGAATATCAGGCGCACTTCGGGACATCATCTGGAACAATGCCTTTATGAATAAAAAGGCAAGAGATGGCTCGAATCATGGACATCAACATCTCAAGAAAACTGATGAGTTGGAAACTACAGGCCTGAGGCCTACAGTACGTGGAAGAAGAAGTATTTCTTAACTATGTTGCGAATGTGGAATCTTTGGCACAATGACACTACTTAGTATATATCACCACTACACCAAACACTTTATTTTTGCACTCGACGCGCCAACCAAGTTAGCTTCATCAGGAGCGATATCTTAATTTTCGTTGAGTTTCAAGGCGGCACATAAGTCACATCTCTCTTCTCAGGACCTTGTTCACCTCAAGATTTTGAAAACATACCATAATATAATAATTTAATAAAACCGGTTATCATTCAGAAAAACTTCTTTTAGTACCTACTACAAAAATAACATGATTTCATTGAGTCCGCCATGTTTTGTTACGCTCACAGCTCATCGAATTGAAAGCAATTTGATTGAATATAGCTGATATTTTTAACTTTTGTACTTTTGTATAATAGAGTTAGGTCTTATATCTTTTACTTTTAACAATAAAAAATTTTTATTTATTCATCTAAAATAAAAAAAAAAAAACTTGTTTTTGTTATATATACCTAGTTTTATTGTCTAATTACTGTGCTATTTTGGAATCTTTAGTAATATGACACTGCACGACCATTATTGCCACTATATTAAATACTTTATTTTTGTACTCGATGTACGTTTCTCTAACCGTGTTAGCACCCTTAGAAGCGATGACTGACTGGTCTGTCGCCCCTGATGATGCTAAAATAGTTCGCGAAACGGTCGCCGAGTGTAAAAATAGAGTGTTTGGTGTAGTGGGAGGAAGATAACTGTCGTGTAGTATTCTTATCTAATGCTACATTAGTTTTAATTATAGAGGTCTATGATGAAAGTCTGGAATTTTTTTATTATTTGCTTTATAATTTTGAGGTTTTTGTGTTGAAAATTGGTTTTATATGATCTATCAATGAACAGTGAAGTCCGTTTATAACGAACTCCAAAAAATCACTATAAATGGTTCGCTATATCCGAAGTTCGTTACAAACAGTAAACAATATCTAATATCATTTTTCACTACTTTTATTTAGATTAGGCGCTAATGCTTAGAAAAATGGATAATAATTATTAAATTAAAAAAAAAAAACGTTCAAAGGAAAATAAAACAAGTCACACTAAAGTTATTATTATGTATGTTGGTACATATACGAGTATAAACGAAAACATTAAAATACGTAGTTTATGCAATAAAATCAGTAATTTTCGTTTGTACAATTTTACTTGAAAAAGAAATGGTGTTTATATAATTATCAAGGTCACAAAAACTACTCCATATATGTTTAGGAACTTCACGAGATTCCAAAAAATTGCGAGTTTCAGTCATTTTCTTAGTCATTTCTGAAATGGATGGGACATAAATACTATCTCCTTCTCTAAGCTCGTCTTCGTCGTCATTTTCGCTTAAAATCTTTCCAGAAGTCACTGATGTCACAATTTGATCATCAGTTAATATTTCTCTCGTCATTAATTCATTATCAGCACATAAATATTCTTCAAAATTAAAGTAATCAAATATCATTTTAATCTCGATTTCCACTGTACTGTACTGTTGAATCTCAGCATCGTAAACAAATTGTAGACAATCAGTAGGATCTTCTCGATGTTTTTCAGTCCACTGAGTCAATGGTAGCTCATCATCTGAGTCATATCTACATTCCTTCTTTAAAAATCAGTCATGCTTAAAACAGATTGCTCTTTGCGAAGCCATATGGATAAAGTTTATAGCGTCCAAGAGAGCTACAGAAAAAATGTTACCTTTATCGATCGTCTCTAACATTTTCATAAGCAAAATCTTTCTATAATGACATGTATCACACCTTTATCCATAGGCTGTATCACACCTTGATCCATAGGCTGGAGTTTTGCATTTGTGTTTGGAGGCCTATTTGCTGTATATCAACTTCAGGGTGCGCTGGACAGTTGTCAATCAAAAGTAATATTTTTCTGTTTGTGAATTTTAATTCTCTGTCCCATTCGATCAGTTCGTTTTTAAAAATTTCTGATGTCATCCAGACTTTACTGTTTGATTTGTACTTTACTGGTAAATATATGTTTTTAAAACACCTGGGTTTGGCGGCCTTTCCTATTACTAACAATTTTCTTTTCTCTGTTCCAGACATAGTTGCAGTTACCAACACAGTAATCCTTACTTTTGATAATTTTCCACCAGCACAATTCTCTTCGACAAACTTTAATGTTTTATCAGGCGTCATCTTGTAAAACAAACCCGTTTCATCCGCCTTAAAAATGTCCACATATTCATAACTTTCTCGAATTTCCGGCCATACGTTGGCCAACCACTGATCAACAACAGTCATATCCACTCCTGCAGTTTTTCCTACTATCTTACCCCCACTAATATTATGTCGCTTTTTAAGTCGTTCAATCGCAACTTCTAAAACAGTTAAACACGGTGTTCTCTATTTTCCTTCCCAATGCACTAGCTTTCTCTTGTAAAGTATAGCCGGTAATCGGAACATGTTCATGTCGTTTTTGACTAAACTATTTAAGGAGTCCTTTAACGACTTGGTCGTGAGTAGATTTTCTTAATTTTTTAACAACTAAACTTTCTTTTGTCATAGATTGATAAGATTTCTCGCCTCTTCTTCCATATGGTAGAAACCGTAGATTTAATTAAATTCGATTGTTTGCAAACATCACTTTGTTTAACTCCATTTTCTATTTTCCTTATAATATCGTGTTTGCCTTTTAAAGTAAACGCTTAACGTTTTTGTGTACTCATTTTAAAATAAAAACTTAATCATTCACTTTGCTACTTTGATCAAATATGCATTAGAACCGTATAACACAACAAATAAATTGAAAATAATACTGCTCGAACTAGCAACGTGGCGAAAACAAGTAGAACAGCGGTTCCCAGTGAGTTTCGGTGAATTCCCTAGTTCAAGTCGCGCGATATCGAGCACAGAGAGCAGCAAGTTCGTCGTAAACGGACACAAGATATCCAAATTTGGTTCGCTTTATCCGGAAGTTCATTATAACCGGGTTCATTATAACAGATAAAAATTTGCATTGGTTTTATAGAAGTTTTTTCGTGCATTATAAAATAGTTCGTTTTAACCGCCATAAACGGGTTCGTTATACCCAGACTTCATTGTATTTTGTTTATGTTACAATCTTTTCCTGGTGTGAGTAAACAATAATAATATGGACGGAATGTACCACCGTCAAGAAATATTTTTCCACTACTATTTGCTCAAAAAAAATTACCCAAACTAGTTAATATATTGTCCATATACTTAAAATTATACAGGGCTTGCAGTTTAGTAAAAAAATGCTTTGATACAAGTCATTCCAAGTAACTAGGAAGTTTCCTGTAATAATCAATATCTTTATATACATTGACTGTACTTTTCCAATTCATGGAACATTCTGTATATGCACATTTTGTTTTTTTTTTTTTTCAGATAAGGGAATAATGATGATGAAAGAGAAATTTGATGAGTCAAAAGAGCTAAACTTACAACAATACCGCAAAGAATTGGCAAAAACTCTTGAAATATCTGATAAATATCCGATTTCGATGCCTCTCACAAGTTGTATAAATCAGATATTAAAACAAACTTGTAGATTAGGTCATGGTTTGGAGAATCAAGATTTGGCTGCTATTTATACCCGCATCAGATATTAAATATTAATTTCGTTTTTATTTGGCACTAAATATGTATTGTTTAGTCCAGTGATGACGCTTTGTCAAAAAATTCTGGAATCCATACTATATTAGGTTACCAGATTTTTTTTGTACTTTCGGCTACTTTGTTATCCACTTGAAAAATAAATGGTATTGTTATAGAATTTAAGGAACTACACATTTACAGTTCACGTGCCTTTAGTATGTAAACTTTGCAATTTTCAACTTATATCCTAACCTTACATAATTCAGCACAATAAATGCATTACATTTTCATAACGTATTTATTTATTGATACCACATTACATAGGTGACTGTGCTGGCCGTTTTGGGCTGGATACAAATTTTAGTTATTATATTATCTATCGTACCCAACAAGCCGTTCCCAGCAATGAAGACTGTTTCAAATAGAAATAATTTTTTGTTGTTTATGCATTTAGTGATTTTCTACTGAAAAAGCAGAGCCGAGGCGTGGGAATAATCGCACTTGATATGGACTGTTCGCTCTCTTTATTTAGTTTATTATTACATTATCATTCTTCTTTTGTCCATTTTCATGCTTTGATTTTCCTTCATTCGGCTTGCACACTTATGCTGCAGTGATAGTTGATTTTTGTTCTTCCCTGTTTCAAATTTTAAAGCAAACTGCTTAATTGTTGTATCCTTATTTATAACTTCGTGTCTTCCCGCTCATAATCTACGAATAGTTCTTATGGTATTTTAATATTAAGTATTTAAGTGAAACTTGACTGAGAATTTACTGTAAAGAGGTTTCTGCTTTACGGCGTGTTCTCTTGTCAGTTATTTTATTCAATAATTTAGTGTTTTAAAAAACTTTGTTGAAATGTGTATTACATTTTGTGTGTTTTGCACATGTTATGCAAATTACGAGATGGACTGGCGGGCATTGTTTTTTCATTATTTTCTCCTTTACAGTTCTGTCAATGTCAACTGCAATGTTACTCGTTACCAAATGCAGTGCCTGAACAAGTGACTTATCCCTTTGCGGGCCGTACAAATAGGAGTCGCGGGCCGCATGCGGGCCGCGGTTTGGACAGCCCTGATCTATATGTATCTACTTGTCTTTATTTTGGGTTCGATTTAGTATCATGTTTGATATGCTGCACTAGATTGGTGTAGCATACAGCTGTCCCGGACGTGTGAACTGTTTGTAGATTATCAGTCTAGTTTCCAGGGATTAATCGGTAACGTACCAACCTCTCTGGTACCCCCCCGTCTGCGTCCTTTCGGGTGCGGATAAAATGTTCTTTTCTCTGACTTGAAATGTTCTGCTCGTGATACATGAATACAGGTGAGTAAAGAATGAATGTTGGTGCCATAAATAGTGGAAAGTCTGAGTTATTATTTTTATGATAAACCGTTATGTCACACACTTGTACGGGGTCTTTTTTATGTCGAGGGTCAACATAATAATAATAATAATAAACTACTATAATTTTATGAGGAAAAATAGCACTTATGGAACGAGCCTAGAGATACTTGCCCTCTCGGAAACCCAAAATAGCAACTTTAATATCTTCTCAAAACAACGAAGAACAAGACATACAAAAAATAACTTTTAGGGACAGACCAACAATAATAAGCACAGGAAGACACAACAAAACTATTTACCTTCTACTAACAGGCAACCCAATGTCGGGACACTTTGAGCTTCTGACACCACAAAACATTGAAAACATCCCAGACAACAGTAGACCAGTAAAAGAAGCATCAGGCCTGCGACCGTAATGGTCGAGGACGTCGCGGGAAATGGCAGCTCGACCAAAACGATAAAGACCGGGCAACCGAAAATGGACCTGCCAAAAGTATTATTGTGCCGGCTAGTAAGTCGACACCCATCAAGGCGGGAAAGTCACAGCAACGCATGAGTTGCACCACAGGAATCAATGAACACGCCATACGTTGCTGTAATGAAATCACAACACCTGACAAAGAAATCACTGACAAGAGAATCACTCGCCGCTTGGACCCACCACCATCAATCCCAAGCGCAACCGACGTAGATGCGGGACAAATACAACTACCAAAGCCAGGCCAAACCGCGTATGTTTTGCAAGGACAACATGCAACTACCAAGGCTTGCAAACCAAGACAGCGGTTAAAGTGGACAGATGAAATGAAAGAACAGTGATGCGCTGTTTCTACACCGCCACCAAACTAGAAACAGTGACATCAGGCTACATACTGGAACTACACAGACTTTGCTTGACCGAATATCCACATCTACAATTACTACTATCCGTATATGCTGCAAGACTCCGTAGATACAAAGAATCAAACGAGAGGAAAGACACCAACAACCTCTTCCGAAGAAGCGAAAAACAGTTTTACCGAAAAACTATGTACAACGAGCAGACAGTAGTAACTGAACCACCAAACAAACAAGAACTCGCAGATTATTGGAAAATTGTCTGGTCAGAACCCAAACTACATAATAATAACACCCGCTGGATCAAAGCCGAAGAAGATAAACACAAACGTGTGACAGAACAAAAAACTTCCACACTAACTACAGAAGAAATTACAGAAACAATCAAACACACACACAACTGGAAATGCCCTGGGATAGACAATATACAAAACTTCTGGTACAAACAGTTTACCACCATAGACGAAGCACTCACACACCAAATCAACAAAGCCATTCTACAACCACACACATTCCCCACTTTTCTTACACAAAGAATAACATACATCAAACCCAAAAGTTCAGACACCACAAACCCGTCAAACTACCGACATATCACCTGTCTTCCAACCCTATACAAGATCATCACAGCCACAATTTCCAAGAAAATAGAACAACACCTAATAGACAATAATATTCTCATAGAAGAGCAGAAGGGATGCAGGAAAAATAGTGGAGGATGCAAAGAACAGCTGTTCATAGATAGCGTGATTATGGGACAAATCAGAAAAGAACACAGAAACCTTCACATCGGTTACATAGACTAAAAAAAAATCCTTCGACTCCATTCCCCACAGCTGGTTAATCAGAGTCCTAGAAATCACCTCACACCTCAGGCAATTTCTCGCGCAAATTATGAAAACATGGAAAACCAAAATACGCCTAGAAACACAAACCGAACGCATACATCAGACAGGGTATATTTCAGAAAGACTCGCTCAGCGCTCTATGGTTTTGCCTCTGTCTCAATCCACTCTCAAATATACTAAACAGAACAGAGCATGGTTTCAACATTAGACACCAAAAAGTGAATCAACATAAAATAAACCACCTCTTATATATGGATGACATAAAACTCTACGCTGCCACAAAAACACAGCTGAAAGAACTCCTCAAAATCACAGAAATATTCACCTTAGATGTCAATATGGAATTTGGTATAAGTAAATGCAAAGTGCTCCATATCAACAAAGGCCAGTGGACGGGCCACCATGAGACAGAAACCATCAACAATGAAACACTCGATAACATGTTCGACAAAGAAACATACAAATATCTAGGCTTCCAACAAAGCACCAAACTCAACCATACTCACATCAAAACAGAGCTCAGAACCGAATTCAAGAACAGACTGATGAAACTTTTACAAACAAAACTCAACTCCAAATATCTCATTAAAGCCATCAACACGTTCGCTATATCTATACTCACATATTCATTTGGTATCAAATGGTCACAAACAGACATAGAAGACATTCACATCCTTATACGTTCTCAATTCACCAAATACAGGAAATTACACCCCAACGCATGCAAAGAAAGACTTACCATCGAGAGGATGGCAGGAGGAAGAGGAATCATAGACATCAGATCACTACACACAAAACAAATACAAGCACTTAGGAAATTCTTTCACAGCAAGCAAACCAGCCTCCACACAGCGACAGTGAAAGCAGACAAAAACTACACACCTCTCGACTTAGCCCGGGCAGACCACTCAGCAGACACACACGGTCACGTCCAATTACAACAGAAAAAGATGAAAACGTGGTCAAAGAAAACACTCCACGGAAACCACAGATACCACATAGAACAAGACCACGTAAATAAAAAACAATCATACACTTGGTTACAGGATGGGCAGCTGTTCCCTGAAACAGAAGGTTTCTTACTTGCCATCCAGGATAAAGTCATATTAACCAGAAGCATATCATCAAAGACCCAACTATTACAGAGGACAGATGTAGGAAATGCCACCAGCAGAAAGAAACGATCGAACACATAACAAGCGGATGTAAAATATTAGCCGGAACGGAATATACAGATAAAACAGTCTCCGCCAATAGACCCGATATTACTTTTCAGTGCAAAAAAGAAAAAGTCACCTATCTAATTGACATAGCTGTCCCCGACACAAACATCCAAACGAAATACACAGAAAAAATTTCCAAATACACAGACCTTGCAACGGAAATAAAAAGGCTATGGAAACAAGAAAAAGTCATCATTGTCCCCCTCATTATATCAGCCACAGGCCTTACACCAACAACATTCACACCACACTTGGTACAATTGGGACTCAACACAAACATAGACAAAAACATTCAGTCAGTGATTTAAAAACATGTAACATTGTCAGGTCATTCCTTAATACACAATGGTAATAGCGTTTGTGCTGACTTGGCTTTGGCCCGTCAGCCAAACATGGAACCACATTGACCAAATGTGAGAAAGAAGAACTTTTTTGTAATAATAATAATAAACGTCTTTATTTTATACTCGGCGAAATGCAGCAATGCTGTTGTTAACCGAGTTCCCAAAAATACACAAAAGAAATAAAACAATAAATAAATAAATAAAAAAAAATACAAACTCTAATTCAGTTTAAGAAGTCACTATTAGTACTTAAACTCTACTTAATTTAAACTAAAAAAGGAAATTATAATTCTACATGAATTGATATGATACCCATATACCAACCACTTTGCCCTATAAAAGAGACATAATAATAACAGTCAATAAGTCAAATAAAATCTCCTTTAGCTTTCTTCTAAAAGATAGTTCAGAGAGAGCGAGCAAACCTTTAGGAATTTCGTTCAGAAGTTTAGCAGATGTATAGCCGAAAGACTGTTTAAACACACTTGTACGATGCATAGGTATTTTAAAGCGGTCGTTGTATCTAGTATTACGCTGATGTACCGAACTTCGTTGATGCAGCCTTCCACACACATACTGTGGCACTCCAGTCCTCAACAGTCTATGCAGAAAGCAACCTAGATGTAGCCTTTCTCTATCCTTAATACGCAACCATTTGAGCTCCTTCAACCTGCCACTCACATGATCCCTCCCCCTGCATCCAAAAATAAAACATACGCAGGAGTTTTGAATCTTTTGCAGCTTATACCTCGACATAAGGTTCAGGCACGGCCCCTAAACAAAATTAGAACAAGAGTCTCGCACAAAAAATTTTTTAAGCTCAAATTGAGGAAATACCGATTCTTATACAAATTACGTAGTGAACAATACGCCCTTTGAGCTACCAAAGAAAACTGCTTTCTAAACCTGAGCTTACTATCAAATAATATTCCCAAATTTTAATATTCAGTAACATACGGAATTCTCCCAAAATCGACCCCTGAGGGACGCCTCTATCTAAATCCAAACTTTGTGACACTCGGCGATTAATCAGCACACGCTGCGATCTATTCGCCAAGTAGTCCTTTAGTAAATTTATTGTTCGTTCTTTAAAACCATATTAATGAAGTTTGGTACACAGCAAGCGGGGATCCAGCGTGTCAAATGCCTTGCTGTAATCGAGAAGAACCAAGGCAGTTGTCTCTCCTCTATCCGCCGCCCTGAGGATATCATTCAAAATGCTTAGCAAAGCTGTTGCAGTGTCAACACCCTTGTGAAACCTTGACTTACTTTCAAAGAATAAGTTATTATTATTAAAATAATTAACAATCTGTTTAAAAATTATTTTGTCCAAAGTCTTAGACAGAATACTCAAAAGACTAATTGGGCGTAGTTCAGAGTAATCCTTAGGGTTTGGCAATACTAAGGCCAACTTCCAATCGGACGGAAATTGACTCTCTAATATAGATATTTGAAAATATAAATGAGAAATGGTACGATGAGAGGGCAACAAACTCTTAATATCTACAACGTAAGTTGATCAACTCCAGAAGCATTCGACCTTGTATCAGAGATGGTAGAAATGACGTCACCGTGGTTAACCGACGTCACCGACGTTAACCGACGTCACCGTCGTTAACCAATGACACCTCAAACATACTATCGGTAACCTTTTTATCAGACTAGTAACAAATAGTATCCGGATTAACATCATGGCAAATCTGTAGCACAGAATCAACGAAAAATGAGTTGATTTCATCGGGGTCCTGTAGATGCGAAGGAGTTGTAAAATAATTCTTCTTGTTATAGACATTTCTTTCTAACACCCTCACTATCAACGCCGGTGTGCCCCAGGGCTCCATACTGTCTCCTACTCTCTTTCTCATTTACATTAACGATCTGCTGGAAAAGACCGGGAATCCAATCTATAGCTTTGCAGATGACAGTACGCTTGTCTCTTCATTCACCTTGAACGCTCGGACATCGGCTGCTCAGGCGAATATCCGCAGACAGCAGGAGGTCGTTCAACTTAACAAAGACCTGGAAGAAATTCTGTCTTGGGGTGACAGTAACCAAGTGGAATTTAACGCTACAAAAACCCAAGCAGCAGTATTTTCTAAAAAAGTTAACGTTGCTGAACCCGACATAGTTATGTCGGGGCACTCCATTCCCCTAGCATCGTCGCTCAATTTGTTGGGCGTTAGTTTGGGAGCAAATATGTCTTGGCATGAGCATAGCAAGGAGAGCTTCTCAAAAGTTGGGAATATTATTTAGAACCAGAAAGCTTTACACCCCACAACAACTGTTAATTCTTTACAAAGCCCAAATTCCACCAACTATGAAATACTGCTCCCACGTTTGGGGCTCCGCTCCCAAACATACACTGCATTTGTTGGATTCTGTTCAGAGAAGAGCGGTCCGTCTGATTGGGGACCCGGAATTGACCGGCGGCCTTGATTCGCTGGAACATCGAAGAACGGTTGGCGACTTGTGTCTGTTCTACAAGTATTTTCATGGAAAGTGTTCGAAGGATGTAGCCCGCTTAATTCCTCCCAAAGCGGTGCATGTTAGAAATACACGTCGCGCTGGTACTTCGCATCCGTATGAGGTTCAGCTTGTTACTCCGCGTACAACGCTTTTCAAGCAATCTTTTATATGGAGAACGTCATCCCTTTGGAATAATTTGCCCAGCGCTGTGTTTCCCATCGAGTACAATTTACAGCGATTCAAGAACAACGTGAATCGCTTTTTCCGCACTCGCGCCGCTCCTGGAGCGCTTTAGGGACTTCCCTGCAGCACGTGTGCTAGACCCATAAAAAAAAAAAAAAAAAAAAAAAAAAAAACATATTTTGAAGTGTTCACATAGACTTACTATTTTGATTCCCACTGGCAAAATCCAAATAAGCTCTCCTCTCGCTACGAACTGCTTGTGTAAACATATTTCTCGGCCTTTTATATGCTTCCCAGTCCTTCTAGTTTTTTTAAACTTCGAGAACAGAATATTTCTGTGCCTTTTCATAATCTGCAAAGCATCAGTAAACCATGGTGCTCTAGGCTTAGTCACTTGAGCTGTGTGCCTCGGAGTATGTGTATCGAAAAAACCCAAAACAAGACTTGTAAATGTACGAAATTTATTATCTAAATTCTCCTGATCAAAGATTGTTCCCCAATTTAAGTTCTATAAGTCAGTATCAAAATTTGTTTTATTAAAATTTTTAAAATTACAAAATTCAACAAATTTCAGCTCTACGTCGGGTACTTCAATATCTGATGAGTAATAAATTAATTGATGATCTGAAATTTGTTGCAAATCATGGTGGCGAACTCGCCCACATAATAAATTATCGTTTGGGATCATGATAACATCTATTAAACTAGCTTTGCTTAACACAAACCTATTAGGATTTAACACATGACAGTGGTCTGTTGTTGATTCATTTTGTTGGTGACATCATGTAAGACTTTAGTAATAATGCCGAATTGTTCTTTTAGATGATATATAATACTGTGACTTTTAACAAAGTGCTTGGTAAAGGCGTTAGCCTATAAGATTCGACTTTGAGTTTTTACTTGTTTTTTAAATTGGTTATTATTGCACATTTTGCAATAAGATACAACAAATTGTATCTCTGGCTTGTAAATACCTAAAATTCAGAAGCATACTTGCCCGTCATTGGGGGCTGTTTAAGGTCACAAGACTGACAGAAGAATTGTTCCTAACGATTACCGCTGGCTGGTGGATCGTTAGGGATCATGGTTCTAATCCAGTAATAAAAATCTATATCAATTACTAAAAATGAACAAAGTCCATATTTCAGCAGTGACCAGTGTCCTCTTATCTGTCAACCATCTCTGGACGTTTTTCACCGCCTGGCAATTTCGCAGACTTCAACAATCGATCTTTTTGTACCTTCATTTTCGTTTAGCTCCATCAATCTTCCAAACTTCTTTCAAACATCCCAGTAAAGTTTGATGTTGTCTGCACCATCTCGAAAAGGCCGGCTCAAATAGTGACCGCTAAAAATGGATATCACGCCTTGATACGTTGGTTGGATCAACGAAGTTATATTTGGCTGCACAAAATTTACTGATATTGAAATGTACGTTGCTAATTTGAAGCGTGATCACTGATGCTTTGATTCTAGTTTTTTTTTTAATTCGTAGATGGAATAAATGTGTGGTATACTAATTCTTGAAAATGCTCCTAGTGATCCAGGATTTCTTATTGGACTTCCAAAGTAGATACACAACGTAATCGTGATAAGGTCAAATGCTATAGATGTCAATCGCGTGCGTTTAAGTTCGTTTGTTGACCACCAACGTGTTTGAGTGTCGCCGTGTATCGATCTAGTGTAACATCATCTTGGTTTGTTGCTTTCTCTGCTAATATTTTAAGGTTTAATTCCTGTCAATTTTGTTCTTGATAAGTATTGATATTGTCGTGTGATAATTAGTCGTTTAATTCTAATTAATGACTTATTGAGGATATACCTCTAATTCTGGAGGCGCACGGAGTGTTGGAACTTCCTCGCTTTATGGGGATCGAAGGTTTAAGGATCAAAAAGTTTAATATGACAACGAATACAAGGTGAAAAAGTTTGAATTTTATTTTAATTATTTCTTATTGAGTCGTATGATAATGTAAATTAAAAAACATTTTTTAAAAAAGAGGTCACAGTGCAAGTTAGATATAGGTAATGATTTCTTTTGTAATTTGTTGGGTGTCGTAAGTTCCTACTGCTACTGGGAACTCAAGTGACCAATCTGTAGCTTTTAAAATTATTTTGTATGGCACAGGACAATTTTGGATAAAATGGTCAATACATGCAATTAGCTGATCCGTTATACGGCTTAGGCCACAAGAGATATAGCTATCGCTACAGAAAGTCAAACAAGTGAAACAAAACCTTGCCATATATAAAATGCAACGACTTCCTGTGTCTGTCCGTTAGTGGACTTGTCCCTCGAAAATCAGTTATCCGATTTACGTTTATTTTTTAATTCATACATATGTTCTCTGGCCAGGTTATAGGATATATTGTACGTTAGGTAATATAAGAAATAAGCAGTAACGATAATAATGAATCAAGTCGAAAAAAAGTTTTCCCCTAGCGCGCTCTCTTGCAATACGTCACCTAAATTGTTAAATATAGAACAATATCATGTAGCAAAGAATATAATATATATAAAATGCAACGTCTCTCTGTCAGTCCGTTAGTGTGCTTATTACTCGAGAACCACTTATCTGACTTACCTGTTTTTTTAATTCATACATATGTTCCCTGGCCAGGTTTTATATTAATAATAATAATAATCTACAATCTATAAGATATATATAAAATGCCTGCCTGTCCGTTACTGCGCTTATCACTCGAGAACTACTTATCCGATTTACGTGTTTTTTTTTTTTAAATTCATACATATTTTCTCTGGTCAGGTTATAGGATATATTTTATTACGTTAGGTAGCATAAGGAATAAGCAGTGACGATAATAGTGAATCAAGTCCACGCGAGCGGTGCCGCGGGCACTGCTAGTATTTTAATAAAATTTATCGACTGCCTGTTTTCCGCTAGAAAGTTGCTGATGTATATACATACATATCTGACAGTAACCGGATGTAATAGACTAAGGCGTATAATTTGAATTGTAATCACTACGGAAATATCAAATGTATTTTGAGAAAATGTATGTAATTTTTTTGGTATATACATACATACATATATATATATATATATATATATATATATATATATATATATGTATATATATATATATATATATATATATATATATATATATATATATAATATATATATATATATATATATATATATATATATATATATATATATATATATATATATATAAATTATATATATATATATATATATATATATATATATATATATATATATATATATATATATATATATATATATATATATAATAATAATAATAATAAAATAATAATATATTTAAATTATATATGACAAATAATGTATATAAATAATAGCTTAATTTCATCAATGTGTTGTAGTTCTATTTGACAGTCGTTCTTAATCAAAATTATAGAGGGACTTTGGGACCATATAGCTGGACTTTGGGACCATATAGCTTTCTGTACCTTATTAGTATTAAAACCATATTACCTCTTTCACTTCCTTCTCCTCAAGCGATAGGACTGAGGCTTTGATTGACTATATATAGTCAGCACTCTCAAAACGTACCGAAAAGCAAAAATTTCGTAGGGTGAATTTTTTATAAATAAAATACTTTCCTTGCACAAGAAAAGTAAAAACGAAGAAAATTATCATATTACTATTAAAACCATAAAAAATTTATGGGCACCAACCCCTATGAAGCGGTCTCGCTGAGAAACTAAAAAACTTCATTCCTTCTACAGGCGTTATATATATATATATATATATATATATATATATATATATATATATATATATATATATATATATATATATATATATATATATATATATATATATATATATATATATATATATATATATATATATATATATATATATATATATATATATATATATATATATATATATATATATATATATATATATTATATATATATAATTATTTATATTATATATATTATATATAATATATATATATATATATATATATATATATATATATATATATATATATATATATATACATATATATATATATATATATATATATATATATATATATATATATATATATATATTTATATTCATCTTCTCTTTGTACATGTACTAAATTTTAAATTTATATCTCATTTTATTTGAGAATTATTGTGCCAACAGAGTGACAGACTGACAAATGAACAGATCGACTGAACGAAGGAAATGATTGACTATGTCTTGTATATATATATATAATATATATATATATATATATATATATATATATATATATATATATATATATTATATATATATATATATATATATATATATATATATATATATATATATATATATATATATATATATATATATATATATATATATATATATTATTTATATATATATATATATATATATATATATATATATATAGTATATATATATATATATATATATATATATATATATATATATATATATATATATATATATATATATATATATACATGTGTGCAATGTGTATCCATCCGAATAGGTGGCTTTTCATAACACGGTGGTCGATCTTGCTCAATAATAGTGTTTTAAGTTGAATTAATTTATTAGGAAGTGTTACAGTGGATGAAGTTGTGTTGGGAAAAGTCCTAAGACTATTCTTAGCAGTGAAAATTGTGTGTGTTGGGTTCTTCAAGTATAATTAATGGAAAATATTTACAATATTAAAAAGGCTAAAGTATATGCTGGTCTTTTTTGCCACTTTAATGTGAAAGAGACAAACTGCACGAAAAGGAATAATTGAAGTTGTCGAAGATGGATTGTGTGATATGCTCCGATAATTTTGTTGTTAACAGTAAGACAGTAACTTGTGGTTTTTGTGAAAACAAATTTCACAGTGTATGTGTTAGAATAAAGGATGCTGCTTCAAAACTCGTGAACGATATGGAAAACTTAATTTGGTACTGTGATGAATGTATTCAAGTTGTTAAACAGAATTTGAAATTGATGGATAATTTAATTAATATAAAAAAGAGTGCTGAAGCGGCCGAAAAACGTTCTGAACAGTGCTTTAAGGCTTTAGAAGATATAAAAACCAAAATAACTGCGAGTATCCAGGATGACCCACTAAAAAATAGAGATGGCATGCAAATGGAAACCAAAACTTATGCTAATGCTCTAAGAGAGGGAGTTATAATTGTAAAGCCAAAAAAGGTGGGCGAAAGTAGGAATACGGAACAAACCCTTCATCAGCATGTGGATCCGGTAAATTTGGGAGTAGGGATCCGATCAATGAGGAGTGCCAAGGAAGGAGCAATGGTAATATGTTGCAGAAATGATGAGGAAGCACAAAAACTAAAGTCAAATATTGAGCATGAAGTAGGTGAAAACTACTCTATCAGTGTGCCAAGCAAAAAGAGACCATGTATAAAAATTGTGGGAATCGGTAAAGAATATACACATGATGAACTAATTAATAATTTACGAAGACAAAATCAAGGAATTGTAAGTGAGGAAAGCAACTTTTTAGTAAAAGTTGTTAAAAAAATGGTAAACAAATATATGGCAATAGTGGAATGTGACACAAAAACATTTCATAATGTGATGGACAAAGCTGAGGGAAGACTTTATATAGGGTATGATGCATGCCGATGCTACGAATACGTTAATATTATGAGGTGTTATAACTGCTACGGATTTAAGCATTTGGCAAAGGAATGTAAGCAAGGAAAAGTGTGTGGAAGATGCTCAAACGAAAATCATGAAACTAGAAATTGTAATAGTGATTTCCTCCAATGTGCGAACTGCAAATCTAGTAATGAGAAGTATAAGCTGGCATTGGATGTAAAGCATTCTGCCTTTAGTATGGATTGTCCCACATACCTGCACTGGGTCAAAGGTGAGAGAGCCAGAATCAATTATGTGGAAGTTCAAAAATAGCAATCATTTAAGGTAAGCGGGGGGGAGAAAATTTATGCAGATACCACTGGGTCTTTAAGAGAAATCACTATCCTACATCAAAATATACAGTGTATACGAACAAAGACTTTGGAAATGCAAATGTATATAGAAAGCATGAATAAAAAACCTGATCTAATTTGTCTGTCGGAGCACTGGATGGAAAAAGAAGAAGAAACTTTTATAAGGATTCAAGGGTATAAACTCGGATCTTCTTTTGCAAGACCTAGCATGAAGCATGGAGGTGCATGTATCTTTGAAAGGGAAGACCTCCATTTTGAAGAAGACAAGAATATTGTGCAAAGTAGTGTTGAGGGGTCTATAGAATGTGCTGGTGTCGTAGACAAAGACTTAAGGTTACTAGTTGTTTGTGTATATAGGAGAGGATTGGGGTCGTTTGAGACATTTATAGACAAATTGGAAGAAATATTAGATTATATTAGGGTAAAGTATGTTAAATTTAAACTTGTATTGGCCGGAGATTTTAATTTAAACTTGTTAGTAAGAACGATTAAGAATGACCTATTTATGGATCTATTGTCGGGTTATAATTTGAGGCAGGCTATTTTTGCACCGACAAGGGAGGCAAAGAACTCATCCACACTTATAGATAATATTTTTGTAAATATTGATGGTTTTAGTGCTGCTGTGATTGAAAATGCTCTCTCGGATCATCATGCGCAGCTTATTTCATTTCACTCAGAGCAGGTTGAAACTTTAGATTACAAGTATATTAAAAAAAGAATATTTTCAAGAAAAAGATTACTTCTGTTTAGGCAGGAGCTGCAGACTGTTGACTGGAGCCCCATACTGGAGTGCAATGACGTCAATGTATGCTATAATACATTTATAAATATAATAAAATGTCTAATGAATGTAATTTTTCCAACAAAAAAATATAATTGTAAAAAACTTCATAATGGTTGGATAACTAAAGGTATAAAAATTTCATCTAAAAATAAAAGGAAACTATACTCTGAGAAAAAGAAAGGTAAAATATCTAACGATGAATTCAAGAGATACGATAAAATTTTAAAGAAAGTTATATTGGAAGCTAAAAGAAAATCAAATACTGAATTTATTTTGAATTCTGATAATAAAACTAGGGCAACCTGGTCATTGGTAAGGAATATATCTGAAAATTCTCAAAAAAATTCAATAATCGACACTTTTGCGCCGAAATATGGGGATTCAGTGACAGCATTGAATGCTTTAAACCATTACTTCATTAATTCTTGTCCACATGTTGATGGTAGTGGGACAGTTGACTCATTCCCTATAGAAGGGTGTCAGCGAACGATATTCTTAGAACCAACTAGCACCGAAGATGTCTGTAGATGCATAAAAAATTTGAAAAACAAAAAATCCGTAGGAGAGGACCAGGTGCCTGTTTCGCTGCTGAAGGAGACGGCAGATATTATATCTATACCTTTGGAACATATTATTAATGTTATGTTCTCGACAGGAGTTTTCCCATACCAATTAAAGCTTGCACATATAAAAGCAATATATAAAAAAGGTAACCGAGCTGAAGAAAAAAATTATAGGCCGGTATCACTGCTGTCAAATGTGAGCAAAATTTTTGAAAAAATATTATACTCCAGATTGATATCCTTCCTTGAGCGAGGCAATGTCCTGGCTGATCAGCAGAATGGCTTCAGTCGACATAAATCTACTATTAGAGCTATTTATCAAGCCATGTCAGAGATTCTTAATTCTTTAAATGATGATAGGGTGACTGTGGCCATGCTTCTCGATTTGTCAAAAGCATTTGACTCGGTAAATCACTCAATACTTTGCTTAAAACTAGAGAAGTATGGAATTAGAGGTGTAGCTCTTCAGCTCATAAAATCATATTTAAAAAACAGAACACAATGTGTTATTGAAACAGACCCTTGTGGAAAGCTTGCTTGCTCTGAGAAGGTCATAATAAAAAGGGGTGTACCTCAAGGTTCAATTTTAGGACCCCTGTTATATATACTGTATACTAATGAATTGCCTAAAGTGTCGCATGACTATATAGTGCTGTATGCCGATGATACTACTCTGATCTTTAAAGAGGATAATAAACATCTCTTACTTCAAAAAATGGTTAATACTCTAAACCTATTAAGGCAATATTTTACTTCGAATGATCTACTTTTAAATATCTCAAAAACACAGATGATTCTATTTTCTAACAGAAGTAATGAACGTGTAACAGTAACATATGACAACATTGATGTAGTTTCGGGAGATGAGATTTTATTTCTTGGAGTGATTGTGGACAGGAGACTTGACTGGAAGTGCCATGTCAGTGCTTTGGCCAATAATATGGCTAAGTATTGTTACGCGCTAAGAGTCATTTTAGATTATGTTGGTGAAGACGCAGCACTGTCTTCTTATTACGCCTACATTCATTCGCGTATGAGATATGGAATCATCTTTTGGGGAAATTCCTGTGAAATAAACAGAATTTTGGTTTTGCAGAAAAAGTGTCTAAGAGTAGTGTACAGAATAAAGGCAAGAGATAGTTGTAAAAAACGTATTCATTTCAAAACGGATTTTTACTGTAATAAGTTTATATATATATGAAGCAGTGTTATTTGTTCATAGTAATAAAGACTTATTTCAAGAAAGCATAAGAGTGCATGAACATAACACTAGGTTAAAAAATGATTTAAAACCAAACAAAAGTAAATATTCCTATATACAAAAGAATGTACATTTTTGTATTCTAAGATTGTACAATAGTTTTCCTAAACATGTTAGAATTTTAAGAACGAACTTGCTGAAACTAGTAATTAAGAATTATTTAGTCCGTAAAGCATTTTATAGTTTGGAGGAGTTCTTTGCTGATGAATCTCGGCTATTTTTATGTGTGTAACTAGAATATTTGATAAAATGCAATATTTCTTAGTTTAAGAACTTTTGACATTGTTCCACGCTCCTATATGGAGCTTTGTAATTTGTAATTTACAAGGAATAAATAAAAACATTATTATTATTTATATATATATATATATATATTATATATATATATATATATATATTTATATTCATCTTCTCTTTGTACATGTACTAAATTTTAAATTTATATCTCATTTTATTTGAGAATTATTGTGCCAACAGAGTGACAGACTGACAAATGAACAGATCGACTGAACGAAGGAAATGATTGACTATGTCTTGTCAGCAATTTCAAAACGTACCGAAAAGCAAAAATTTCGTAGGGTGAATTTTTTATAAATAAAATACTTTCCTTGCAAAAGTAAAAACGAGAAAAATTATCATATGACCATTAAAACCATAAAAAATTTATGGGCACCAACCCTTCTGAAGAGGTCTCGCTGAAAAACTAAAAACATATATATATATATATATATATATATATATATATATATATATATATATATATATATATATATATATATATATATATATATATATATATATATATATATATATATATATATATATATATATATATATATATATATATATATATATATATATATATATATATATATATATATATATATATAATAATATATATATATATACGAGGCTGGTTTGAAAAGTCCGTGCAAAAATAAAAACTACTTATGTGTTTGGGGTAAACCTTTTTTATTTTTCGACATAGTCTCCTTTTAGGCTTATAGAATTTGTCCAAGTCTGCAAAATATCCATTAGTGTCTGCAATCACCTCCTCGTTTGAATAAAATCTTTGTCCCGCCAGCCATTTCTTCAAATTGGGGAACAAACAGTAGTCCGAGGGAGCCAAGTCTGGAGAATAGTGGGGATGTGAAACCAGTTGGAATCCTATTTCCATTAATTTTGCGACCACAACTGCTGAGGTGTGTGCTGGTACGTTGTCGTGATGGAAAAGGACTTTCTTGTGGGCCAATCGCGGGCGTTTTTTTTTCTTGCAGCTCGGTTTTCAAACGGTCCAATAACGATGAATAATATTCACCTGTAATAGTTTTACCCTTTTCCAGATAGTCGATGAGGATTATCCCTTGCGAATCCCAAAAGACAGTCGCCATAACCTTTCCGGCCGAAGGAACGGTCTTCGCCTTTTTTGGTGCAGATTCTCCCTTGGTAACCCATTGTTTAGGTTGTTGTTTGGTCTCAGGAGTATAGTAATGTATCCATGTTTCATCCACAGTGACGAAACGACGCTTAAAGTCCTCCGGATTCTTCTGGAACAGCTGCAAACCATCCTTGCAACACTTCACACGATTCCGTTTTTGGTCAAGCGTGAGCAATCGCAGCACCCATCTTGCGGATAGCTTTCTCATGTCCAAATGTTTATGCAAAATATTATGTACCCGTTCAGTCGAGATGCCCACAGCACTAGCAATCTCACGCACCTTAACTCTTCTGTCATCCATCACCATACCATGGATTTGATCAATGATTTCTGGAGTCGTAACCTCCACAGGCCGTCCAGAACGTTCAGCGTCACTTGTGCCCATATGCCCAGTCCGAAAATTTTGAAACCACTTATAAACTGTTCTAATCGAAGGTGCAGAGTCACCATAATGCTTATCACGCTTCTCTTTAGTCTCCTGAGGCGTTTTGCCTTTCATAAAGTAATGTTTAATCACCACACGAAATTCTTTTTCGTCCATTTCTTGAAAATCACTCGACTTCCTTGATTCACACGAATGCCAAACACAAAGAAATAGACCAATATGGCTGAAACTTGGTGTGTGTTCATTCAAGAGATGCTACTAACTAAACATGACCTCGATACGCGCCGGTGGTGCCATCTCTCGGACTTTGCACGGACTTTTCAAACCAGCCTCGTATATATGTATATATGTATATATATATATATATATATATATATATATATATATATATATATATATATACCAAATTTAAAATAAATGTCTAATTTCTTTCAAGAATTATCGACAGACAGATAGACAAAGCGACAGAAGTGGATGTTTTTTATGATCTAGGAATCCTAGACCGTGAAATAATTATGCTTAAATTTTGTTCATTATAGCAACCAAAAACCTGAAAAAATTGTCAGTGCTATTAAAACTATAATATTTAACGACCCTCGCCTGTTTAACCCTCTTCGCTGTTCAAATTAAGAATATTAAAAGAATAACTTTATTTTCAGATCAGCTAAAAAAACCTAGATAAATTCTAACTATACGATGTTTGACGACCTCCTTCTCTTTTTCTTCCTGGGTAAAAATTAAAAGCAATGAAAAATAACTTAATTTTCGGCTTCCTCGACTACAGAAACCTTAACAATGAATAACAGAGTATATACAGAGCAATCTCTCGAATCCCCTCCCTCACCCTTTACATATTTCATTATAAATATTTATGCCTAAAATTAGTTTATTATCTCAAAAAACCAGAAAAAATTACCATATTAATATTAAAATCAACAAAATTTAGCGACTCCACCCTTTTCACGTTAAGCGATATCGCTCAAAAACTATATATTTCATCCCTTCGTTAGGTTTTATATATGAGTCAAGTTTGAAGTTGATATCTGATTTGATTCTAGGGTTATCGTGCTAGCAGTTCGAAAGACAGACACCCCAGCTATGTACAAACGGAATACGGAAATACGGAAATGAGTGACAAAAATCTGACTTTTTCACCAATATCATATTTTTCTCTAGCAAAAAAGGTAAAAATATGTTTCGTAGTGCTAAACTTTTCTTGAAAGATGTTCGACAGAACAGTCAGCAACCCATAAAAAGTCGTTTTGTAAACTCGGATAATAGTCCTAATAGACAGACAAATAAATATACGCTTACCGAGGAAAAGATTATGAATTTCTTTTTATCCGTTTGTGAAATAAAAGTATCTACTGATTCCAAGAAATTTTACTTTCGTTTTAACCTCTTAATTTCAAAACTTTTAAAAGTCTTCTTTCTTGTGCAAATAATAATTTCTTTTTAATATTAAATTTCCAAATCGTATAATATCAACCTGGCCATGAATTTAACATTTAATAAATACCATTATTCATCTTTGATAGTATCTATTTTTCTACATCTATATCGGCATACTTTTCCTTATTGTTAATATACATAACACTTGCACGGCATCTCTGAGAAATTCTACGGGGTATATTAAAACATATTGCGAAGCCGGCTTCGTTTTGCGGCGACGTCGACGTTATGTTCCTACGTTTTTGTCTTTCTGGACCGTTACATCTGTAGTTATATATGAAGTATGATAAATAATAAAAACAAAAATATGAAATATAGGGAAAAATATGTGTGACATCTTTGACCGATTTGATGAGGCACATTTTGACGATCCTGCAGCAGTCAGTTGTTTGCGTTTGGTGTCGAACTTTTGTTCCACGTGTTTGCCCTTCTGTAACGGTAGCTACATTGACTGTGGTATTACAAGCAGCAGTGCGGTTTGAGAAGGTTAGGAAACATTGAGTATGAAATAATTTACAATGGAAAGTTTCATTATAGTAAGGACATAATTTTTAATTTGTTTTGTTTTTATCTTTTACAGAAAGTCCTGCAAAACTAATCAGATAAAATTGAAGCTTGTAATGGGTGATGTAAAACATACTACGGAGAGAGTGACCCAAAAATCGCCCGGTTTGGCACCCTTGAATTCTAATGCAAATTGTATGCTGAATGACTATTAATGATGATGACTTCCTCATGACAAAGTTTTAAGTTGAGTATACATTTGTTATTTGAGGTAAAAGGATTGGAAGTTACCATTTTTGCCTTCAAACCTATTTGGGTATATGTTACATAAATAATGTTATATTAAGCGATGTAGGTATATCTTATGTGTATAACAAAACAGTCTATTTATAATTTCACACATACATACATAGCCATGGCAAAATCTAGCTGTATTTTCTAAGGGTGAAAATGTATCGAAACTGGGGATGAAGGGGGTGGAAAGTCGGAATGGCGTTTGTTTTGCAAGTTCGTATTTTTGGCAGTGCTGATATCTAGTGGGGTAAAAATCTAGCTATAGAACTTTATTTGATCGCGCATATTTGTTTATATCACTCGCGTATTATAACTTCAATCTCTCATACCCTAAAAACCAAAAGTATACTCAATTTAGAACTTTATCGTGGATAAGTCCTCATCACTAATAATCTGTTAGCATAGAATTTCTACCAGTATTCGAGGGTGCCAAAATGGGTGATTTTTGGTCTGTTTTAAGAGTCACTCTTTCGAATTAAGTACTGCATGTTGAAAAAAATCCAATCCCTTTCTTAATAACTACCACTGAACCAAAAAGCCCGGCTTAGGGTTGACGTAAAAAAAACAGTGGTATTGTGAAAAGTGCCGTATCCTAACTATGGAAATTAATTTAACCGTTAGTAGTATAGCAAGCGGGGTTCTAGGACACCTCGATGGCCACTTTTTTACCCGACCTTGACCACTAGCCGAAGAAGTGATTTCAGGAGCTGAAAGTCAAATAGGTGATGTCTTCTGGAAGTTGTGTCAAAGAAGGTCGTTCTTCGTCCGCATAAGTGAATTAGTTACGTTTTCTTTGACCTTTGACCTTTCTACCTTTCTACCTGAAAATCCGAAGAAGTGTCGTCAATGACGTCACAGTCCAGTGGTTGTTGATCAGTGCTCTTTTGGCACATTTGACCTTGAGTATAGAATATATATATATATATATATATATATATATATATATATATATATATATATATAATCTGTGTAATTAGGTGTAAGATAGGTGTAACTAGGTGTAAGTGTGTATCCGAAGAAGTGACGTCACAAGTCCGGTGGATGTTGATTAGTGCCTTTTTGTCACTTTTGACCTTGAGGAATCTTGCAATTGGTATATGTGTGTGTTAAATGTTGTATATTAAATTAAATAAGTTAAAAAAAGTGATGTCTGTAGTAGGATTAGAACCTGCATATGTTGTGTGGAGAACTGCAAAACTGGGGACTTAACCTACTTAGCCAAATAGGATTCGTAAGAGAGAATGTAAGAATTGGGATGACATAAAAAAGGCATGTTGAAAAGTCTGCAAGAAGTGCTGAAATTCGTACAAGAAGTGGTCGTCAATGACGTAATATGTCCAGTGGATGTTGAATCAGTGTCTCTTTGGCAATATAAGTTGTCGAAAAGGTGTAAAACTAGATGTAAATAGGTGTAAATAGGTGTGAATAGATGTCTTAAGAGCCTGCAAGAAGTGGTCGTCAATGACGTAATTTGTCCAGTAGATGTGGAAACAGGGTATCTTAACTTCATTAAAACTTTAATAAACTTTCATTAGAGGAGAAGTTGCATTAGTTTTGATTGGTGTCGTTGTACGAAAGTAGGCGTAACCTGATAAGAAAGGTGTTATTTTGATAGGTTGAATGTGTATGTAGTGTAAAAGGAAGATAAGAAAATAGTTGTTGGTTGGTTGACTAGGTAAAATGGCTTCCATAAGGCATGTATTTGATTGGTTTGTAGTGTATAGGTGGGATAAGAAACTTGTAATTGGTTAGTTGACTAGGTAAAATGGCTTCCATAAGGCATGTATTTGATTGATTTGTAGTGTATAGGTGTGATAAGAAACTTGTATTTGGTTGGTTGATTAGATGGAATGTGTGTTGATAGCACTTGTTTGTTATTTTGAATAGTAAAAGCTATGGTGTAAAAGTGTATCAAAAAGTAATATATTAGTTGGAAGTTGTGTGCAAAAAGGCTTTATTAGGTAGTATATTTGTTGTAAAATTTGTTAAATGTTCCCCTATAAAGTTGTTTGACGTCTAAAAGTCGGTAAAAAAGCTTGAAAATGTAAACAAGTGGCGCCGTAAGTCTGTAAAAATGTGTGAGATAAGGCAAAATGTAAACAAAATGTATGAATAATGTGTGATTCATGGTACTTTTTGTAAGTAAAATTGAGTAAACAAGTGACTCGTTAGGTCATCAAAGTAGATAAGAAAGGTCAAAAATAGTTGATAAGAGATGAGTGAATGTATGTGAGAATGTAAGAAATAGCAAAAACTTGTATTAATAGGAAAATTCCATGCAAATAAAGGCAAAAGTTGTTGTTTGTCCTCAAGTTATGATATGAAATGAGCTTAATCTAGTTGGGTCTCGTTGAAATTTTGTGTGAACTCGTTGTGGAGATTTTGTTAGAAAGCAAAAGTAAAACACATATTTGTCAAGAATAGTAAAATAATGAGCTTAAATGAGTTTATTTAGAGTTTGTCTGAATGTATTTTGAATTCGTTTTGTCTTGTAATAATAGTAAAATTTTAAATGAGCCTAGCTTTTTACCGTATGTGTGGGAACGTTGTAAAAGTTGTTGTTTATTTTTCACAAAGAGTTAGTTTTGTTGAGCGCTTAGTTTGATTTCGTTGGATTGTAATAAAAGTAAAATAGAGCCTAGCCTAGCCTGTACTCGTTGTTATTATTATGAGAGGAGAATAAAACACAAGTATGAGCACACAGATTTAATAAATATATTAATACCAATGAACAAAAACAAAAAAGCCTCGTCTAATTTGATTAAAAATCTTTACAACTATTCTTATATACCTTAAAAAGGAGAAAATTTGAAAAACTACTTACTAAAATACTTAAAAGTACAAAAATCTATCTAACTAAAATGATGTAAATAATATTTTGCCTGGTACGAAATGATATAAAAAACCATTTGTATTAGTAAAAACAGATAAGAAGTAGATTCGAATACATTAATTTTACTTTACCAAAAAGCAAACAGGAAAAATTGAAAACTATGAATTGTTATTGGCTTACTTAAATACTTAAAATACAAAATCTCTATAAAACAATAAAACTAATTAAAATCTTAAGATGTAAGTAATATGTTGCCTGGTACGAACTGATACCAACAAAAACCAGATGTTAAAATGAGAGAGAGTTCAACAAATTTGATAAGAAGGATCAAATATTTGTCGATAAGAGGATGTAAAATGTATTGGATAAAATATAAATTGCAATGTTATGCTTTACTAATAACTATATATATTTGATTAGAAATATTAAATAAATGCGAGAGAGTTCAACAAAAACAGATAAGAAAGGTTAAAATTATTGATAAGAAGTAGATTCGAATACATTGAGAATGCAAAATAATTGAAAGACCAACGATATTTCGTTGTAGTTAAAATGTAAACACGTAAAAGTTGTTTTGTTTGTTTTAAAATTACTATCACTACTTAGTAATTCTGATATTTGTATAAATCAAAATTTGTTTCCAAAAGAACAAAGATTCGACTAATAATAAATTAAGAAATAGGCTGTAATTATATAATATTAATATTATTTGTCTACTAAAAAGCTAAAAGGAAAATTTGTAACTGATTTTGTTGCTACTGTTGTTGGTAGAAGACATTTAGTTAAATAGAGAGAGTTCTTTATTTCCAACAATTTCGATAATTATATAGTAATTTTACATTGGATAATGCACAATGCCATGGATTAATATCCTTATGAAAATAACATTCTGGAATAATTTTAAATTGGCTTAATTTAGGTTCTTGTTCAATGGGAATGTTGTGTATATAGTCCTCATTTAAGAATTTCTTTAAAATATTCACTTTTGCATTTCCTTTGACGTAAATTCGATATGGAGTTTGATAAATTTTCAATACATCTTGTAAAATGTGTTCGATATCGTTTATTTCAACAAATCCATATTCCCAATATAAACCATGATATGTTTCTGACCAATTAATCAGTTTTTGATCTTTAGCATTAGATATCATAGTTCTTGAGAATGGTGGTTTAAATAAATAATTTGCACAACGATGACCATCATAAATTGCCAACTCTTTGATTACATATCCAAAAGAGCAATTATATCCTTGAATGTCAATAAACACATCTGATTCAATCATATTGAATGACTACTGATATTTTTTTGTTCAAGTTAAACGTTTGAACTGATGACTATATTAAATAGATCGTTCTATGTTTTAAACTTTATAAATTTGTCTTACTTAATTAGTTTTGATTTATTGCAAAAACAAAAACAAGTTAATTAGTATAACGAGATAAATATTGAAAAACATGTTTTTAATAACAAAAATTTTGCATGATGCGAGTTTATTAGCTAAAACTTTCCAAATTAAACTGTTTTGTTGCATTTATACTAATAAACATGTATAATTAGTATATATTTCTAAATAAATCAAATGTGATTAATAGCTACGAGATAAATCTCGAAAAACATGTTTTTAATAACAAATGACTGGAAATTTTGCATGATGCAAGTTTATTAGATAAAATTTTCCAAATTAAACTGTTTTGAGTATATATTTCTAAAAAATGCATATCGGATGATTTGTATTTAATATATAAACACACACAAGTCTTATGTAGAGTCAATTACAATTTTTGTTTGTTGTGTAAAGATTCTATTTAGTTTGAACGAAATGATCTTTTTCGCAGTCGACTTAATAGATGAGGATATGACATTGGACATGTTGTATGTGTTACTAAAAGAATTCTTCAAGTGAGTATACTATTCACCTTTCTAAAATTTTACTTGTTTCTTGTCTAACATATTATTATTATTGATTTTCAGAGATATTTTGTTTGAAATAAGAAGAGGACAGAACACGATTCATGTGTGTTTGGAGGAGGAACCGATACGAGAAGAATGGGAGGAATTTTACAAGTTACCTGTGGAATTTGTTTTTTTATGATGTAATTCTTAGGTAGTCTCTTAAATAATACAAATATCTTATAAACATTGCTTTATTTTATAATCAAATTATTCCTATGTTAAACTTTATATACTAATAGGTAAATCTTAAAAACTAATAATATAAATATATATATATATATATATATATATATATATATATATATATATATATATATATATATATATATATATATATATATATATTTCTAAAAATTAAATGCGTATCGGATGATTAATAGCCTGCATTTAATATATAAACATACACAAGTCTTATGTCGAGTCAATTACAATTAGAGAAGAAGGGTAAGATTCTCAAGAATTGTTCAAGAGAAAATTATACCATTTTCTATAAAAAGCAGAAGAGGAGAGTCTGATCAAAGTAGCAGTTTTTCGAGAAAAAGAACCTTTTGTTTTTGTTGTGTAAAGATTCGTTTCTAGTTGGTGTAAAAATATGATCTTTTTAATATTTGAATCTGAAGATTTGAATGCCTTATCGACAAATATATTATTACTCCAAGAGTTATTCAAGTGAGTTTGAATAGTAAAATTTATAGATCATCTTACTAGCAATATATTTATTTTCAGAGATATTTTGTTGGAAATAAAAAGGCAAAGGAGACGTATTCATGTGTGTTTGGAGAAGGAACCGACACAAAAAGTATGGGATGAAATTGCGAGGCTTCCTGTGAAAAAAGTTTTTTGTTTGGAAATGATGTAATCTTTAATAAAATCCAAAAATCCTATAAACATTGTTTTATTTTATAACCAAATTATTCCTAGGTTAAACTTTATATACTAATAGACTAAAAACTAATAATAGGTAAATCTAATACAGTTTGTACTACAATAGGTAAACAGACTCTTAGAGGTATAACAACAAACAAATAATTTATTCAGAATCGGAAGAATCTGAATAGACTAAATTTTTAAAATATTGATTAAATTCTGCAATGTCAATATCTGTTTGCGGTTGTGCACAATATTGTCGTCCACCTAAAAATTGAGCAGCGGGAATCTTATATTTTCCCGAAGAACCAAAATTGTTGTCTTTTCTGATAAAACTCCTCTTTAGACTTGCAGTATTTCTTTCGATCGATGCATTTACCAAAGGACATATAAGTAATTGAGCAATTTTTCTATACTTTTCCAATAAGATATTTTCATCCGATATAAAATAAATAATTAGAGGACCGTTATAGGTTGCATCTACGATACCTGTTCGTATAGTTCCTATAGCATTCGTAGAGGATCTTGCGACAATTTGTCCATAGAATCCTATAGGAATATTTACTTTTTCAATCGGTTCAATGTTTGTGGCTTTCCCTGCGGGACAAAATGTATCGTGTTTAATACAAAGATCGAATCCTGCATCTGATTTGTATGCTTTCCAACAAGAATTATTTCCCGGAATAATTATTTTCGAGTTGTCATCATCGTCGTCATTAATTATTTGAATTGCTCTTTCTATACGTACATACAAGTCGGAAAAGTAAGCTATATCATACATTTGTGAATAATGGGGTAAAAAGACATATTGGTTGAAAAGGTTGTATTTGGACAATAAGGTGAAAAATTTAAATTGAGTCTTTACATACTTTATGGCTGAACTTAAATCTATCTCTTGTAGTTGCATAATTTTCCAAATAATGTCCTTAAGATTGTACTTATTAGGGATAACAATTACCGATGGAAATTGTTCATATATTTCTGTGGGAATTTCCTTTATACAGGCAATGATATTCTTTTCATCAAAATTTTCAATCGAGTCAAATATTAAAGAAAAATACAATTGAGATAGTGGTGAACGTTCAAATAGAGATTTTTCATTTTGTGGTTGTTGCATTTTATTCACAATTGTTAATGTGTGCAGGTTTTGTCTAAAAGTCTTTAATGATTCCCTACTATTTTCATGTTTAACAGCATTATAGAGGTGTACATTTGAATATCTCTTGAGAATGTTGAGTAGTCCCATATGTGTAAGACCATCCAAAAATATATTTTTAGCAAGTGGAAATTTTTCCTTAGTAGTAGTATTACTAGTAGTAGGAATTGTTGTATCCATATCATTAGATGATGATGATAATGTTGTAGGCATGGTAGATTCAACGTTTAAAGAGGACATACTGCAAACAACAATTCAAATTAGATATGATATGGTTTGTATAAAACGTGTTAAACTCACCTGATTAAGTAATTACACACACAAAACAAACAAAATATATATGTTGTGAGAGAGGAAAGCGCAAACAACTGTATTGCTTGTTCATCAACCAAATCAATCTTTTTATAACAACAAAATCCCATAAAAAATTTATGAGAGAGTTCAAAACAGATGAGAAGGTTAAAATTTAGCAGATAAGGAATAAATTCAAATACATTGAATGTACATATAATTAACATAACTCGTGTTTTATGCAATGATAAAAGTATTAGGAGTATGTAGTTTAAAAATACCAAAAAACAACTTGTACTGTTATAAAAAGGTTTTATTAAGTATAAAAGAGAAAACTATAATGATTTAACAACAACAATTGTCAAGTTGATCAATGTAGGGTTTCATTTCGTGTAAAAAGGCGGGACTGATTCCTCGTTGAAATTTTTGAATAAATGTCCAATTAACTTGTTCTCTATGTCGACGGATAAAATCTTCAGTCAAGTTTTGATGGATACTAATTGCATTCCAATCCAACATTCCGGCAAATTCCTCCATAAATCGTTCGTATAATTGCTGATATTGGGAAACGAGTTGCCAATTGACTTTATTGATGCAAGTTCGTATTAGATTTTCGTCTAAATGTTGTTTTCGTGATATGATATTCCAATTGACAAAATCTTGAAAATAAATGATAAATTTCGCTGGTAAATCGGGAAAATTGGATATTTCATTCCACCAAGCTCTTAGACAAGCCATTATTTTATAATATATATGTATGTGTCAATAGCAAGCATACAAATAATATAATATTGTTGATGTATGTTTTTATATATGATCAACAGGAAACTGATGAAATTTATCTGTTTCCTTGTCTTGCAGCAGCATTTCTCTCTCTCTCGATTCCTCGTTCTTCTTTGCCAAAGGAAAGAAATTCAGCAGGTACGTGTTTTGCTCCATCCCTGGTTTTGATTCGATCTTTGACCACACACGACAAACATTTTTGATTTCGTATTTCACTTTCACCTTTACATTGAGGACATTTTACTCGTACAATAACTGGCATTTTGAATGACTGATATGATGTGTATAAATGTGTTTTCTACAAGTATCCTTATTTCTCCCTACTACTATTTGTCATCGTCGTAATTGATAGAATCATGGAAATTAGGCTATTTTTCCTATATACATAATTAATTAAACAATATGTACAATATTTGTGTATTCTAACTCGATCTCGATAGTAACTATTTATAGTTTTGTTAACTTTACATCCACATTTTAAACAGTTAAATGTTACATTTTCCATATTTCAAACAACAAGATTAGTCTTTTCGGGAGGAAAACGATCTCTATAAAACAGACGCTAAATAAATTTTTGGTTCATTTTAAATCATTCGCTCATAATGTCAACCAAAACAACGATCTATCTATTGTTTGTTCTCGTTGTTGTTGTTCAAAGTACAAACAACTACGATGATGATGTTAATAATTCTTGTAATCAAAATTATGAATATTTATTAGAGGATTATCATTCACTTTATAATACCAGTTTAAACTTGTATCAGGAATGTATTAAATCATTGGATAATTATATGGATTTATACGATAATGAACAAGCTGTTAATGATATTTGTATGGGAAAAATTCTAGAATATGAATACCTGGCTGCGAATTTAACAATGTCGTTAAATTATACGAAACATATTGCTCTGCTCAAGGAAAATATCAAATTGGAATCGGATTTGTATTTATTGAGAACCAATCTAACGGAAACATTGCAAATTTGTCAAGAAAAAAGCAAAGTAGCATATATCGTAATTGCCGATTTAAAAGCAGGAAATTGAAAATTTTAAAAGTAATTTATCCGATCTGAGTCGTGAAATCTATCAGTTAGATAACGATTTGTCCAAATGTCAAAAGGATTTAAAACAACAGAGGAAAGATGAAACGAAAATTTTCGTAAATCTAAAAGACTGTTTAGAACGAGAAGTACTTTTGGAATCGAAAGACAAATATATTATTCGATTGTCTACATGTAGAAAAAATAATAGAAAATTGCGAGAAGGAGGAGGAGAAAGTTAAAAAGACCACACATAAATCATATTGGTGCATTTGAACTACTACTGTCATTGCATAGTTATCTTACTATTAATGATTGTAGATTATTATCTTTATTTGTAATAGAAACAACATAATTTGTGTGCTACTCTTGACATCTTACTAGTCTGCATGGAATATTTTACTTATTTATGTAGTAGTTGTTGGAGAGAAACACACAGGGTTCCATATGCAAATCATCAAAGAACTCGAACTCGAATACGGATTTATTGTAATCAATGTGCTCGTATAACTATGTGGTATCTTTTGGAGGAATAATTTAACAAATCAGTATCTTGGAAATAGTCATAGAAATAACAACAACTGCTGCTACCATGAAATTTACTTATTTATGTAGTGGTTGTTGGAGAGAATCGAAAAGTATACCTTTTCAACCACATATAGCTCAAGTAAATTTAATCATTAGACGTAACAATTCTGTTACACAACTTCGACCTCGACTCAGATTACGAGATTATTGTTATAAATGCGAACGCACGACTATTTGGTATCTTATCGAAGAATAAACTCTGCTAAAAATTTCTTAGTATGTAATTAGTTAATACCTGTGTATTTAACATTGTATTCAGTTATAAAATAGACGATATGTTCAAGTAATAATATGTTTTTTATTAAGTTTACTAAATAGTACAAATAAATAAAACACATCTATCACATTTTATGATGATTCATTTCGGTGTCTTACAGATCTATATTGATTATTTGACATTAAGTTAGTAAATTGATTCTTGGTTTCATTTTCCAATTTGTTCTTTTGTCTTTCCAAAGTATCTTTTGGTATATAGCCTAGACTACATACAGTTTGCCATGAAGCTTTTTTGTAATATCGAGTACAATTGGAACAATAAGTATTCTGATTATAAGATTTATGACCCAAATATGTTATTTTACTTTGACATGAAGGACATTTCCAACTTGTTGATGACGATGACGATGATGAGGAATCCATTCTTTATCGATTTCTATCTCGTTTTCTACTAAACACACATTATTCACTCTTTTTGATATAACGAATCAATTCAAGATTATTTTACTCCTACTACCTAATTCATTTTCAGTATCTACATAAAATGATCTCCTAAGAGATCTAACCAATATCAGATGAATAACTAAAAACTTGTTTTCATATGTATCCTATATCTAACTATATAAAAGGAAATATCAAATAAAACAAAGTAAATGTTTTTTGTTTTTTCAATATATTTGTTTATAATGTATATAGATTATTTAATATATAATCTTTTACTTTAGGATATTTTTCTATTGCTTCTTTAAATGTTGTTTCCTCTTCTTCATTCGAGGCTTCAACTTTCAAATATTTAGCAAGTATCATCCAGGTAATGTCCTTTATTTTAGTCGGTGGAAGCTCTTCATCCACATACACATAAACTTGTTCATTTTGTATGCAGATTTGTTGAACACCACGTCTGAAATACATACATACACATATGTTGCAATAAAACAATACAAACAGAATTTACTTTTTAGTAACATATGTCCTTTTCATTTTAAAATATATGTCTTTCTTATGAGAGATGTATATATTGGATAATGCTAAGAAAATTCTTTGTTGTAAAAATCACTCCAACACCAGAATATATAATATATAAATAAAAAACAAAATACTCACTTGAATAAATTTTTCAATAATATATATAACATAATGGTAGAAAGAACCTTTATATTTTCAGTTTCAAAGATGTATAAAACCATTTTTGTTTTTTACAACGACACACTGAGATATAATTTGACTCTGAGTAAGAATGTTAATGCTTATATAGTAAATACAGGAAAAAAATAAATCACGTCATTTGATATTTGGAAAATTTATGATGACTAGTTTGAGCAATAAATTATTAATAATATGTTGTTTACTTAAAACCTTATCAGACAACATTTTTACAGACAAAACGACTCCACTAGTTTACATATTTGCTTATTTATATTTTTAATATACTAATTGACTCTCATGACGACTGTGCATGATGTGATTAAATCCCCTATATAATAGGTGTATAGAATGATATTAAAATCAATACAAAATTCATTCGTCTAATAGTTACTTGATAAAATAATACTTAATAATGTCGCTTTTTAATGAAGAAGATTATGCAAACAACGTTATTAAACGAAATATAGAGTTACTAAGACTATTGGAATTAAGGGAAATGGAAATTGCTGAAGAGGAAGAAGAAAATTTACCTTTAAACATATTAAAAGAAAAATTACAACAAACTGTTCAAGTTGAAAATGATAATGATGAAAATGATGATGAAATCCCGCTGAGTATCTTAAAACAAAGATGGATACAGGAGACAAAGGATGAGGAGGAAGAGGAAGAGATGATTGAACAATCAGAGAGTGAAATGGATGTGGATGATGATAATGAATATTTAAGTTGGGAGGATATAATTAAATTAGGATATCAGATATTATAGTTTAGATTTTAGATATTTTTTAACATAAATGTTTTTTTAAGAAGAAAATAAATATTTCTCTCGTATAAAACTTTTGTTTAATTTTTTAACATTAAAATCTCTAGAGACCTTATTCATTCAGGTAAACAAATACATATCATTTTTCTCTATAGTGAGTCAATTCTGACTTGTTTTGTGGAGAGACAAAGTCATATTTTATAATATGTATGTGTGCTTTGTAAACGTTGTATTAGTTGTGAAGTAACTGTGACACGATGAAGTTGGCTGTTCTCGATATTCAGGGATTTAACTTTTTATTTGCTGCCGATGATGATAATCATGATGATGTGTATGTGGAAGAATTCCATGCTAAAGAAATTACGATATCAAATGGTTTACAGACAAGTCATTATGTATTGAAACCGAAAATACCCTTTGCTCAATTATCTCGACTCAATAAAAGAGCTGTTTGTAAGACTGAAAAGGAACATGGTTTACGATATTCTTTCGGCTATGTGAATTACAATCAAGTTGGAGAAATTTTAGATAGAGTACTGGACAATATTGATGTATTGTATGTAGAAGGAAAACATGTTTTTCGATTCGTTCAAGACAACATTGCTGCTTCTACTACTAATTTGCATACTAATCCCAATTTCAAGATGATTGATATAGATACTTTAAATGTATGGAACATGCCAACATTTAAACCTACAAAACCTTCCTGTTTAGATCATAATCTAATATACAATGCTAAAGTTCAATGTAGTACTACAAATTGTATGACACTATTGGCATGGCTATCCATATTCATCCCATAATAAAACTTTGGAATTTTTCGTAAAAAACAATGTTAACTGAAAAATTTGTAAAAAAAGAAAAAAAGAAAGAGCGAGCTTAATAAATATTTTCAATTCAAACCTGTGTGTTTTATTAAAGTAGTAAGAATATAAGGATTTTATTTTTATACTAGAAAAACAAAACGTTGAATATTTAAGGATATAAGGACTTTATTAAGCCAAATATACATATATCTATTACTTAAAAAATATAAAAGGTAATAAGAATTAACAAGGAGTTTCTAATGGTTTCCTCTTTGTTCTCGTTGTTGATGTTGGTATTCTCGTTCACCAATCGGTCTTGGAATTATTGATTGTACATGTTTATCTATAAGATCATGTGTACCAGTCTTCCAGATATCCTGACATTTCGAATGCATTCCTTGTTGTCCCCCTGAAAACAGATCGTTATCACGAACACAACATGCTATACATCCTCCATTTTGATATAAACCGACTCCACTTAACAATTTACCAGGTGTTAATTCGACAGCATTACGATTAATCCAAAGTCCATTTCTTTTTGTTACTACATATTCTCGTTGATGATCTTCATCCATTGTTTATTTGATTTTATGTTTATCAAATACTGACTACTACTACTAACACCAGACACAACATATCAATTTAAATATACCTATCCCTTCTCAGTTGATCATAGAAGCATCTCAGTATAACACATTTTATTAAATTGTCAAAGATTTCATCTTATTTATAAAATGAATTTATTCAGTCAAGATGATTTAGTATATAAACTTGTAGAAAAATTGATGATTTTGTCAAGAAATTATCATGTTGTGAAACAAGGATTCGACTAATATCTTATCGAGAATATTTAACCCCTTTTATCGATCGCAAACAAGTTACGAATAATTTAGAAACACATTACGTATCATGTGTATGGTCACATCCTGGAGTTCGAGAAGGACCCGATACATGTGAATGTTTCCACATTCGTATGGTACTAAGACGTGTCAATGAAGAATTGTCAGCGTTGTCGACATCAAACAAATGCATCCAATGTAGTATTTATTGCAATCATAATAAGAATAATAAGTTAATTGAACAATTATCTAAACTATTTGTAAATTTATCGAGCTGTTTTAAATACAATGTTAAATGATAAATTGCCATCTAAATATATATTTATAAAACTAATATAAAATTGACTTCTCTGATACTTTTACTGTTTTAATCACCAGATTTTGTTATTATTATTTTTATATGCAGTTTGTTTTTAAGTAATAGCGCTAATTAAGTCATACCAAATTTTCCAATCACTAGATATTGTTATTTTATATTTTGCATTTTTGTTTTAAGTAATAGATAGCGCTAATTCACTCACCAGATATTTGTTATTATAAACATGTTTTCGACTTTTTATCTCTTATCATTTTATAAAATTAATCCATTTGTTTTTGTTATTTTTGAGATTGGTAGCGACTAGTCGACTCCATACATCATTAAGTGGTAATTTTCCAAATTAAATTGCATTTATACTAATAAAATTTTGTAATTAGTATATATTTCTAAAAAATGCATATCGGATGATTTGTATTTAATATATAAACACACACAAGTCTTATGTCGAGTCATTTACAATTTTAGTGTCATTAAAATCTCTTTGGAAATTTTAAAAATATTTTCAGTTAAGATCTAATTAATTGTCAAATCATACACGATGACAAGTTCTCAATGTTCATATAGTGTAGTAATAAAATGTTCACGAAGTGGTGCAACGTTGAAGTTTTGTTGGAGTGCTGAAATGGTACAAATGAAGAGCTGGTCCCTGATGTTAACTCAGTTAAGTAAAACAAAGTGTAAAAATTGTTTGCAGCCTTTAGTTATGCAAACTTATTATAAAGACAAGCCTTGTGCATTGGTCAGACCATTACACGAAAATCTGATCATGGGCAAGGAACAATATGAATGGCACAGGGACACACTACATCATATGGGCCGCAAATGTCTTCGATATACCAATCGAATTAATGTAATAGCAGGAATGAGCGGCCCGTATTCAGCTAAACTGAAGATCCACTATACGAAAACGTTCCCACCAGGATGATTAATGTACTATAATAATTTTAATAGTAGTGTAGTAAGATTTTAGTTAATTTTATATAGAGATTTTGTATTTTTTAAGTATTTAAGTAAGTCAATAATTTAAACCAATTTGCTTTTTAGCAGACAAATAATATTAATATTATATTTACATCCTATTTCTTACTTTTGGAAACAAATTTTGATTTATACAAATATCAAAATAGGAAATGCAAAAGTGAATATTTTAAAGAAATTCTTAAATGAGGACTATATACACAACATTCCCATTGAATAAGAACCTAAATTAAACCAATTTAAAATGATTCCAGAATGTTATTTTCATAAGGATATTAATCCATGGCATTGTGCATTATCCAATGTAAAATTACTATATAATTATCGAAATTGTTGGAAATAAAGAACTCTCTCTATTTAACTAAATGTCTTCTGCCAACAACAGTAGCAACAAAATCAGTTACAAATTTTCCTTTTAGCTTTTTAGTAGACAAATAATATTAATATTATATAATTTCAGCCTATTTCTTAGTTTATTATTAGTCAAATCTCTGTTCTTTTGGAAACAAATTTTGATTTATACAAATATCAGAATTACTAAGTAGTGATAGTAATTTTAAAACAAACAAAACAACTTTTACGTGTTTACATTTTAACTACAACGAAATATCGTTGGTCTTTCAATTATTTTGCATTCTCAATGTATTCGAATCTACTTCTTATCAATAATTTTAACCTTTCTTATCTGTTTTTGTTGAACTCTCTCGCATTTATTTAATATTTCTAATCAAATATATATAGTTATTAGTAAAGCATAACATTGCAATTTATATTTTATCCAATACATTTTACATCCTCTTATCGACAAATATTTGATCCTTCTTATCAAATTTGTTGAACTCTCTCTCATTTTAACATCTGGTTTTTGTTGGTATCAGTTCGTACCAGGCAACGTATTACTTACATCTTAAGATTTTAATTAGTTTTATTGTTTTATAGAGATTTTGTATTTTAAGTATTTAAGTAAGCCAATAACAATTCATAGTTTTCAATTTTTCCTGTTTGCTTTTTAGTAAAGTAAAATTAATGTATTCGAATCTACTTCTTATCTGTTTTTACTAATAAAATGGTTTTTTATATCATTTCGTACCAGGCAAAATATTATTTACATCATTTTAGTTAGATAGATTTTTGTACTTTTAAGTATTTTAGTAAGTAGTTTTTCAAATTTTCTCCTTTTTAAGGTATATAAGAATAGTTGTAAAGATTTTTAATCAAATTAGACGAGGCTCTTTTGTTTTTTGTTCATTGGTATTAATATATTTATTAAATCTGTGTGCTCATACTTGTGTTTTATTCTCCTCTCATAATAATAACAACGAGTACAGGCTAGGCTAGGCTCTATTTTACTTTTATTACAATCCAACGAAATCAAACTAAGCGCTCAACAAAACTAACTCTTTGTGAAAAACAAACAACAACTTTTACAACGTTCCCACACATACGGTAAAAAGCTAGGCTCATTTAAAATTTTACTATTATTACAAGACAAAACGAATTCAAAATACATTCAGACAAACTCTAAATAAACTCATTTAAGCTCATTATTTTACTATTCTTGACAAATATGTGTTTTACTTTTGCTTTCTAACAACATCTCCACAACGAGTTCACACAAAATTTCAACGAGACCCAACTAGATTAAGCTCATTTCATATCATAACTTGAGGACAAACAACAACTTTTTTGCCTTTATTTGCATGGAATTTTCCTATTAATACAAGTTTTTGCCATTTCTTACATTCTCACATACATTCACTCATCTCTTATCAACTATTTTTGACCTTTCTTATCTACTTTGATGACCTAACGAGTCACTTGTTTACTCAATTTTACTTACAAAAAGTACCATGAATTACACATTATTCATACATTTTGTTTACATTTTGCCTTATTTCACACATTTTTACAGACTTACGGCGCCACTTGTTTACATTTTCAAGCTTTCTTACCGACTTTTAGACGCCAAACAACTTTATAGGGGAACATTTAACAAATTTTACAACAAATGTACTACCTAATAAAGCCTTTTTGCACACAATTTCCAACTAATATATTACTTTTTGATACACTTTTACACCATAGCTTTTACTATTCAAAATAACAAACAAGTGCTATCAACACACATTCCATCTAATCAACCAACCAAATACAAGTTTCTTATCACACCTATACACTACAAACCAATCAAATACATGCCTTATGGAAGCCATTTTACCTAGTCAACCAACCAATTACAAGTTTCTTATCACACCTATACACTACAAACCAATCAAATACATGCCTTATGGAAGCCATTTTACCTAGTCAACCAACCAACAACTATTTTCTTATCTTCCTTTTACACTACATACACATTCAACCTATCAAAATAACACCTTTCTTATCAGGTTACGCCTACTTTCGTACAACGACACCAATCAAAACTAATGCAACTTCTCCTCTAATGAAAGTTTATTAAAGTTTTAATGAAGTTAAGATACCCTGTTTCCACATCTACTGGACAAATTACGTCATTGACGACCACTTCTTGCAGGCTCTTAAGACATCTATTCACACCTATTTACACCTATTTTACACCTATTTACATCTAGTTTTACACCTTTTCGACAACTTATATTGCCAAAGAGACACTGATTCAACATCCACTGGACATATTACATTGACGACCACTTCTTGTACGAATTTCAGCACTTCTTGCAGACTTTTCAGCATACCTTTTTTATGTCATCCCAATTCTTACATTCTCTCTTACGAATCCTATTTGGCTAAGTAGGTTAAGTCCCCAGTTTTGCAGTTCTCCACACAACATATGCAGGTTATAATCCTACTACAGACATCACTTTTTTTAACTTATTTAATTTAATACACAGCATTTAACACACACATATACCAATTGCAAGATTCCTCAAGGTCAAAAGTGACAAAAAGGCACTGATCAACATCCACCGGACTTGTGACGTCACTTCTTCGGATACACACTTACACCTATTCACACCTAGTTACACCTATCTTACACCTAATTACACAGATTATACCTATATTCTATACTCAAGGTCAAATGTGCCAAAAGGGCACTGATCAACAACCACTGGACTGTGACGTCATTGACGACACTTCTTCGGATTTTCAGGTAGAAAAGTAGAAAGGTCAAAGGTCAAAGAAAACGTAACTAATTCACTTATGCGGACGAAGAACGACCTTCTTTGACACAACTTCCAGAAGACATCACCTATTTGACTTTCAGCTCCTGAAATCACTTCTTCGGCTAGTGGTCAAGGTGGGGTAAAAACGTGACCATCGAGGTGTCCTAGAACCCCGCTTGCTATACTACTACCGTTTAGTTGAAAGATACGTTCAGTGGCTGAAGCCGATGTGTAGTAAGGCCTGGCAGTTGTAACGTTAGGCTTCGCTATGATTAACGCCTCCAGGTTCTTCGAATGCGTTGTATTTCTATCAAGAAGAAGTAACACTGTATTTTTAGGGGTTGGCTTTATGACATTCGTAAAATGTTTCATCCATTTTATAAATGAGTTTCAGTTAATACGGCCAGTGTTTGGAATATTGTCAACACTCTCAGAAGGTGTGCTATTCTCCAATTCAGGATTTTTTTTCATTCTTTTGAATATAAGCATTGGTGGCACATACTGTCCAGGCACATTGGCACAACACAATTCCTATTTCTTATGATTGCGCCGATTTGTTTTTTTCTTTTTAATCCTAAACCTTTTTGCTTTTTTTTCTGAACGATGGAAAATCCACTGTCATCAACGTTAAATATTTTTGTAGACGAAAATATATTTTTAGTGAATCGATTTCCCTACTTTCCTCTACTTTGAAAAATCACCTGTTAAGGAATGATCAGTTGTTCTTCGGCCTTCAAAGGAATTATTTCTTTTCATTGTCACTATTTCATAGGCGGGTTAATTTTATAAATACTTTGGTAAAAGGGAGTTTTACGGTTTTTTTTTAGATTCAGAAGTTTGACGTCAAAATCAATAAATTATAATTAAAAACAAGAAAAAGTATTCTACAGTCTGTCAAGTAAGAACGCATCCGCGATATTCATTTTTGGTAGATGCGATTCTAGCGATTTAACAAAAAATCGGTAGGGGGGTCCTTTGTCTACGACGCATTTTAGTAGTCAAAGTGTTGGTCGATCCCGAACTTTCGTCGAAATCACTTAAAATCCAAAATGAGTCATTTGTTCACTCTTTCTTTGTTCCCATCTAAAGGAGCCTAAAATGACACATTCCGCGACCGCTATCGTTTGTGAAGAAGTGAGTAAATTGTTTTAGCTAGACGAAAAATGTCGACAACTTGCCAAAACGTGGCAGTAGGCAACGTCACTCCGAAAGTCGAAAAACGAATCGTGTCTTTGTTTTCACGAGACCCGAAATTGATACTGCGTCAAGGAGTGGTAAAATTAAGAAAATTGGGTTTGAACGTGAACCATGAGAGCATTCGACAATATCTTCGAACTTGTGATATCAAATTCCGATGCACATTGGATAAACTTTTGCTGAGCTAAAATCACGTCGCAAAGCGGTTTGCTTAGGCCCTCGATAAGTTACTAGAGTTGCCCCCACAATCACCGGACGCCAACCCTATTGAAAACGCTTGATCCCTTGTAAAGAGAAAGCTCAGAGGACTCGGAGGATTTTGACTCAGTTGTCTCGCGAGATTCGAAAAATTTTGAGATCATTGTCATAGAATGCAGAAAATCTCGTCGACATTGATTGATGCAAGAGGCGATTGGATAACTTACTAAGGTAATTGCGCTGTTGTTAGCGCACCAAAGAATACATTCATGGCAAAAATGTTCTCGAAACACATTTTTTTCAAGAATACGAGCTGTCACGTTTTTACTTGACAGACTATCTCATCGTTAATTTTGTTAATAAATCAGTTATTACATTAAAATAATATTATTTTTCATTAAAAAAACATTTTAGAAATAAAACCATGGGGGGGGAGGGTCATCGAAGTTCTTTAACGTTCTTGTACAATTTAATTAATTAACGCTAAATGAGACCCTTATGTTTTCAAAAATACGAACGAGTATAATTTTAAGATTTTGGTGGCCTTTATGGATTACGAGAAAGCGTTTGACTCCCTTGAAATCTGGGCAGCATTAAATAGTCTAAGTAACTGTAGAACTGATAGCAGATACTCGCAGATTATTCAAAATATATATAAAAATGCAACATTTCAAATAGTTTTGAAAGAAAATACTCATAACATAGAAATGAAAAGAGGGGTACGTGATGGGGACACCATCTCGCCGAAATTTTTTACGTTGGCGCTAGACGATCTTTTCAAACAACTTCCATGGACAAGTAAGGGTATACAGTGTGCGGCGAAAAAATCCGGACAAATTAAACCTTCTTTTGAAACTTAATTTTTATTGCAAAAATGGAGAAGTTTATAATTATTTTTTTTACTAAATTGTTTGTTAGGTCATAAAGACCATATTTACTTAATATAACCCCCTTCTGCTTAAATGATCGCCTCTATTCTCGGTTTAAATCGGTCGCAGGCCCGTTTTAATGAGTCACGGTCCATATTGGCGAATGCCGCTTCAACATCGGCTCTCAGTGATGCGACGTTTGGATGTCTGAACTTGTTAGTGACCCTTTCAACCACGCTCCATACATCGAAGTCCAAAGGCTTTAAATCTGGGCTGTTGAAAGGCCAAAATTCTTTGGACCAAAACATGTCGACGTTGTCCGACAACTAATTTTTTCCTTGCCGGTGTTGCAACACCTTCGTTAGATTTCTCCGATTCGTTATATTTCGCAACAACATCATACACAGTCGATCTTGGGTTCCCGAAGAATCGAATGATTTCTGTCGGTGAGCGCCCAGCGCGAACACTTTCAATAATCGCGGCTCTTCGATTATATTCCGTACTTGGTTTCAACATTGCGACTGTTTCAAGGTTATTAATGTTTAGTACATGCGTTAAGCCAGGGGTGCTCTAACTTGAACTGCTGGCGATCTACCTCAATATTGTTAGACTACGATCGATCGACTCTGAGAGGTTGCAAGTAAGTGTGATGCAGGATTGTCCTCTAGGTAGGCTGTATCGTGGCATAAATATTAGTTTTCCGCACAATATGCATTTTTTTAGTCAAGTTAAGTGTAGGTCTGCTCTAAAATGTCAATGGAAAAACTCTTAACTCTTAACTAAAGAGTGACTTTGGATGTTGAAGCGTGGCACTGCATGTCCTCAGCATACTTTTCATAAGATGGTATGTAATTACCGAGTGCTAATCGCAAGCATGATGACATATGTTCGTCAATTAGTCGATTGCGATATTTTGACTTAATTATCTTCATTTCAGAAAATGCAGACTCGCACAAGTAAGTTAACCCAAACAATGCCGTCAGTTGAAGGGCGATTTGCCTTAGATTCGGATATTTATCTTCAGATATAAAACACCAGAATTTTGTATCAGATGCTGTGGTTTTGAGATGTATATCTGATATAATCTGTACTAACTCATTTTCAACAGAACATGAGTCCGTGTTAAACTGACTTGCTATTTCAGTAGCTAATTCCTCAATGTTTTTACACGAAAAAGGATAACTCATAAATGATGCGATATTTGCCAATTTACTGAAATCATAAAAACATATTTCGAATTGGCGCAAAATATTTGATAATTCTGCCTCATAAATATCAAAATTCAACTGAGGAATCCTTGCTTTCAAAGACGGAAAATTTTTCAGATCCTTTCTTTTCAGTTGATCTATCATAAGTTGCAATTTACTTTTGAATGCGTTTATTGCGCTAATCATCTCAATAATAGTTTTTCCTTTACCTTGAAGCTCCAAATTAATGGTGTTTAAATGCATTGTGATGTCTGTCAAAAATGCCAAATCAGTCAGCCATTTTCCGTTTTTCAGCATCTGAGTGTCATCACCTCTTTCGTCCAGAGAAGCTGTTATTTCGGGCAATAATTCTTGAACCCTTTCTAGGAATTTTCCGCTACTCAACCACCTGACGTCCGTGTGAAGAATTAAATCAGTGTGTTCAGCTGACTCACTATTTTCCAACTGCAATTTAAAGAGCCGTCGTTGCAAGCTACGTGCACGGATAGAATTCACAATTTTTATTGCAATGCCCATAATCTCCTCCATGTTTAGAATTTTTGAACACAAAACTTGTTGATGTATAATGCAACGGCAGGAGAAAAATGAAGGGAAATCATCATTAGCTCGACACAATGTCACAAAACCGTTTTTGTTTCCAGTCCTTGCTGGTGCTCCATCGGTTGCAATGCACACTAGTTTATATATTGGTAGCTTGTAGTTTGTTACAAAATTGAAGAAAACGTCATATATATCTTCGCCACGGGTCTTTCCTTTCAGAGGAATCATTGTCAAAAACTCTTCCTTAGCCAACATGTCGTTGAATACCATTCGAATAAAAATACACAGCTGGGCAGTGTCTGTCATATCGGTGGATTCGTCGAACTGTAAAGAAAAGTATGTACATTCCATGATATCATGTTTTAGTTTCTCTGCCATGTCCTGACTCATGACTTCAACACGCCTTGTGACAGTCGGAGGAGATAACTGAAGTTCTCTAATAGCAGACATAATCTCTGTTTTATTTTTAAAATCTCCAAATAAAGTCTCACCCGCTTCAATAAATGCTTCCTTCACAACCAATCCATCATCAAATGGTTTCTTGTGTTTCGCCAATATATGAGATATTTTAAATGACGCGATCGTTGCAGCTTTTGATTGTTTGGCTGGTCTTGTGAACATGGTTTGTTCTTTTTTCAAACAAGTTATCAAATCACGTACTTTTCGTTTTCTTAATTCACTCTGTGACGGAAAATCATTTTCATAGTTTTTATGAACCGTTTTATGATGCCTGTCTAAGTTCCTACGCTTAGGTATTGCAACTGACGCACGGCAAATGAGACAAATGCACTTATCCTTTACCATACAAAAGAAAAATTCTTCCTCCCAATCGTTATTAAAATGATAAGTTTTACTTTTCTTCACCGCACTCATTTTCGACTATTTATTAATAAACTTTGTATCGATGTATCGCCTTTAAGTTACAACTCAGACTGACTCCTATTCCTGCAGGCGCAACATTTATATCGGGGCGAACGAAGTCTCGAATGTTCCCGTCAAACACGCCGCCCGAAGTTTCTAGAAAAATCGGCGGAAATCAAAAACGCGGCTTTTCTTTGACAAGTACCGCGCGTTCCTTTGATAAAGCCGCCTTTTGCCGCTAGCAGGGGGTTATTACGATAAAAGAAAGTGATGAGGGGGTTATTCTGGCCGAATTGTGGATCGAATAAATTTTAGTAGTTTATTCATTACATTTTGTTTTAGTTACCTAAAACAAAATCGGTGAATAGTTCTATATCGGAATTTTTTTTCTCGAGATCGACTCAAAAAGCACTCGCGATCGACCATTTGAGCACCCCTGCGTTAAGCTATTTGGACGCCAATCGCGACCTCTCGAAGTGGTAACAAACGGCGGGAAATTGAATTTTGTCCGTATTTTGGCGCCGCACCCTGTAAATATAGGAGGAGAGCAACTTAATCATTTGCGATTCGCGGATGATATTGTGCTTATATCTAACAACAAAGAAGAATTGGAAGAAATGCTGAATGAACTTAACAAATCCAGAGAGATTGGTCTGAAGATAAACATCGCCAAAACCATGTTCATGACAAATGACGACTGTGATAAAGAAGCAGAACTGAACATTGAAAACGCGAAAATCACAAGAACGGATTCATATGTATATCTTGGACAAAAAATATTAATAACCAAGGAAAACTTGAAAGCGGATCTATCAAGGAGAATATTATTGGCTTGGTCGGCATTTGGCAGATTGCTTCCTTTCCAATATCCCAAATACACTAAAAGCGAACACATTTGATCAATACGTGTTGCCAGTATTGACATGCGGAACGGAAACGTGGGCTTTGAATCAACACATTATAAATCACCTTTAATCTTTCCATCGCTCGTTGAGCGAAAAAGAAGGATGCTGGGAATATCGTCGAGGGATAGGCTGATTCATGAAGAAATTAATAAGATAACTGATGTAGCTGAGAGGGTAAGCAGGTTGAAGTGGAGATGGGCGGGTCATATCGCAAGACTCTCTGATAATTGATGGACCCATAAGGTAATCAACTAGAGGCCCTGGAATCAGAAAAGAAGTAGAGGACGCTCGCAAACCCGATGGTCTGACGACATCAAAAGACTAGTGGGATACAAATGGATAAACTAGGTCCAAAATCGAAGAAGATGGACGTACTTAGGGGAGGCTTATGTCCGACAATGGACTGCATAGCTGATGATGATGATGATGATTAAGAAATGTTACATGTTTTCAAAATCACTGATTTCTGAATGTTTCTGTGTATGTTTGTGTCGAGCCCTAATTGTACTGAGTGTAGTGTGAATCTTGTTGGTATAAAGCCTGTGGCTGATATGACGAGGGGGACAATGATGACTTCCTCTTGTTTCCATAGCCGTCTAATTTCTGTTGCAAGATCTGTGTATTTCGTTTAGATGTTTGTGTCGTTGGGGACAGCTATGTCAATTAGATAGGTAACTTGTGCTTTTTTGTATTGAAAAGTAATATCGAGTCTATTGGCGGTGACTGTTTTATCTGTATGGATATTGATGTGCCAGTAGAGCTTGTAATCTTTATTTTCAAGTATTGATGTTGGTGTGTATTTGTATTAGGGATGTGTTTTCTATGAGTTTGTATGTTGTGGCTAGTGCTTGGTGAACTACTTTTGCCGTTGAGTCATGCCTGGCTGTGTAATCCGTTCCGGCTAATATTTTACATCCACTTATTATGTGTACGATCGTTTCTTTGTGCTGGTGGCATTTCCAGCATTTGTCTTCTGTAATAGTTGGGTGTTTGTTGATATGATTTTGGTGGTTTCTGGTTAATATGACTTTATCCTGGATGGCAAGTAAGAAGCCTTCTGTTTCAGGTTTATTTACGTGGTCTTGTTCTATGTGATATCTGTGTTTTCCGTGGAGTGTTTTTTTCTGACCCCGTTTTCACCTTTTCCTGTTATAATTGGGTGTGAGTATGTGTGTGTGTGTGTCTGCTGGATGGTCTGCCCGAGTCGAGAGGTGTGTTTTTGTCTGCTTTCACTGTTGCTGTGTGGAGGCTGGTTTACTTGGTGTGAAATAATTTCCTAAGTGCTTGCATTTGTTTTATGTGTAGTGATCATATATCTATGATTCCTCTTCCTCCTGCGTTCCTATCGATAAGTCTTTCTTTGCATGCGTTAGGGTGTAATTTCCTGTATTTGGTGAATTGAGAACGTATAAGGATGTGAATGTTTTCTATGTCTTTGTGTGACCATTTGATGATACCAAATGAATATGTGAGTATAGGTATAGCGAACGTGTTGATGTCTTTAGTGAGATTTCTGAAATTGAGTTTTGTTTTTTATAAGTTTCGGGAGTCTGTTTTTGAATTCGGTTCTGAGCTCTGTTTTGATGTGAGCGTGGTTGATGGTTTCTGTCTCATGGTGGCCTTTCCATTGACCTTTGTTAATGTGGAGCACTTTATATTTACTTATATCAAATTCCATATTGATATCTAAGGTGAGTGTTTCTGTGATTTTGAGGAGTTCTTTCAGTTGTGCTTCTGTGGCAGCGTAGAGTTTTATGTCATCTGTATATAGGAGGTAGTTTATTTTATATTGGTTCACTTTTTGGTGTCTGATGGAGAAGCCATGGTCTGTTCTGTTTAGGGTATTTGAGGGTGGCTTCAGATAGAAGCAAAACTATAGAGCTCCGAGCGAGTCTCTCTTAAATATAGCCCGTTTGATGTACAGCTTTTCTGTTTGGATGCGTTCGGTTTGTGTTTTTAGATGGATCTTGGTTTTCCATGTTTTCATAATTTGCGCGAGAAATTGCCTGAGATTTTGGTAGATTTGTAGGGTTCTGATTAACCAGCTGTGGGGTATGAAGTCGAAGGCTGTTTTCTTTTCCGGTTTGTCCCATGATCACCCTATCTATGATCAGCTGCTCTTTGCATCCTCGGCTATTTTTTTCTGCACCCCCTCTGCTCTTCTATGAGAATATTGTTGTCTATTAGGTGTTGTTCTATTTTCTTGGGAATTGTGACTGGATGATCTTGTATAGGGTTGGAAGACAGGTGATAGGTCGGTAGTTTGATGGGTTTGTGGTTTCTGCGCTTTTGGGTTTGACGTATGTGCGGTAGAACGGTTTTTCGCTTCTTCGGAAGAGGTTGTTGGTGCCTTTCCTCTCGTTTGATTCTTTGTATCTACGGAGTGCTGCGGCATATACGGATATATTGTTTTAGTTTCAAAGTATCAAGGATTTTTGGCAGTGTTCGGTTGGGAGATTTGGATTTGATCTTGCCTACACTCTGTGTGACACGTTTGGATGCGTTCCCGTTTATAAACTAGGTAAGGTGTCCTAGATCTCTTCTGATGTTGATTTTGTTTTTTATTCTTATTTGCATTTGAATTTTAGTTTTGTGCTGTTGGGATTTCTTTGTCGTAGCGGGAGTTTTTGGGGTATTATGTGTTTGTTTATTGTGTCGAGGTTTGGTTGCGTGCTCTGTTTTTCTGCTTTGAGTGTTTGTATGAGAGGTGATTTGAGGTGATGTTGGGTAGATGTTGTTGAGGGTGGTGAGTGATTGATTTCGTTCCTTGTGATATGGTGTTGTGCGGTCCTTGTAATATTATTTCAAGTTAGGCTACTGCTGGCTGGTGGGTCTTGTTGTGTGTATTTTTGTGTTCGACTGGGTGGTTGTGTGTGTGAGGTTGGTTCGGTATTTGCTCTATTGTTTTTATTGTTTGGTTGGTCTGTGTTTAGTTCAGCAGCTACTGTATCTCTTATGGCTTGCAATTCGAAAGGTGTGAGGCGATTATTCTTGGTAATAACTCTTTTTTGGACTATTACTCTCTGTTCTGTAACAAGTAATTGCAGATGTGGATATTGGGCCAAGAAAAGTCTCTGCAGTTCCAGTCTGTAGCCCGATGTTATTGTTCCGAGTTTGATGGCGGTATAATAACAACGCATCACTGTTCTGTTCATTCCATCTGTTCATTTTAACTGCTGCCTTGGTTTGCCAGTCTTGGTAGTTATATGTTGTCCTTGCAAAACATACATGGTTTGGGTTGGCTCTGGTGGTTGTGTTTGTCCCGCAGGCGGCGAGGAATTTTTTTCTTAGTAATTTCTTTGTCAGGTTTCGTGATTTTGTTATGGTAGCGCATGAGTTATTCCTTGATTTCTGTGGTCTTTCTCATGCGTTGCTTTGATTTTTCCGCTTTGGTTGGTGTCAGTTTGATCGCTGGTACAACACTTTTGGCATGTCCATTTTCCTTTGCCCGGTCTTCACTATTTCCCGCGACGTTCTCGACCGTTACGTCGCTCGATCGATGCTTCTTTTATTGGTTTACTGTTATTTAGGGTGTTTTCAGTGTTTTGTGGTGTCAGAAGCCAAAAAGTGTCCCGACATTGGTTTGTCTGCTTCGGTGTGTTTTCCTGTGCTTATTATTGTTGATCTGTCCCTAAAAGTTATTTTTGTATCTCTTGTTCTTCGTTGTTGTGAGACGATAGGAAAGTTGTTACTTTGGATCTCCGAGAGGGCGAGTATTTCTAGGCTCGTTTCATAGGTGCCGTTTTTCCTCATATAAATACAATAGTTATTGAAGTCTTTAATACCAGCGTCTTCAATTAATGAAAACATGTGAAGTTTCGACGAGTTTTGTTAGAGCAACCTCTCGAAGTTTCTCATGGTGGCCATTATATAGATTATTGTTCTTCTGTCTCACATTTGGTCAGTATGGTTCCATGTTTGGATGACGGGCCTAAGTAAAGTCAGCACAAACGCTATTATACCATTGTGTATTAAGGAATGACCTGACAATGTTTTATGGTTTTAAAATCACTGAGTTCTAAATGTTTTTATGTATGTTTGTGTTGAGTCCTAATTGTACTAAGTGTGGTGTGAATGGTGTTGGTGGAAGGCCTGTGGCTGATATGACGAGGGGGACAATGATGACTTTTTCTTGTTTCCGTAGCCTTTTTATTTCTGTGCAAGGTCTGTGTATTTGGAGATATTTTCTGTGTATTTCGTTTGGATGTTTGTGTCGTTGGGGACAGCTATGTCAATCTAGATAGGTGATTTGTGCTTTTTTGTATTAAAAAGTAATATCGAGTCTATTGGCGGGGACTGTTTTATCTGTATGGATATTGATGTGCCAGTAGAGCTTGTAATCTTTAGATATAGATAGATATAGTTAAATTTAAGTGACAAAAAATAAATTGTTGATCACAGTACAAGAGGTATAGCGCATTTATAGCATCATTGTTGGAATCTCATAGTATCGAATGGGTAGCAAACGATAATGAATATGACAGAGGTATCTTTTTTAGTGTTCCGTACGGAACAGTAATAGGATCACTTCGGTGTCCGTTTGTCTGTGTTTATCACACCCGATTTTCCTCGAAACTATCTGGCACAGAAAGTTGTAATTTGGTACAAATCTAGGAATTGATGGCAATCAGAGTCGTGTGGTTTTGAAAGTTAAATTTTGGCTTGAGGATTAGTTTTGGGGGTGAAATAGGAAGCGAAAACAAAATTTTTACCAGGTCATGGAATGGGATGTCAAATGAAAACTTGTGAAAACACAAGTTCAAAAATATACATGATCTAGTACCTGCGCATACTTTTCTTTGTATTATTTTAAAACAGTATCCAAAAATCGCTGCCCCTCCCACTATCCCGAAAAGTATTGATCAAAAAATTTTGAGAAAATTCTGCTTTTATTCTCCATAAAGCGCAAATTGAGTGAAAATTATCATGAGTGCATTATGTTTGATAATTTATGTGGTATAAAAAAAACTATGAAAACTATCCGCCTCGACAATATGGCGAAGGTTTTTTAGTGTACTTTTCAGTACTGCTACCCAGTGTCGCGTCGCTCCTGTACTGAAACATAATTTTAGTAATAAATATTCCTTTTACACTTTTAATACTAGATTAAGCTAGATTGATTTATTAACTATTAGGTAGCTAAGAAGCTATAACTATTATACATTATTGACTAAGAAAAAACGTGAAAATACGTATTGGATCTTAAGATTTATACAGTCAGGGGCCTAATTAACTTAGCCTAAATAAGGATTTTATTTTATTTTAAATGCAATCACCGTATGGAACGCTAATTGCGCAAGTCCGACTTGCACTTGGTCGGTTTTTTTATATATTCAATTCCTTTTACCAATAATATTAAATTGATGAAACAAAATCTTAACGTTAGGATATATTTCAATTTGGCACTTAGTATATAAAATAACATATGTTCGTGGGGTGAAATTTTTATATTCCATATTCCTTCAGACGAACCCTCTAATGCTTGAACTGATAAGTGTTTCACTTTTGCCATAACATAACAGAACACTAGATATGGTCATTTCTCAACTATGAGTGTCAATATCATTATGCATATCTTACAAATTTTATAATATTTCAAACTGATACGAAGACGGATTGAAAAGTTCGCGGCCTAGTGAAGAAAACAAAATAAAATACGTACAAAAATATTTTTATTTTTCGACGTAATCCCCACTTAGCTCTATGCACTTCTTCCACCTGCTTTCCAAAGCTTCCACACCTGTGTGAAAAAAAGATTCCTCAAGGTCTTCAAAATACTGGTTATCTGCAGCTTCGACTTCTTCATTTCATGAAAATTTCTGGCCATCGAGGTGTTTTTTTAGGTTTGGAAACAGATGAAAGGCCGAAGGTGCCAAATCAGAAAAACAAGCCGGGTGGGGCAGCGATTTGAAACTACAATCACGAATTTGAGCCATTAGACTCAACAGACCAGGCCAGGGAACATGTGAATGAATTAAAAAAAAAACACGTAAATCGGATAAGTGGTTCTCGCGTGATAAGCGCACTAACGGACAGAGAAACGTTGCATGATGATATATATAATATATATATATATATATATATTATATATATATATATATATATATATATATATATATAGAGATAGATGTACCTGCCTGCATTTTTGGACAATGAAAGCCGAGCCAAAATATTTTTAGATGATCGAAAAATAAGAATATTTACTTACTATTTTAATCGTCGAATGGCATTGACATATATTTATTAATTTTTGATAATATTAAAAACTTTTTTGAATTAAAACTTCTGTGTTGAGGATATAAATTTTTTATTTCAAATATTAATTATTGACATACTTTGAAACGACATGGTCATCTAGTCTAGTACTACTGTTGAACATGTTACCCTAATATATACAATGCATTTTCGATAAATACATTATTTTTATCCTGTTCTTGTGCCCATTGAATAAAGTTACTTGATCGAATATAGCATATAAATATTCAAAAGAAACTGCATTACAAGAATTACTTTAAAATTGCATAATATTACAGTTAGTAGGGATAAAAAATATCACCTTTTATTAAATACTGTTAGCACTAAGATATCAGTGGTCATTGACCGAACTCGGATCAATCTTAATAACTATATGACTTTACAGCACTATTTTGTCTATTACCGTTTTTTTTTTGGAGACTAATATCAGGACAAAGGCAGAAAGTAAATTGGACCAATCTACTTTTAAGAGTTTTTGTTGTAAAATGAAATATGTACCGACATTTTAGAAATCTAGGAACCTCTTAGAGTATCTAGCATTTTAGAATGCCTTTAGGGTAGGAATTAACAGTTTAAATAGTTTCAAGATCGGTTAAATTTATCGAATCGGCTTAATTTACCGAGTACTGTTACTATCAGCCATTGAAAATGCACCAACCTAGAAACATTATACATATTTTGATTCTTTACGAAAATAACACTACTGCAAAATTAGATTTAAACTAATTTTAACTTAAGTAAATTAACAATCCATATAAATATAAAATATAAACATATTTCCCACTTTAATTTAACCATGTTCGACTTTGACACAACGGAAACATAATTAGCTGGTTCACATTGAGTCTCGTCACTCCCATCTACACAATCTGTCATATTATCACAGCGCCAATCTCTCCGTATACATTCTCCATTGTTACATCTGAAATGTTCTGGAGTACAAGTTCTAGTAATATCAGAACATGCTTGAAGTGTTTCATCTGAATTATCAAAACAATCATTTTTACCATCACATACCAATGAATTGTGAATACATCTGCCATTATCACATTTAAATTGGAAGTAGGCACAGGTTTCTAAAAATATTTAGATATAGTTAAATTTAAGTGACAAAAAATAAATTGTTGATCACAGTACAAGAGGTACAGCGCATTTATAGCATCATTGTTGAAATCTCATAGTATCGAATAGTGTTCCGTACGGAACAGTTATAGGATCACTTCGCTGTCCGTTTGTCTGTGTTTATCACACCCGATTTCCCTCGAAACTTTCTGGCCCAGAAAGTTGTAATTTGGCACAAATCTAGGAATTGATGGCAATCAGAGTCGTGTAGTTTTGAAAGTTAAATTTTGGCTTGAGGATTAGTTTTGGGGGTGAAATGGAAAGCGAAAACAAAATTTTTACCAGGTCATCGAGTGGGGTGTCAAATGTAAACTTGTGAAAACACAAGTTCAAAAATATACATGATGTAATACTTGCGCATACTTTTCTTTGTATTATTTTAAAACAGTAGCCAAAAATCGCTGCCCTCCCCCTATCCCGAAAAGTATTGATCAAAAAATTTTGAGAAAATTTTGCTTTTATTCTCCATAAAGCGTAGATTGAGTGAAAAATTATCATGAGTGCATTATGTTTGATAATTTATGTGGTATAAAAAAAACTATGAAAACTATCTGCCTCGACAATATGGCGAAGGTTTTTTAGTGTACTTTTCAGTACTGCTACCCAGTGTCGCGTCGCTCCTGTACTGAAACATAATTTTAGTAATAGATATTCGTTTTACACTTTTATTACTAGATTAAGCTAGATTGATTTATTGGCTATTAGGTAGCTAAGATGCTATAACTATTATACATTATTGACTAAGAAAAAACGTGAAAATACGTATTGGATCTTAAGATTTATACAGGTCAGGGGCCTTAATTAACTTAGCCTAAATAAGGATTTTATTTTATTTTAAATGTAATCGTCGTACGGAACACTAACTGCGCAAGTTCGACTTGCACTTGGTCGGTTTTTTTATATATTAAATTCCTTTTACCAATAATATTAAATTGATGAAATAATATCTTAACGTTAGGATATATTTCAATTTGGCCCCTAGTATATAAAATAACATATGTTCGTGGGGTGAAATTTTTATATTCCATATTCCTTCAGACGAACTCTCTAATGCTTAAACTGATAAGTGTTTCACTTTTGCCGTAACATAACATAACACTAGATATGGTCATTTCTCAACTATGAGTGTCAATATCATTATGCATATCTTACAAATTTTATAATATTTCAAACTGATACGAAGATGAATTAAAAAGTTCGCGGCCTAGTGAAGAAAACAAAATAAAATACGTACAAAAATATTTTTATTTTTCGACGTAATTCCCACTTAGCTCTATGCACTTCTTCCACCTGCTTTCCAAAGCTTCCACACCTGTTTGAAAAAAAGATTCCTCAAGGTCTTCAAAATACTGGTTATCTGCAGCTTCGACTTCTTCATTTCATGAAAATTTCTGGCCATCAAGGTGTTTTTTTAGGTTTGGAAACAGATGAAAGGCCGAACGTGCCAAATCAGGAAGAATAAGCCAGGTGGGGCAGCAATTTGAAACCACAATCACGAATTTGAGCCATAGACTCAACAGACCAGGCCAGGAACATGTGAATGAATTAAAAAAAAAACACGTAAATCGGATAAATGGTTCTCGAGTAATAAGCGCACTAACCGACAGAGAAACGTTGCATTTTATATATATATATATATATATATATATATATATATAGAGATAGAAGTACCTGTCCTGCATTTTTGGACAATTGAAAGCCGAGCCAAAATATTTTCAGATGATCGAAAAATAAGAATATTTACTATTTTAATCGTCGAATTGCATTGACATATATTTATTAATTTTTGATAATATTAAAAACTTTTTTGAATTAAAACTTCTGTGTTGAGGATATACATTTTTTATTTCAAATATTAATTATTGACATACTTTGAAACGACATGGTCATCTAGTCTAGTACTACTGTTGAACGTGTTACCCTAATATGCATTTTCGATAAATACATTACTTTTATCCTGTTCTTGTGCCCATTGAATAAAGTTACTTGATCGAGTATAGCATATAAATATTCAAAAGAAATTACATTACAAGAATTACTTTAAAATTGCATAATATTATAATTAGTAGGGATAAAAAATATCACCTTTTAATAAATACTGTTAGCACTAAGATATCAGTGGTCATTGACCGAACTCGGATCAATCCTAATAACTATATGACTTTACAGCACTATTTTGTCTATTACCGTTTTTCTTTTGGAGACTAATATCAGGACAAAGGCAGAAAGTAAATTGGACCAATCTACTTTTAAGAGTTTTTGTTGTAAAATGAAATATGAATAAAAACGTTTTAACAGTACCGACATTTTAAAAATTTAGGAACCTCTTAGAGTATCTAGCATTTTAGAATGCCTTTAGGACAGCAATTAACAGTTTAAATAGTTTCAAGATCGGTTAAATTTATCGAATCGACTTAATTTAGCGAGTACTGTTACTATCAGCCATTGAAAATGTGCCAACCTAGAAACATTATACATATTTTGATTCTTTACGAAAATAACACAACTGCAAAATTAGATTTAAACTAATTTTAACTTAAGTAAATTAACAATCCATATAAATATAAAATATAAACATATTTCCCACTTTAATTTAACCATGTTCGACTTTGACACAACGGAAACATAATTAGCTGGTTCACATTGAGTCTCATCACTCCCATCTACACAATCCCTCATATTATCACAGCGCCAGTCTCTCCGTATACATTCTCCATTGGTACATCTGAAATGTTCTGGAGAACAAGTTCTAGTAATATCAGAACATGCTTCAAGTTTTTCATCGGAATTATCTAAACAATCATTTTTACCATCACATACCATTGAATTGTGAATACACATGCCATTATCACATTTAAATTGGAAGTAGCCACAGGTTTCTAAAAATATTTAGATATAGTTAAATTTAAGTGACAAAAAATAAATTGTTGATCACAGTACAAGAGGTACAGCGCATTTATAGCATCATTGTTGAAATCCCATAGTATCGCATTGGGTTAACAAGTGATACTGTGAATATGACAAAGGTATCCGTTTTTAGTGTTCCGTACGGAACAGTTATAGGATCATTTCGGTGTCTGTCTGTCTGTGTTTGTCACACCCGATTTTCCCGAAACTATTTGACATAGAAAGTTGAAATTTGGCACAAATCTAGGAATTGATGGCAATTAGAGTCGTGTAGTTTTGAAAAGTTAAATTTTGGCTTGAGGATCAGTTTTGGGGTGAAATGGGAAGCGAAAACAAAATTTTTACCAGGTTATCGCTGCCCCTCCCCCTATCCCGAAAAGTACTTATCAAAAAAAAACACATGATTGAATGTATACCAGCAGAATCAGTCGTAGTATTAGACAATGTCCCATATCATTCTCGATTATTAGAACGACTCCCGACAAATTCATGGAAGAAAGCGGATATCCTTCAATGGATAAGAGACAAAAATCTCAAACATAAAGATAGTATGTTAAAAACGGAACTTCTCAAAATTGCGAAACAAAATAAGGCACAGTTCAAGAAATACGCAGTCGATGAGATGGCAAAGGAACGGAATATCACAGTGCTTAGATTACCTCCAAGTCATTGCAAATTGAATCCCATAGAGCTCATTTGGGCACAAATGAAAGGTCTCGTTACAAGAGAAAACACCACGTTCAAACTTCAAGACGTAAAGCAATTATTATTTGCCGGAATAGAGAGGACCAAAGGGGATAATTAGAAGAATGCCATTCGACATGTTATAGAAGAAGAAAATAAAATGTGGAAAATTGACGAATACATCGAAGAAACTGTGGAAATAGAATCCTTAATTATCAATTTAAGAGAAGTCGAGTCTTCAGCTTTTATTTATTTTTTATTTATTTAAAGAATATACAGGAAACCCCATTATTTTACAATAAAATTTTTAGAATTATACAATACAGGTAAAAGATGAAATGAACAGGATAACAACAAAAAAAAGTCACAATAAGTTGTCGATAAAATCACAATAAGGCTATCATAAATAAGCACATATAGGAAAATAACAGTCATCACAGCCGATTTAAGAATTTACTGAGTGAGCCCACAAAAAGATCAATATCTGAATGAATTTAAATAAGTTAGAGTGCGCGAGATTGGAGATTGCATATTATAATTTGTACGGGAGTAAGGTATATGAAAGAGCTCATGTTTTCTAAGGGTCCTAGAGGGAATCTTCAGGTTGATGCTGTTAATAAGTGAGGGGCAATCCATAAGACCATTTATCAATTTGTATATAAAACTTAAATCCCTCTGATCTCTCCTGGACTTCAAATATTGGAGACTTAGTATTGCTGCCACTCCTGCTTTATTTTGTACTCTCTCAAGTTGTACTTTATGACAGTTATAGAATGGAGACCAAACTGTAGAGGCATATTCTATGTGACTTCTGACAAGAGAGCAGTACAATAATTTAAGTGCCGGTAATGACATATCTCTACAGGTACGAATAATAAAACCCAACATTTGAGAAACTTTCCCCTCAACAAGGTTATAGTGTTCCCTGAACGAAAGTTTACTATCAAAGACAACCCCCAAATCCTTTATTGAATTCACAGATTGAAGTTCATGATACTTAATAGTATAGGAATTGTTTTTTATATTTAGTCTTGAAAAGTTTATAGAGTAACATTTATTGATATTCAGAGAAAGGTCATTTAATTTAGTCCAGTTTACAAAGGAGTCCAGATTTTTTTGCAGTATATCAGAGTCATCCTGGAACTTAATTATACGAAAGATTTTCAAGTCATCAGCATATAGTAGGTAATCACAGTCCGATAAGCAAGTTATCAGATCAAGCAAAAATAAATTAAATAAAAGTGGAGCACAGTGTCCACCTTGAGGTACCCCAGAAGTTATTCCTACATACTGAGATTGGCATTTATCAATTTTTACAAATTACACACGATCCATCAGCATACTCCGAAACCACTTCAAAGATTTCTCACCAAAGCTCAGACTTAAGCTTTGCCAACAGTATTTCAAGATTGACCCTGACAAAGGCCTTCGAGAAATCAGTGTATATAGAGTCCACCTGATAGCCACACTCAAAGGCCTCTCACAAGGCCAATTCATAGGAAACTAGATTTATGGTAGTTGATCGTCCTCTAATGAACCCATGTTGCCTCATATCAAGAATTCCTCTACATGCCCAACTCAATTGGTAACAGATAAGGCAATCTAGTATCTTAGGGATGGCTGACTGCCTTGATATACTTCTGTAATTTTCTTTATACTCTCTCCCTCCAGATTTAAACACTGGTATAATGTAACTCGATTTCCATACTCTTGGAAGCTCACCCTCGGCTAGGGACTAATAAACATAAAGGAAGAATGATACTATATTTAAGGTTTCTTATTAGAAACTCTGATAACTTATCAGGGCCATAAGATAATTTCTTAGGTAAACGAGAGATTTTTTCAAATACTTCACTTAGGCTAATATCGCAAATTGAAAAATCAAGGTTCTCATCAGTAGGTAAGTTCAGAATTTTAACATTATTATTTGAGTAAACATTAGAAAAAAATTCAGCAAACAAATCAGCTATATTCTGGTCATTATCAGCACTCTTGTGATTATAAAACAAACAGTTGGGTAGGCCATGAGAGTTTCTTAGCTTGTTTACAAATGTCCAATAATGTTTAGGATTTTCAAAAAGACTTCTCTCCGTGTTGACTATATACCTGTTATAATCCCTTTCAGCTAAACTTTTACATTCCCACCGTAGAGCAGAAAATGTTTGAAAATCTCTTTGATGGCCTCTTAATTTATATTGTTTGTGTGCTTATTTTTTCATTATTATTATATTTTTTTATTCTGAGGAAAAATGAAAGGGGAAAATTTGAACTCCTATATACTTTAGAGGGAACAAATAAGGTTATACTGGTATTAAGAATTTCATAAAATGAATTGGTACAAGTGTCAATATTATTATTGTAAAAGAGACTGTTCCAATCAACATCAGAGAGAAATCTGTTGAATTCTTGATAGTCTGCATTCTTAAAGTCATAATAAGTATGTTCTACTTTTAATTTTGGGAGGTGCCCAACAACTATCTCCCCCACATAAGGAATATGGTGGATACTACTAGGTAAAAGGTAGTCCCCAGCCGGAATAAATGATAAATTCTCAAAATGACTAAAAACTAAATCTAAATAAACATTTCGACAATTAGGAACTGTAATTAATCGTTTTAAATTTAAAAAGGTAAAAGACTCAGCTAAGCAGTTAGCATAATAAGTAGGGTGACAATTTGTAATAATATGATCTTCTTGACTCGTCCAAGTAGCCTGTGGCAAGTTGTAGTCATCGCACACTGATTGTAATTAGATGAAGGGTAGTTGTAACATGCCATCTCTACAGCCTCACAATGATGTTGATAGGCATCCAATCCAGAACTAGGTGGTATGTAGACATCGGCAATAATCAGCTAAAACTTTCAATATTTGCAGTAGATAAACAGTTGTTCGACAGAATTGAAGTCACTTTGAATCTGCCTTGGACAAAGTGATTTTTTTACAAGTATCATTACTTCACCCCCATGTTTCTTTCCACTTGTCTGCTCACATCTATCCTTTCTATAAAAGAAATAGCCTTTGATATTGATTTCAGAGTTACTTATGTCATTGGAAAGCCAGCTTTCAGTAAGGACAATTACATCATAGTCAGACAATAACACAGCCTGTTTAAAATCAGAGAGCTTAGACTTTATGTCACCAACACTTCGATAGTATATTTTCAGGGGTTCTAGACTATGTCTTTTGACCGATTATTTCCACTTAGTGTATTTAATTTGGCTATGTAAGGATTTCCATTCTTATACTTTATAGCCAGATTTTCTTCACCATTCTCCTTTTTTGCATTCAACTCAGAGTATAATTGTTTTAAATGAGCAAGTTGAGTTGGTGTAAGGTCCGGTTTAATCCGTATATTTGAGGTAAAGAGTCTTTGTTTCTGTTTTAGACATGCCAGAGCATTTTGAAAATGATGATTGTTTTTGATTGTAATTAAAGTACTTATATATCGTAAATTGTGACTTTGTATTTATACATAGAAATGTAACATTCATTTTTTCCTAGATTTTAAGACCATGTAATGTTACTGATTTTTCACTTCAAATTGTACTTATTTTCATTTTTGTGTCGAACGGTATATTAAACAGAGATTCCAAGACGTTCGGTATAGTGTGTTGTGCGGGTTCCTGACCGAATCTACCGCTACGCCGCGATTGGTGGAAAGTTTGTATCCGCAGTTTTGGTTCCGGCGTCGCCATATTACCGGCAGAGTTGGGATGGTTTATTTAAGGGCCTGAAGACCGACTATGGAGGCTGTTTTCCATCGAGCCGCAGCCGGGCTATTTTCCATCTAGTCGCCGAGTAGGCTTCGTACCATCTAGCCGACAGGCTAATTTTCATGAGAGTCGCCAGGTAGGCTTCCTACGACTGAGCTACAAAAAAAAAGCTCAGAACAACCATCATGCGAGCTAAGTAAAAGTACCAGTTTCTTAACTAAAAGCCGTAGTGGGCTTTCTAAGTGTTTGCTAGAAAAGTGTGAAATCGGTCGTATTCCATCGAAGCCGGAATAAGAACAGTAAGTTACCAAAACATCCTTCAATAGACCTATCCCTGAGTAGTGCCTTAACAGCAATTTAAACAGACTAAAAAGTGAAGTGAAAAGCACTATTTTTCGTCTTCGGGGGTAGTCATAGTTCAAAATTTAAATGTAATAACTACTAGTTAGGCTAGAATTTTTTTGTAGAACTGCAAAGGTTAGAACTTTTTATTTTTAAAAACATGAATAAATTTTTCTTTTAGTTGATTAAAGCTAGTGTCTCACTGAATACCTATTTTTCTTTTCAGGATAAGTTGTACTAGACTGATTCTTTTTAGTAATAACCATAAAACCCTTCAGTATTTTTTTCATTTTTTTAACTGAAGTCAGATCCTTTCTATTTTAAAATGAATGGTGCCAAAAAATTTGTACAGCTAAAGCTTTTTAAAAAATAGAAAAAAATTCCAAAAAGACGTACAAAAATTATCTCTTACCCATATCTCTCTACCAAGGAAAACTGAGCTAGTGTTTCTTTAATTTCTTTAGTTCTTTTAAAATCATTAGTCACTCAATTCATTATCAGAAATTAAAGCGGGGCTGCAAGAAAATTGCGCTCAAGCTTGGGGCATCCAATATTCAAACGGTACAAAATTGCGCTCAAGCGTGGGACACACAACTTCTCACAGGGTACAAAAAAAAAAAACGATGCCTCAAACTGAGGACAGTTTCCCATGTTACAAAATAGCGCTGTCAACGCGGGGCTTTTGGAATTTTATTTTTTAAAGGGTTCAGTGTACTAGCTTTCGAACAAAGTAAAAGCTCTAACTTTGCAGATAAACTACACTATAGCAGTAAGACAAAAGCAGGAAATTTGTAGAATTATTTATTTCAATTTATCCGATGGTAGTTTAGATATTTGAATTTTGTTAATTGACTCTAAGATAAGAGATTCCTACTTTTTTCTTAACAGCTAGCTTTATAGTTCAGATTAGCAGATGTGCTGGTTTACTTTAATTTTTTTTGCAGTGAGATTTATTTTGCGGTAAACCAAACAAAAAACTGTTCTTTTTTTCTCACCGATGTTTTGCATGAATATTAAAAATACTTTCTTTGCTGATACGAAACGGTATTTGGAGATTTTTTTGTTGAAATTCTTAACATATTTAGTAAAGGAATGTTAATACAAGGCAATACTTAGAAATTTTTTTTTGAAATTGTTGAAAATTTTTTTTAATGTTTGGTAAAGAAGTTTACATATTTTAAGTGCCTTACATATTTTTTATTTTGACTATTGGGAATACAGGAGAAATATTTTTAACGACTTTTTAAACAATTCTTTTAAATTTTATTCATTTATCATGGAAGCCGTCAATTTTAAAGTCAATCACTTATTGGAATATGAGTTAGACTATGAACTGAAAATCCGTCGTATTTTCTCAGAACGTCCGGTCGCGGATAAAAGAAAGATTCTAACGAGGATCTTAAGTAAAGAAATACTCCAATAAATCAGATTGGACTAAATAGTTACAAAAAGTTTCTGATTTTTTTAAGTCTAATAAAAATTCTCCTTCTTAAGTTAGAACTCCTGCTTCTCCAAATGGTCACATATCTCCTTTATTCGTGCATAAATATTTAGATAACAGACCGCATATCAAGATAAATCTATTAGGTGCCCATTTCTCGGCTTTACTTGACTCTGGTGCAAATGCCTCCGTTTTAGGTCAGAATGGTATTAAAATTTTAAGTCGTTTAAGTATAAAAATATGCCATGTCAAAAATAGAAGTGTTACCACTGCAGATGGCAGCCGTCTAAAAGTTTTAGGTACGGTTGAGTTGCCGCTAGTCTGCAATGGTCATTGTTTAGTAATCTCTGCTCTAGTAGTACCTTCTCTATCACATACTTTGGTTTTAGGATGTGATTTTGCACAAAAATTCGGAATTTTAGTAAATTTTAAAAATAATTCGTGGTATCCACAGTCCCTAGAAGTCAATTCTCATACAAGTTTTAAAGTCTGTTATTCAGAAAGTTCTTTAGAAAACCTTTTCTCGCGTCTATGTACCCTAGACGATCTCTCGCGGACGGAACGCTTAAAAGCAGAAAAAGTAATAAGCTCTTTCAATGAAATAAGTAGTAAAGATAGGTTAGGCCGAACGAATAAAATCAACATGTCTATAGATACGGCTGATGCCAGTCCGGTAAAGACAAGGCCCTTCGCCATGTCTCCGAACATGTCAAAAGTATTGAATAAGGAGTTAGACCAAATGTTGAAACTCGGAGTGAAATCGTCTATGCTTTGACGGAAGAAAGCTCAACGAGGTCAGCAAATTTGATAACTATCCATTACCGAACACCGACAGAATTTTGTAAGGAGTTAGACGAAATGTTGAAACTCGGAGTGATATCGTCTATGCTTTGACGGTAGAAAGCTCAACGAGGTCAGCAAATTTGATAACTATCCATTACCGAACATCGACAGAATTTTGACATCACTCAGGAATGCTAAGTATGTATCCTCGATAGACCTTAGAAAGGCATTCTGGCAAATTCCTTTGGACAAATCCTCTAAGGAAAAGACCGCTTTTGCAGTAGTAGGCCGAGGTCTATTTCAGTTCGTCACTATGCCGTTTGGTCTAAAGAACGCTGCCCAAACTCAGCAACGTTTAGTGGACGCTATATTTGGTCCGAAATATGAGCCACATATTTTTACCTATCTCGGTGATATTTTAGTAACATCGGAAGACTTCGAGTCGCATATTCGCTTACTTAAAGAAGTAAAAGATAAATTGAAAGAGGCCGGACTGACGATAAATTTGAGCAAATGTGATTTTTTCAAAACTTCTCTAAAGTTTTTAGGCTATATTGTAGGCTCAAATTCCTTGCGTACCGATCCGGATAAAGTAGGTTAATTATGCGAGACCTACTAATACTACGGAAGTTAAGCGCTTCGTAGGAATGTGTTCATGGTACAGACGTTTTATCGAGAATTTTTCTACCCTGTTGTCGCCTATTAATGACCTTTTGAAAGGACGAAAAAAAGGACAATCAATAGATTGGACAAAGGCAGCCGAAGAATCTTTTATAAAGATTGAAGAGCTATTGGTTTCAGCTCCAATTTTATCCCAACCAGATTTTTCCCAACAGTTTTATATTTCTAGCGATGCTTCTAATACCGGTTTAGGGGGGCGTCCTAACACAGAAAATCAATGGTGAGGAAAGAGTGATAGCGTATGCCAGTAGAACTTTATCAAAGGCTGAACGTAACTATTCGGTTGTTGAAAAAGAATGTTTAGCAGTACTCTTTAACATCGAAAAGTTTCGACCTTACATAGAAGGTGTTCCTTTCACGGTCATAACAGATCATTATAGTTTATTGTGGCTTAATTCAATTAAAAACCCTAGTGGCAAACTAGCGCGTTGGGCGATTAGGCTGAGACAACATACATTTAATTTAATTCATAGAAAAGGAGTCCACAATGTTATTCCTGACGCTTTGTCAAGAATCCCAGATCATACAGCGGATGAAAACAGTCTTAATGCAGAGTTTGGCGTAAGAATTGATACAGTTGATATAGATCGTATAGATGGCCAAAAATGCGTTTTGATATCTTAAAGTTTGTGAGGACTTGTGAAGTATGTGAAGCGCAGAAATCTCCAAATACACTACCTATGGGACTGATGGGAAAAGAGAAAACGGTTAATTACCCTTTTCAAGTCATAGCAGCTGATCTAGTAGGTCCATTTCCACGTTCAAAACAAGGAAATAAATGACTTTTCGTAATTTCTTGCTGGTTAACAAAGTATACCGTGTTATTTCCTTTGAAAAGCTTTAAAGCCGAATGCTTTTTGAAAATTTTAGAAAACGATATTTTTCTAATCCACGGAGTTTCATCGCTTTCGATATGCGATAACGGTACTCAGTTTACTTCTGAGTGTCTTAAGAGCTTAAGTGAGACATATAGTTTTAACATACGTTTCAATCCGTGTGCCCTCTACAATATAATTTCGTTCAAAGTAATATTCGTTGATGCACGTGATAATTCGGGATAAAGGAATTTCAAAGATTCAAACACGAAGTAACCGGGTTTACACCGTCTTTCTTAGTTTACGGCAGACAGATACCTCTATCTGGATCGTATTATAAAAACTTAGATTTTAGATGTCAAGGTTGACAGCGAAATAATTCCGGGTAACAGGGGTGAGTATGCCGAAAATTTAAAGGGTTTAAAGGATATTTTCACTGACGTGCGTAGTAGGATACATAAGGCTTATGAACGGAACAGTAAGTCTTACAACCTTAGAAAAAGGGATTTTGCCTTTAATATAGGTGATCACGTTTGGCGAAAAAATAAAATTCTTTCCAGTGCAGCAGATAAATTCACATCTAAGTTGGTACCTAAGTATGTGCATTGCGTGATAAGAGAAAAGATTTCAGACTTAGTTTATGGTTTAGTTAATTTAGATGGGACTAAAGTAGGACGATGGCATATTAAAGACTTAAAACCATTTAACGGACCTAACCCTAATGAAAGTTTGTCAGAAGAAGAATAATTTATATTTACATTATCTTAATTGCTTAAATTTTTTTTTTGATGTTGCTCTGTAGAGGTGACGACCTCGTTTTTTTTGACTGTTATAAAAGTTGAGCAGAGAATAGCTTACTTTTGTTGTTTAATGCTAAGGTTTTGGGTACTGATCATATCCAAACTTAGGTTGATTGTGGTTGATGTTTGGCATCGACTCAGCTGTTGCGAGCTTGCGAAAGAGTCACACTCAGGATATATCATAAGACTGGTATGTCGGTGGTCGCGGGATTTGATTTGCTTAAGACCCCAAATAATATCCAGTTCTCGACACTTAGAAGCGAAATTTTGATTAGAGGCAATCCAAGGTGATGTTGAGTTAGGACAAGCGCAAGATGTAGCTCGTGTAGTGTGATGTAGAGTCAAAATTTTTAAGAGCAATTTCAAAGTTCGTTACCCGAGTGGGTGTATTTTTATTACCTTAATGGTATATGTTGGGTGCAATTAAGAGTAAATTGATTTTGGTTTATCCAGTAAGTCTAAGACTTGGATTATTTTTGATTTAGATCTTCTTCTGAATTGACAAACTGAGGGTATTTTCTATTTTTTTTTCAGAGCCGTTTAAACGTTACCTTTGAGTCACTAATTTTTTTAAACATTTTTTTTGCATGGACTCATAGGCGTATGTTGAGTTTTTTCGGTCTACTATCAGATTGATAGGAATTGAAGTCCTGCAGGAGAACTAAAGGCTGATCATTTACAAGAGATGAGAGCAGAGTAAGACAGTCGTTTCACAAAGAAATGATCAAAATCTGATACCGAGATGAGAGCCTTGTCAAGAGAGGCTAAGCGCAGTGAAGGAAGATTCCTAACCGAATTTTTAGATTTTCACCAGATAATCTAGAAGTTTGGGCTGACAGAAAACGGTTATGCCTGATACCTGTAGCAGTTTCTTCTAGAGGCTATTGTCTAGGAAGACGAATATTTTAGCTGTCGACGATGTTTTCTTCTTGTTTCTGATTAAGCTGGAAAAGCTCTTGTCGTCTTCAAAAGTTTTGTTGCGTCGCCACCAAAAATTTGAGAGATTTTTGCTTCATGTAGCTTTTTAAGCTCATTTTCGTTTTTTTTTTTAAAAATTTCGTTAGAGGCTTGGTTAAGTCAACCTTGTAAACCTTTTTGGTTGTATCCCATGAGTTATCTGTTTTTACAGGCTGTGATGCACCGGGTGCTAACAGATGCCGTTACGACGTTTGGCAGGGAGTTAGTCTTCCTGAGGAACAGACTGATTGGAAGGGTAGTCTATGGGGGGTGAACGTTTGACCTTTGGGACCTTTAGGGGTTTTGTTACCCAATGGTTATTTCTATTTGAACCAAAGGAGAGCCTAACTACTGTAGTCGACCTCAGCTCCAATTAGCCTATTAGTGGTGACAGGCTGTTGGCAGTAGTGTGTTTTCGGAACACCCTATTGATTAATTTTTTTTTGAATTATGGTGGTGTGGTAGACACCGTTTCAGTTTAGTGGATGCTATAATCTACTCCCTTTTGTTGGTGGACACCAGGGTCACCAATTCTGTATTTTATTGTCTCCACCATTCAGTATATCGTGGTGAGGTGTTTGTCTCCTGTTATGTGGGATGGATTGAATGTTTTTCGTTGTTGTTCTAGGGCGAGACCAGTACACGAGGGTTCTTCATGCAACTTGGAGAAGCGCAATGCTGGTTAAGTTTTATATCTCTGTGTAGCCACCCTGAAGAATGACGTAGGGCGTTTCTTCTGGCTCATGTTTCTAGGCAGATTTGTCACTTTGGTGCGATGTGCCGAAGATTTGATTAGCTTTTGCTAAGAGCTTTCACCAAGCTCAGTATGGAGTTATCATAACCAAGAGTTTGGGATTTGAACTCCTGTATATATTTCTGTACATATTTCTGTATATATTTCGGTGTATGTTGGTTGCCTGAGGGCATGTGCTCAAAATGCGAGATTTTGAGTCGTTTTGCTTATGGACTCCTATATTTAGGATTATGACTTTAGGGAGGTCCTATTTCGAGACTTGCTGTCTCATATAGTTATGTTGGGAATGTTTCCTTGAATGTTAGTTGTGCGCAGACTAATCATTCTGTTCTTAGTGAACATTGCTTTTAGAAGCAGGATCATTCAGTTTAGTGAATTTTAGCCCTTATAGCTATTCACTGTGTTTAGGGTGAATTTTAGCTTTTGTAGCTATTCACTGTGCTTATAGTGATATTGTTAGCTTTTATAGCTGCTCACTATGTTAATGGCGAGATTGTTCTTTTAGAACGCAGACTTTGTGTAGTCGAGGACTATTTACAGAGTGTTTTCTTGGCGAGGAGCCGAGGTTTTTTTTTTTTTGCGAAATACCAGAGTGTTTTCTTGGCGAGGAGCCGAGGTTTTTTCTGGCGATATACCAGAGTGTTTTCTTGGCGAGGAGCCGAGTTTTTTCTGGTGATATACCAGAGTGTTTTGTTGGCGATGAGCTGACGTGTTTTCTGGCGATCAACCAGAGCGTTTTCCCTGGCGATTTTAGCATGTCTAGATGTCTTAGGACGTCGACATTGCGTTATAGAGTGCGATTATTCTCTGAGTGCGACTAGTAGTGATACTAGATTTAGAATGTTCTCTTAGTGATGAGCTAGAGCATGGATGGGCGATTTTTCCCGAGCGTTTGCCTGGATATTTATCCAGATATTTTTTTTTTGGCCTTGTGCTAAATGGTCTGACAAGACTTTTTTTCTTTTTAGTGTAAGTGTTTGCACTAGAATCATTTTTTTTTTTTTTTATTTAAGAATTTTTCTAAATTTCTTTTGCTGATATAGAAAATTTTCAGACAATCCTTAAAATATTTTAAGGGGGGGTGTTCATATTTTATTTCAGTTCATTTTTTTTTTGATTTAGACAAGAGTCTAGACAAAGTTAAATTTTTTTTTGTGTTTTGGTAACAATAACAGAGCTGATTCTTTTATATAAGAAGACCGCGATTGTTACTTTGAACAGGTATTTCTTATGTTCATGCAAGGATTTTTATTTACTTTTTGATGTACTTAACCTTAGTGCTTAATTAAGTTAAGTCTAGTTATAAGATTCTTGTGTACTTGCAAAGATTTTCATTTAGTTTTCATTGTACTTAATATTAGTGCTTAATTGAATTAAGTCTAGTAGTAAGGTCCGAAGTTTGTAATTTTGTTTTAAGTTCTGACCTTAGTATTAAGTGATAGTGTACCACTTTGTACCTTTTCATAAGTAGCCTAAGTTTAATAGACTAGTGTAGTCTATTTCTTTTTGGAAGGGGGTAAATGTAACATTCATTTTTTCCTAGATTTTAAGACCATGTAATGTTACTGATTTTTCACTTCAAATTGTACTTATTTTCATTTTTGTGTCGAACGGTATATTAAACAGAGATTCCAAGACGTTCGGTATAGTGTGTTGTGCGGGTTCCTGACCGAATCTACCGCTACGCCGCGATTGGTGGAAAGTTTGTATCCGCAGTTTTGGTTCCGGCGTCGCCATATTACCGGCAGAGTTGGGATGGTTTATTTAAGGGCCTGAAGACCGACTATGGAGGCTGTTTTCCATCGAGCCGCAGCCGGGCTATTTTCCATCTAGTCGCCGAGTAGGCTTCGTACCATCTAGCCGACAGGCTAATTTTCATGAGAGTCGCCAAGTAGGCTTCCTACGACTGAGCTACAAAAAAAAAGCTCAGAACAACCATCATGCGAGCTAAGTAAAAGTACCAGTTTCTTAACTAAAAGCCGTAGTGGGGCTTTCTAAGTGTTTGCTAGAAAAGTGTGAAATCGGTCGTATTCCATCGAAGCCGGAATAAGAACAGTAAGTTACCAAAACATCCTTCAATAGACCTATCCCTGAGTAGTGCCTTAACAGCAATTTAAACAGACTAAAAAGTGAAGTGAAAAGCACTATTTTTCGTCTTCGGGGGGTAGTCATAGTTCAAAATTTAAATGTAATAACTACTAGTTAGGCTAGAATTTTTTTGTAGAACTGCAAAGGTTAGAACTTTTTATTTTTAAAAACATGAATAAATTTTCTTTTAGTTGATTAAAGCTAGTGTCTCACTGAATACCTATTTTTCTTTTCAGGATAAGTTGTACTAGACTGATTCTTTTTAGTAATAACCATAAAACCCTTCAGTATTTTTTCATTTTTTTAACTGAAGTCAGATCCTTTCTATTTTAAAATGAATGGTGCCCAAAAATTTGTACAGCTAAAGCTTTTTAAAAAATAGAAAAAAATTCCAAAAAGACGTACAAAAATTATCTCTTACCCATATCTCTCTACCAAGGAAAACTGAGCTAGTGTTTCTTTAATTTCTTTAGTTCTTTTAAAATCATTAGTCACTCAATTCATTATCAGAAATTAAAGCGGGGCTGCAAGAAAATTGCGCTCAAGCTTGGGGCATCCAATATTCAAACGGTACAAAATTGCGCTCAAGCGTGGGACAAACAACTTCTCACAGGGTATAAAAAAAAAACGATGCCTCAAACTGAGGACAGTTTCCCATGTTACAATCTATAGATTAAAAAATTTTTGATCCTTAATCTTATATTTCTATAACTTCATTTTTAAGATAATTTTATTTATTAAACACCGAAAGTAGGTTACACTTGGATGGTTATGCTACCGATGAACCCTCATTTACATTTTATAACTATTGTATAGCAGAGGTTTTCTGCCTAAAGTAGGGTGAACCCTTAAAAATAATTTAAAACAGGTAGTAAAATGTATAAGAAATCTCTTTTTTTTGGCGCACCCCAACATGTATTTGCATCTACAATGAGAGAATTCTGCTATCAACTCCAAATAAATACACTTTAGTCTTAAGACTATCAATATAAATATTTGAATCCTACATTTTCCGGTTCTTGAATTTTCCTCTGTACATACAGTTGCCGCAAATGGTTCTTCTCTCCCCTCGTAACTTGTCTCAAGTATTTCATTTTTTGCACTGCAATTATAATTTCCTTGTTCTGTCTTAATTCTTCTCATGACTTCCGGGGTTATTATTTTCCCTACCTCTTTACTGTTCAGTAATCTGCGGTACAATAATAGCTCAAATATCTTTAATTTTCGAATATACAGCATACGAACAGCCTAAAAATTATCTTAAGTCCTAGACTGCTTCCAGCGGTTTACTCGATGACTACTTTACCATTTTTGTCAGTTTTTTTACACGCATAGCACACCTGTCGCTGGAAAATCTCTAAAGCGTTACTGGAGCGACAGGGACTGCTTGAAAACTATTGTACTAGGAGTGACAATTTGAAGTTCATACGGATGTGTTAGCGCGACCTGTATTTTTAGTATGGCTCTGGATGGAATTAAGTAGGCTACATGTATCGATTACTTTTCATGAAAATACTTGTAGACTTCACTCAAATCGCCAACAGTTCTTCGATGCTCCGGGGAATCAATGGTGCTCTTGAGTTTTGGGTCGCCAATTAGACTAACAGTGCTCTTCTGAATAGAATCCAACAAACCCCATACATGGAGAGCAGTATTTCATCGTTGGTTGAATTTCTGCTTTCTACAGGATTAACAATTGTTGTGGAGTGTAAAGCTCTCTAGGGCGAAATAAAATTCCCAGCTTTCTTTGCTATGTTATTTTCGCATGAAAAGACATTTGCTCCTAAGTTAACGCCAGAAATAACTATGTCTGGTTCCACAATATTAACATTTTTAGAAAAAAACTTTGGCCTGGTTTTTTGTAGCGTTAAATTCTACTTGGTTACTATCATTCTAAAAAAGAATTTTTTTTAGTCTTTGTTAAATTGCACTACTCAGTATATGTCACCACTACACCAAAAATTTTATTTTTGTACTCGACGAGTGTTTCGCTAACCATGCTTCATCAGGGGCTATGATTGACTAAAGCTAAATTATAAATCTACCCTATTTGTACTTAGCTTAATACCTGAACTACTCATGCGGAACTAATGGCATAGGTGAGGCCATCAGTTCGGTCAAATAACCAGTAGAGGGGACTATAAGGAATAGGCCCTCTGTCTTTATTTAAACTACTTTTAGATTTTATAATTTCCATACTTTCGTATGTGTTCAGCAATCTCCTATCAGATATATTCTTAATTAATCCTAGATTATCTAATGTTACAGTATGAGCAGCGTCAAGGGCATGTTCCGCAATGCTAGACTTTTCTGTTCTATTGAATTTTAAATGTGCTAAATGTTCTTTAAATCATGTTTTAATTGACCTTTTTCTTTGCCCAACATACTTTTTATCGAAATCATTACAACTAATTTCATAAATTCCACTTTTCTCACAATTAGGGATCTTATCTTTGTGATTTCCTAAGATATACCTCAGATTGTCTGATGACTTATAGACTAAGGTGAGGCCTACCTTATTAAATACCTTATGGAGTCCTCTGCTGTATTTCGGATTATATGGTATGGAGACATACTTGGTCTTATTTCTTCGCGTGTAAAAAAAGTGGAATTCTGAATATTTAACCTGAACTTATGTCTATTTATTAACTTGTTTACTAAGTCATCGTCCTAACCATTAACTCTAGTTATATTTCTAATACGACTCCTTTCATTATTGACGTTTACTCTATTCAGAGGAAAAGTGACCAAACGATGAATTAAAAAATGTAATGTGGCTAATTTGTGTTATTTGCAAAGAAATGAATCATTAGGAATACAGCTATCTGTTACTGGGTCTTTTCAATGGATTTCAAATTCTAATCTATTATTATTTTTAAAATTAAAATATCTAGAAAAGGCAGTTGTCAAATCATATCGGTTATTTAACTTGGAAACATCATCCACCTACCTATGCCATAACCTTGGGAAATACTCAAATTCTTCGGTTTCAAACTTACTCATGAATAAATTGGCTGTGAAAGGTGATAAGCAATTACCCATAGCTGTTCCTTCTTTCTGAATATAAAATTGACCGTTATATTTAAAATAATTTTGTTCCATACAAATTTTAGATAATGTTAAGTATTCATGAATAATTTCGTCCTCAAAGTCATTCACCCTAAGTAATTCTTCGAGATATTGTAAAGTTTGTGGTATTGGTACACTTGGAAAAAAAGAACTGACATCAAAAGAAATTAAGATTTCACCTTCATTCAAAACTAGATCTTTTGTTTTATTAGTGAATTCTAAAGAATTCTTCACTGTGAAAATATTTAACCATAAATTCTCAAGTTCTTTTGTTAATCATTTTGGGTGATCCGACCGATGAAACAATGGGTCGCATTGCTTTTCCAGGTTTGTGAATTTTGTGTAAGCACTACAACTTTGGTATGGTCGGATTACTCACATTTAATTTAGATTTTAGCGAATCGGAAATAAGGTTCTTACATTTCTTTAAAGAATTTTTAACCTCTGTTATCATTTTCGGTAATAGATTTCTTATTATCTTTTCATAAGGGCCAGATTCGATAAGATTATCTACACGTTCAACGTATTCTTTCTTATCCAACATAACAACCTTATTTTCTTTATCAGCTTTTAAATAGAAGATATCTTCCTTGCTCAATCCTTTAACTACTTTGATGTTTTTTTGTGAATTAGAATTTATGTTGTTAACCATGTTTTTTGATGTTTGATTGCTACATGCTTCCCTAACGAATGCTTTACTATTTTATGGAAGTGTACGAGGCTGGTTTGAAAAGTCCGTGCAAAAATAAAAACTACTCATGTGTTTGGGGTAAACCTTTTTTATTTTTCGACATAGTCTCCTTTTAGGCTTATACACTTCGTCCAACGATGTTCTAGTTTGTTGATCCCTTCCGAATAATAGGATTTGTCCAAGTCTGCAAAATATCCATTAGTGTCTGCAATCACCTCCTCGTTTGAATAAAATCTTTGTCCCGCCAGCCATTTCTTCAAATTGGGGAACAAATAGTAGTCCGAGGGAGCCAAGTCTGGAGAATAGGGGGGATGTGAAACGAGTTGGAATTCTATTTCCATTAATTTTGCGACCACAACTGCTGAGGTGTGTGCTGGTGCGTTGTCGTGATGGAAAAGGACTTTCTTGTGGGCCAGTCGCGGGCGTTTTTCTTGCAGCTCGGTTTTCAAACGGTCCAATAACGATGAATAATATTCACCTGTAATAGTTTTACCCTTTTCCAGATAGTCGATGAGGATTATCCCTTGCGAATCCCAAAAGCCATAACCTTTCCGGCCGAAGGAATGGTCTTCGCCTTTTTTGGTGCAGATTCTCCCTTGGTAACCCATTGTTTAGATTGTTGTTTGGTCTCAGGAGTATAGTAATGTATCCATGTTTCATCCAAGGTGACGAAACGACGCTTAAAGTCCTCCGGATTCTTCTGGAACAGCTGCAAACCATCCTTGCATCACTTCACACGATTCCGTTTTTGGTCAAGCGTGAGCAATCGCGGCACCCATTTTGCGGATAGCTTTCTCATGTCCAAATGTTTATGCAAAATATTATGTACCCGTTCAGTCGAGATGCCCACAGCACTAGCAATCTCACACACCTTAACTCTTCTGTCATCCATCACCATATCATGGATTTGATCAATGATTTCTGGAGTCGTCACCTCCACAGGCCGTCCAGAACGTTAAGCGTCACTTGTGCCCATATGGCCAGTCCGAGAATTTGCGAAGAAAATAAGACCAAGTATGTATCCATACCATATAATCCGAAATATACAGCAGAGGACTCAATAGGTATTTAATAAGGCTCTGCCTCACCTTAGTCTATAAGTCATCAGACAATCTGAGGAATATCTTAGGAAATCCCAAAGATAAGATTCCTAATTGTGAGAAAAGTGGAATTTGGGAAACTGGTTGTAATGATTGCGACAAAAGTATGTTGGGCAAACAAAAAGGTAAATTAAAACACGATTTAAAGAATATTTAGCACATTTAAAATACAGTAGAACAGAAAAGTCTAGCATTGCCGAACATGCCCTTGAAGCTGATCATACTGTAACATTAGATAATCTAAGATTAATTAAAAATGTATCTGATAGGAGATTATTAAACGCATACGAAAGTATGAAAATTATAAAATGTGAAAGTAGTTTAAATAAAGACTGAGGGCCTATTCCTTATAGTCTCGTCTACTGGTTACTTGTCCGGCACTGATGGCCTCGCCTTTGCCATTAGTTCCGCCTGAGTAATTCAGGTATTAGGCTAAGGATAAATAGGGTAGATTTGTAGTTTAGCTTTAGTGGATCATCGCTCCATCAAGCTAACATGGTTAGCGAAACGCGCGTCGAGTGCAAAAATAAAATGTTTGGTGTATTGTGACATATACTGAGTAGTGTCAAAGATTCCACATTACCAACATATTTGTTAAATTGAACAACTTCCTGCTGTCCGCGGACAGCGTACTGTCGTCTGCAGATTAGATTCCTGGTCATTTTTTTCAGAGCGTTAATGCAAATAGGAAAGAGAGTAGGAGACAGTATGGAGCATTAGGGCAAACCGGAATTGGCACTGAAGATCTTGAAAACAAATCCGTCGACTGCCGCTCGTCAAGAACAGTCTCTGAAGAAACAGGAGTGCTATAAACAAAACCTTTCACACATACCATAAGAGCGTAGCTTAACGAACAATCCTTCATGTCAAACACGGTCACGAAAATGGTCAATTGCGTTGTTAGTAGGGAAGGTTGTCTTCATTTTCTTATTCCTCTAAGTTCTTTGACCTGTACATTGCAACTATCATGTTTCGTTCTTAATTTTTCTATTTCGTCACGTTTGTTTTTATAGCATTCCCCTTTTACCTGTTATTTTCCTTCACATTTTATGGTTTATTTATTAATAATATAATTTTAGATGCGATCTATTTCCGTCTTTTTCTGAGTTTTGTTTAGTTGGAGTCACCCTGCGAGTTTTGGTTAATATGGTTTTAAAATTATTTCATGTCTTTACCTTATACCTTCTAAAGTTTCTGACGTACGTCTTTCAAAGCGTTTAACTTATCGATGACCTTATTCTGCATTTTTTATTTTACTTATTTGTTTGTTGTGCCATGCAGCAATTATTCAAAAACATATACGATCTTCACCGTCACTTCACCACTTTCATGCCCCAACAAAATTCGGCCACCTAAGTATGAGTACGCAACAGAATTAGCCCGCGGACATCTTACATTCTGTCATGGAACGTCAATGACATTATTTCTAAAAAACAGTAGCTCCAACATTTTTTTCAGGAACTCAACTTCGATATTGCTCTAATTCAAGAAACTTTTCTAAAGCACTTTCATCGTTCTAAAATCTTCAATTTCATAGTCTCAACCTTACCCAAACTGAAGCCACCACAACAGCCATTTCCATGGCTAACAACACAGTCATTGATATCTCTTCCATCTACCAAACACCCGGTTGACTCTCTAGACTATCATTTTGTTTTTGGATCTAACAATCCAAGGTCCATTCTGGGCGGCGACTGCATCGCCAAAAGTTTTCACTGGGGAAACCTAGTCAAGAACGCTAATCGCGATAACCTCGAAGTCATCCGGGATCGACTACTCTTTAACCCCACTCCATACGAGCCCACTTTTATCTGCCATGGAAGGCTCGACTTCGTGATCTTTTCCTGGTCAGGAACGTCTATCTCCTTCACGAAATTACTGTCCTCCCCGAGTTCTTCGATCAAGAGCCTGGTATCCTTATTCTGGGTGATCCAGCCGACACACAGTCGGATGAAGTCTGCCCTTCAACTTTCATCGTTTTGTAATAATTTTTTTAAATACTTTAAAATGTAATTGAATGTTTTTCGATTTTTTTATTTATTTTTTTAATAAAAACCGATTTTTTATAAAAAAATTACAAATATTCCGTAAAATAGATATTTGGATAGTTACTGATCCTGTACATTTACATGGACATGAAATTTTCCAACATTATAATCTGTCGCAGGGGTCGCAGATTACGATAAAAATAACAGTTTTTTTTTAGTGTGTAAGATTTTTAAATATTTGCCAATTTTGGCCATTTTTCGCCCTTTTCAAGATTGTTTAGTAAATATGAAAATAAACATTACATTTGAGATGTTTGACAATTATTTAGAGTGTAAAAATCACCAACTCTACGATAAACGTAAACTCAAAATGGTGGGATCTGAAAAAATTGCACCAAATTTCGCCATTTGTTAACATTTTTCAAATCTTTCTAGTGAATATATGTATTTACGCTGTTTTTTAGCTATTCCCATATTATCTCAAAAATGTAAACCAAAAAAGTAACAAGAATGTTCACCCCATTTCGAAACCTATCATAACCTAATCCTAAGAACTTTACATCAAGACTCTAAACCTAACATAACCGAATACTAAGTATTCTGTTGATAAGACTTTATTGGATACCTGCATTATTTTTTATACGTTACAAAGCCAACTTGCTGACTTAAACAATGTCAAATATTGAAATAGGTTATTTAGAACTTAATAAAAATAAAACTTCAAGAAGGAAAATACCATATTAATGTAAAAATGTACTTTTCTAGAAAATGTACTTATAAAGAAAAAATTATTAAATAATTTTTTCATTAGCTGTGTTAGGTTATGAGATCTTTATGGAAAGTGCTTAGGATTCGGTCATATTAGGGTTGGAGTTCTTGGTGCAAGGTTCCTCCATTAGGTTTTGTTAGGTTGGGGGTAATTGAAATTAGTTCATCCATAAGATAATTTTAAATTTAAATAGTTTTTCAATATCACAAAAGTAATGCGAAATTTGCATGACCAGAACATAACAGTAGAAAAAGGTGGGAAATGGCCGAAATTGTCCTGATTTTTCAGACTAGATTATTTCGAGTTACCAGTTTTCTTCTATTTTTCGTTTACATTTTTGAGATGATATAGGAATAGCTAAAAAGTAGAGTAAATTCATATATGCACTAGAAAAATTCGAAAAATTTTGATAAATGTCCAAATTTAGTCAATTTTTTTTATGTCCGACGATTTTAAGTTTACGTTTACAGTAGAGTTGGTGATTTTTAAAGTCTAAATAATTGCCAAACATCTAAAATGTAATGTTCATTTCTCATATTCACTAAACATCCTTGAAAAAGGCGAAAAATGGGCAAAATTGGTAAATATTTCAAAATTTACAAACACATTTAAAAAAAAAACGGTTATTTTTAACGTAATCTGCGACCCCAAAAACCTATTATAACGTAAGAAAATTTCATATTCACGTAAATAGACAGAATCCGCAACTATCCAAATATCTATTTTACGTAATATTTAAAAAATTTTCATAAACATCGGTTTTAATTAAAAAATAAATTATACAGTCAAAAAACTTACAGGTACATTTTAAAGTACTACTCATTACGAACATTTAAAATACAATTATTACAAAACAATGAAAATTAAAAGGCAGACAGAATTTTGTCCAAGTTAGTAGTACGGCATCCGACTGAGTAAAGTGTAAATGACACCATTACCTCCACTCTCACTGACTAGAAGCACTTCGAACATCTTAGTCAACACCGCCCCATCCAGACTGGATTTGCGTAGGTCCCTGTTACAAGGCTTGAACTCGCTACAATTCATCTCCCATATCCTTACATCAAATAGAAGATACGGAATAGAAATGAAAAGAGCCCTCCGAGCTGGTGACCCCTATTTCAATAGTCTCGGAAATTAAGCCGCTAAACAAGTCAGGTAAACCCTTTTCCCATATCATAACTGCAGATGAAGTTCCAAACTTGAGTCCCTCAGCATTCCGTTTGGACGGCCGGCACCCACAGTCAATCCTCATATTCTCCCACTGCACCACTTAAGAAAAAATTGATCTTCTACAAAGTAAAAATGCTAGAAGACCAGTTTTGCCCCAACCCTCCACCATTCGTATCTTCAATCAGTTTCAACTCCCTATAAATATTTATTTCACTACCCCTTCAGCCACCCAAGCCATCATCAATCCATGTTCTATTCGCAATGCCCGAGCCAAGAAACAGGTCGCAGTAACAACCATCATCTTAAAAGGTATTTTGAGACTCGGTTATTTCCGTCGTTTATGAAAAAAAAGCGTAGATCATCGTGATCAGGAAACCCGACACCCCTTCTCACGAGGCTAGCACCTATTGGCCAATTAGCGTACTTCCTTGCCTAGGTAAAGTGGCTGAGAAGGTTATCCTCGAAATTGTCAGAGCCAAGATTTAAGAGCTCAGAGTCATCCCCAAAGAGCTGTTCGAGCTCCAGCATTCCCACAGAACCATACACCATATTATCACCTTCTCACAACGCCAGCAGATTCAAGTACTCCAGTTGATCTGTCAAGGCTACCCTACAAACATTACTAAATTGGTCCTCTCCTTCCTCGGGATTGCACTTTCCAAGTCAGAGCAGATCAAGGCCATATGACATGGAGTCTCCAAGGGCTCCGTCCCTTCCCCAACTTATTCATTTTTTTTACCGCCAGACCTTTCTCATAAATACCACCATCACCTCCACCTCCAAGTTCATCAGAATCATCAACAGTCGTCTCCAACACCACTTAGATAGAGTTATTCCCTTGGTTCGAACATTGGGGAACTAAACTCAGCTTTCTTATCAGCAGTCTTTATCGTCAGAAAATCCATCAGTCCTATGCCGGCCAGCCTCACCTTCCACGGCACTAGACGCCAATGGACCAACAACATCAAGTACTCAGGCCTCCCCTACGACAAGAGGTTAGTATGGAAGAACCAGGTCGCACTATATTGTTAACACGTAGTAAGTTGACAATTTATAAAATGATCATCTACTCCAGTTCAGCAGGGTGTCAAATATCACGTACAAAACAAGGCCCTCCGCATCATCGCCAACCCTTCATGGTTCGTCCACAACAGACAAATCTACCGTGACTTCCAGGTGATAAGAATTCGTCCACAACAGACAAATCTACCGTGACTTCCAGATGATAAGAATTTGAGAATTCATGAGTATCGTTCAGATCAGATTCCTGGATAAAGACACACGCCATCCTAACCTCACCGACGGAAACGCTTATGGACTCCTATCCAACTACAGGACTCGCTACCCAAGACTTTCAGATTTCCTCCCCCAGGACCCGTAACAATGAAGCCAAACTAAGTTTAGTTTTAACATAGTAATACCTCATGAAATACCTTTAGTCTCACGATCAGATATTCCAAATTTTTATATCATATATATAGTTATGTTATGTTTTTATCTCATTTATGTAAAAACTCTTTCCTAGGTTAAGTTAATTAGGTTACTGACATATACGTGTCTTAAGACTCAAATGTAACAGTAGATAGAGGGCCTAGCCCTACCTAGGTAGTCAATAAATGAAATCTGAATTGTAAATCAGTTAGTTGCAAAATATCACTATGAATAATTTAGAATATTTCTTAAGAAATACTGGATATTAATGTAATTCGGACTTCGTTGTCACAACTTAATTCCACGCAATTATTTTATTTGTAAAAATTTTATTTGGTCGTATTCTTACCGAAAATTAGAGACATAGCGAGTTGTATTAGATCAAACCCAGCGAATTACACCATAATAATGGGAGATCTTAATGCAAAAATAGGTAAACAATAGAATGGAGAAACAACCATAGGGAAGTTTGGACTCGGGGACAGAAACAAAAAAGGCAACCTTCTAATCAATTTTACGGAAAAAACATAACCTTTATATAATGAATTCGTTCTTTAAGAAAAGCGACAATAGGAAATGGACGTACAGACGTCCTAACTCTGGAACAAAAAATGAAATAGACTTTGTCATTCTAACCACAGAAATATAATACAAGATGTCACAGTGCTGAATAGGTGTACTATAGGGACCATAGACGCGTGCGGGCTAGATTATTCATAAGTTTGAAAACTCTAAGAGCAAAAGCATTTAACAATAGATCGAAACCAGTTGACACCATTAAATTATCAAGAAAGAGGACAAGTTCGAGCTAAAAACAACAGAGCTATTACAAGGGATTAAAGGTAATACAATCATCGAAATAATAGATGGAATTCCAAGAAGAATTAGGCTTGGCTAGTGCGCATTCGGGAAATTAAGTTATATATTCAAAGATAAAGCCATCCTAAATAAGTAAAAGGTCAAAGTTTACGATCAGTGCATCCTACCCGTAATTACATATGGCGCTGAAACTTGGACACTGAATAAAACCGATATACAAAAATTAGCTTGGACCCAGAGGGCACACGAAAGACAGATGATCGGGTTAAAACTTAAAGATAGAAAAAGAAACAAGTGGATACGTGAATAAACGAAATTAAAAGATATTATAGATTATGTAGCAGAAAGAAAGTGGTAACGGACTGGACATGTAGCACGCACGACCGATGATCGATGGACTAAGCGAACATTAGAATGGAGACCACGAGAACAGAACAGGAGCGTAGGACGTCCCAAAACAAGATACAGAGGGTTGCGGACATTGAATAGATGACAACAGCTGCAAATAGATTGAGATGGAAATTCATGGGGAAGGCATCTAGCATTGGATAGAATTAGGCTTATAGTGATAGTGATATATACATCACATTCATATTTCTCGTTTCACTTTTTATCGATAATGTAAAAGATTTCTTAACACTAGGAAGAAAGTATAAGATTTTAAATTTCAATAACACTTTTTTGTCAAGTTAGTCTCAATACATTCTCCCCTTTTTGGTTAATTAAAGTAGTTAACTACCCTCTTGTATTGGTTGGGATCCAACTATGCTATTAAGTTTGCATTTTAACTTACTCTTTTTACATATCTGCTCATCCTCATCGCTATGGTCCCCACAGTCATTGTCAGTATCACATACATATGACCTCAGTATACATCTTCCATTACTACATCGAAACTGTGAAATGGAACAGGTGGGAGCATCTGAAAAAAAAAATTTTTTTTGATTATTTCCATTATCTATTTTATATAGGTGATTCTGTAGCTAAGTGACATTAGATATGCGGATGATACTGTTATACTTGCAACTGCAATACAAGACCAAGAATCAATTATGGAGCGCCTGAAAATCACTAGTAAAACCTATGAATTGACAATTAATAGAGCGAAAACCAAAGTAATGATTGTTAGTCGTAATGAAGATCTGTTACACATAAATAAAATTACTGGTTTCACTGTTGTAGACCATTTCAACTGTTGGAGATCACTCATAACTAACAATAGTGGTTGTGAAGCGAAAGTAAGAAAACGTTTGGCTATGGATAAAAACTCGACGATCAAACTCACTAAGGTTTGGAAAGGTCCAGCTGTCACAAAAAAAAACAAAGTTAAGTTTTTTATCTAACCTTAGATTCCCCATAGCAACTTACGCATCGGAAACATGGACCATTAAACAAGCTCACAAAAGATGAATCAATGCGTTTGAGATGTGGGCATATCGAAGAATCCTCAAAGTCTCATATACCGACTTCGTACTAATGTATCTATTCTTGAAGAACTTAGTATAAATGACCGACTTTCAAATACAGGGTGAATCAACGATAAGAGTAAAATTCATTATCTAATTTGTTTTGGGAATGACGACAAAATGTTGAATACAATAGTTTTAGAGAATGTTAAGGTGCACAGTTTAAAATTATTTTTGAGTATACAGGGTACTTCAAAAAAGTGTGGCCGATATAACATATATTTTTTTTTTAAATGGAACATTCTATTTCCTAATTTACTTTTAAATTCTTCGTAAAATTTTTATAACTTTTTTTAATAATGTTATATACCTAAACCTAGTAGTTTTTCTAATATTTCAATTTTTTTTTTCTTAAATACTGGTCTTCAGTTTTGTAAAAAATTGCCAGTAGCGCCATTTTTTCTGAAGGTGGAATACTTACAATTGGTACGAGCATTCTATAGAGATAAAAAAAGATATATGTAAAGGAATTTGAGTTAGATGCTACAGGGTGTTCAAAATAAATTTATACATTTCGACTAATTTAAATTAAAAAATCTCAAATTTTTTAAATGGCACACCCTGTATATTATTATTTTTCTGATAGGTTTTACAAAACCTTCCAACTTTTATTAAGTATGTCATATACCTATTTCTAAAAGTTTTCGATTTATTTTGAATTTTTCAATTTTTACCCTTGTTTTTAATACACTTACGCTATAACATCATAGTTGACAAGACTAAACAAAAATGTAGGCATTGTCAAATTTTGACATGTCTATGAAGGACGATCCAAATTATTTATCCAAAATAATGTTTTCTGATAAAGCTATTTTTCGCAGTAATGGAGCAGTTAACAGCTATAAAATGCGTTATTAATCAACAGTTTGGGTCCGGGAAGTTCGAAACCAAAACTATTGGTTGCTTACTGTATGGTGTAGAACAGGGTTGCTCAAACTTGAACTGCTGGCGATCTACCTCAATATTGTTAGACTACGATCTATCGACTCTGAGATGTTGCAAGTAAGTGTGATGCAGGATTGTCGTCTAGGTAGGGTGTATCATGGCATAGATATTAGTTTTCCGCACAATATGCATTTTTTTAGTCAAGGTAAGTGTAGGTCTACTATAAAATGTCAATGAAAAACTCATAATTATTCAAAATTGCGAGTTTGTTGGTTCTTACAAAACAAATGAGTTCTAGTGTCTAAACTTCACTAAAGAGTGACTTTGGATGTTAAAGCGTGGCACTGCATGTCCTCAGCATACTTTTCATAAGATGGTACGTAATTACCGAGTGCTAATCGCAAGCATGATAACATGTTCGTCAGTTAGTCGATTGCGATATTTTGACTTAATTATCTTCATTTCAGAAAATGCCGACTCGCACAAGTAAGTTGACCCAAACATTGCCGTCAGTTGAAGGGTTATTTGCCTTAGATTCGGATATTTATCTTCAGATATAAAACACCAGAATTTTGTATCAGATGCTGTGGCTTTGAGATGTATATCTGATATAATCTACACTAACTTATTTTCAACAAAACATGAGTCCATGTTAAAACTGACTTGCTATTTCAGTAGCTAATTCCTCAATGTTTTTACACGAAAAAGGATAACTCATAAATGATGCGATATTTGCCAATTTACTGAAATCATAAAAACGTATTTCGAATTGGCCCAAAATATTTGATAATTCTGCCTCATAAATATCATAATTCAACTGAGGAATCCTTGCTTTCAAAGACGGAAAATTTTTCAGATCCTTTCTTTTCAGTTGATCTATCATAAGTTGCAATTTACTTTTGAATGCGTTTATTGCGCTAATCATCTCAATAATAGTTTTTCCTTTACCTTGAAGCTCCTGTGATGTCTGTCAAAAATGCCAAATCAGTCAGCCATTTTCCGTTTTTTCAGCATCTGAGTGTCGTCTCCTCTTTCGTCCAGAAAAGCTGTTATTTCAAGCAATAATTCTTGAAACCTTTCTAGGAATTTTCCACGACTCAACCACCTGACGTCCGTGTGAAGAACTAAATCAGTGTGTTCAGCTGACTCACTATCTTCCAACTGGAATTTAAAGAGCCGTCGTTGCAAGCTACGTGCATGGATAGAATTCACAATTTTTATTGCAATGCCCATAATCTCCTCCATGTTTAGAACTTTTGAACACAAAACTTGTTGATGTATAATGCAATGGAACGAGAAAAATCGGTTGGAATGCACACTAGTTTATATATTGGTAGCTTGTAGTTTGTTACAAAATTGAAGAAAACGTCATATATATCTTCGCCACGGGTCTTTCCTTTCAGAGGAATCATTGTCAAAAACTCTTCCTTAGCCGACATGTCATTGAATAACATTCGAATAAAAATACACAACTGGGCAGTGTCTGTCATATCGGTGGATTCGTCGAACTGTAAAGAAAAGTATGTACATTCCATGATATCATGTTTTAGTTTATCTGCCATGTCCTGACTCATGACTTCAACACGCCTTGTGACAGTCGGACGAGTTAACTGAAGTTCAGACACACAGAACATGGTTTGTTCTTTTTTCAAATTATCAAATCACGTACTTTTCGTTTTCTTAATTCACTCTGTGACGGAAAATCCTTTTCATAGTTTTTATGAACCGTTTTATAATGCCTCTCTAAGTTCCCACGCTTAGGTATTGCAACTGACGCACGGCAAATGAGACAAATGCACTTATCCTTTACCATACAAAAGAAAAATTCTTCCTCCCCATCGTTATTAAAATAAGTTTTACTTTTCTTCGCTGCACTCATTTTGGATGTATCGCCTTCAAGTTACAACTCAGACTGACTCCTATTCCTGCAGGCGCAACATTTATATCGGCGCGAACGAAGTCTAGAAAAATCGGCGGGAATCAAAAACGCGGCTTTTCTTTGACAAGTACCGCGCGTTCCCTTGATAAAGCCGCCTTTTGCCGCTAGCAGGGGGTTATTACGATAAAAGAAAGTGATGAGGGGGTTATTCTGGCCTAATTGTGGATCGAATAAATTTGAGGAGTTTATTCATTACATTTTGTTTTAGTTACCTAAAACAAAATCTGTGAATAGTTCTATATCGGAATTTTTTTCTCGAGATCGACTCAAAAAGCACTCGCGATCGACCGTTTGAGCACCCCTGGTGTAGAATATTAAATTTTCGAATTATTGGTCCATATTTTTTCCGCTCACCGCTTAACGGGCCTAGATATCTAATTTTTTTGCAAAACAGATTACCCCAGCTTGTTGATAACTTTGAAAGGGAACAAATGTGGATTCAACAAGATGGAACTCCTACTCATTACCACCGGGAAGTTCGGGAATTTTTAAACTATCGTTACCCACAAAAATGGATCGGTAGGGATGGATTCATTCAGTGGTCCCCTCGATCATGTGACTTAACATCTTTAGACTTCTTTTTGTGGGGCTACATTAAAGATCGTGTTTTTGTGAATCCCCCTACAACACCAGTAGATATGAAAAATAGGATACGAGATGCGTGTCGGACAATAACGCCCTTTATGTTAAGGATAGTGAAGGAAAATATAATAAAACGACTAAACATGTGTATTCAAGTAGACGGGCATATTTTTGATCATTTATTACGTCATAATAATTAATCATTAGACAAGTTAAACTATATTGAAATTACTATTAACTATTTGTATTGAGGGTGTACTTGAATTGTGAACATGTGTGACGTGTGATTTTTGCTCCGTAATAAATCGCGATTTCTTGGGAATTTAAGAGTGATTAAATTGAGCAAAGCAAGCTAAAAGTGATTAAAGGCATAGGAGGAGTGATAAAGAAGAGTTAGATGCGTATCCCTCAGAAACACCAGGTAATTATACGTAAATTGAATTAACCTAAAAGAAGCGAAAATACATAAATAGCCACACTGATAAGAACCGATAAGGTCCGACGGGTCGACCGGGCGAAGGTTTTTTGCGCGGTGTAAAAAACAGAAGTCGACAGGTCCGGATCAAGTAAATTGAATTGAAACCGAATAGAATTGAATAAAATTGAACCGACATTGATTGAATAAACGAACAAATTAAACCATATTGCTGACTATCGAACAAACAACACGTTGAAATATTATAATCACCCAGGAAGCAAAAAGACACGCTGCAAAAAATACTAGACAAGCTGGCTGGAATAGAAAATAGCAAAATAAGAATAGAAGGGAAGCTGAACAATATATACATTGAACAAGAAAAGTTGAAGAAAGAAAATGAAGTATTGAGGATGAAAAACCAAAAGATGAAGAACATAGTAAATGAGCAAGAAAAGAGAATTGAACAAATAGAGAAAGAGATAAGAAAAAGAAAAATCGTGGTACAGGGTGTTGAAGAGATGGAAGATGAAAATGAGATGCAACTGAGAAATAAAGTGAGAGAAATTATGGAGAGAATAGAAGTTAATATTGATAGGGAAGGTGATATCACAGAAATCAGAGAATAGGTGACCCAGGAAAAGGCAGATATAGACCAATAGTGATAGAATTGAAGACACGGGAGATTAAGAATAGAATAATGAAAAGCAAAAATAGGCTACGAGGAACAAGAGTATACATAAATGGCGAATACACGAAAGAAGTTCAGGGACAAAGAAGGAAGTTGCTGAAAATTATAAAAGAGGAGAAACAAAAGGGGAATAATGCAAAATTAGCTTACAATAAGGCAATCATAAACGGAGAAATATTTAATTTAGAACAATTAGAGAAAATAAGTGAGGAAAATAAAACCAGGGAGCGGAAAGTGTAAAGGAAAATGTAAGAAGATATAGTGAAAGGACACCTGAACAAGGAAAAGAAGAAAAAAGAACTAAACGGAACGACATTAGAAGGTAACTAGCACCGGACGGAATACAACAAGGAAGACGGGACTGATCAACCCATAAACTAGATCTAGAGAACACAAAGGGTGGCCCTACCCCAAGACGTGTGTTTCCAGGCCATTTATTTATTTATTAACTATTTATTTATGTTTTCACAATAGCGTAAGTGTATTAAAAAATAAGGGTAAAAATTGAAAAATTCATAATAAATCGAAAACTATTACAAAAAGGTATGTGATATTCTTAGAAAAGTTGAAGGGTTTTGTAAAATCTATCGGGAAAAATAATAATATACAGGGTGTGCCATTTAAAAAATTTGAGATTTTTCAATTTATGATAGTCGAAATGCATAAATTTATTTTGTAACACCGTGTAGCATCTAAAAAACTCATATTCTCTTTACATATATCTTTTTTTCATCTCTATAGAACGCTCGTACCAATTATGAGTATTCCACCTTCAGAAACAATAACGCTACTGGCAATTTTTTACAAAACTGAAAACCAGTATAAGATCGAGATGCCTGGAGAATGGACTGTTGAAGCAGAGAGAGCGAGAGAGAGAGAGAGAGAGAGAGAGAGAGAGGGACAGAGATATGCTAACGAAAACCATTCAAACTGGTGACTTCAGGGAAACACTTTTCCTACATGATAACCGTAGGTGATGTTACACGCTTAAGTCCCTCAACATTTCGTTTGGATGGCATCCCCCGGATAATTATCACAGTCACCTACGCCTGTACCACTTCCCAAGAAAATGCTGATCTAGCAAAAATGCTAGAATAATAGTGTCTCTCTCTAACCCTCCACTACTTGTAACTTCACATCAGATTCAACCCGCTATAAATACTTATTTCACAGGATACGTCAAAATTTGGTGTCAAGGCCTTGAAAAAACTGGCCAACAAACAGGTCACAGAAACAACCATTATCATAAACAATATTCTGAGTCTTAGTTACTTCCGTCGTTTCTGGAAAAAAAACTTAGATCATGTTAATCAGGAACTCCGGCACCCCTTCTCAAGAAGCCAGCACCTATGAGCCAGTTGGACTACTTCCTTGCCTGGGCAAAGTGGCCGAGAAGGTTATCTTCGAAATCGTTAGAGCCAAGACTTATGAGCTCAGAGTCATCCCCAAAGAGCAGTTCGGGTACCAGCGTTTCCTCGGAACCATACACCACACTCCCATCCTCTCCGAACACATCGTCAATAGCTTCAAGAACAAACATCAGGTTTGAGCTGGCTTTCTAAGTATTTCCGAGACCTCGACCTAGTACTCAAGTTCATCCGTCACCGCTACCCTAAGAGTCGATCAAGGCCATACGCGCCGTTCTCTCCCCTCTACCTCTTTAGTGTCTTTACCGTCGACATTTCTGTCAGACCAAACCTTTCTCATGTATACGGATGACATCACCAACACCTCGACCTCCATCAGAATCATCAACAGTTGCCCCCAACGCCACTTAGACATGTTAGTCCCTTGGCTCGAAAGTTGCAGAACTGCACCCAAGACTCAAGTCCTCATCTACACCAAATCCATCAGCCCTATTCCGGCTAGCCTCACCCTCTATGACACCAGACCCCAATGGACCAACGACATCAAGTACCCGGGCCTCCTCTACGATAAGCAGTTAATATGGAGGAATTAGGTCGCAGCTACTACCATGAAGGCTAACCAGCTCCTGGATAAGCTCTACCCACTTCTGAACAAGTCCAGTAAATTGTCAACACTCAGTTGAAAATTTACAAACTGATCACCTACTCCAGTCTAGCATGGTGCCAAATATTACGTACCCATAAATCCACCCTCCGGACCATTCAAAACAAGGCTCTCCGCATCATCGCCAACACCTCATAGTTCGTAAGCAAAAAACAAAGCTACCGTGACTTCCAGATGCTAAGAGTCTGGGAATTTATGCGTACCATTCAGGTCAGATTCTTGAATAAAGACACATGCCATACTAGCCTCACCGACAGAGACGCTTATGGACTACCGATCAACGGCAGGACTCGCTATCCAAGACTCTCAGACATCCTCCCCCAGGACTCGTAACAATGAAACCAAACTAAGCTGTTTAATATTATCCAAGTAATAACTCATGAAATATCTTTAGTTTCACAATCAGATATTTCAAATTTTTATAGCATTTATATAAAAACCCTTTCCTAGGCTAAATTAATTAGGTTACTGACATGTACTTATCTTAAGACTCAAATGTAATAGTGGCTAGAGGGTCTAGCCCTACCTAGATAGTCAATAAATGAAATCTGAGTCGTAAATTAATTAATGTCGCCATGAATAATTTAGAATATTTCTTAATGTGTTTGGACATTAATGTAACTGAACTTTGTTAAAATTTTTATTTGCTCGTATTCTTGTAGGAAATTACACGGATGGGCAAGTAAGACCGTTTTGTCTTAAAAACAAAACAACAATGAAAGAGGAAGTGTGCAAGATGATACGTCATACCTGTATGACGTTACATAAGACAAACTGACCACACATTCATATTTCTCGTTTCACTCTGTATCGATAAAGTAAAATATTTCTTAACTGTAGGAAAGAAGTATCAGATTTTAATAACACTTTTTTGTCCATTTGGCCACGATACATTTGCCCGATTTGAGTTAATTAACGTAGTAAACTGCTTTTTTTATTGACTGCAATCCGCCTATGGTATTAAGTGTCTATTTTAACTTACTCGTACTACATAATAGCTCATCCTCATCGCTATAATCCCCACAGTCATTTTCAGCATCACACATAAATGAGCGACGTATACATAGTCCATTATTACATCGAAAATATTGAAAGGAACAAGTTGAAGTTCTATCATCTAAAAAAAAAAAATATTTTAATTCTTTCTATTAACTATTTAATATAGGTTATTCTGCAATCAATGCTAAGTATTTCCAGAACGTTATATTGCGTCTAATAATAAGAGAAAAATTTGATACAAATTCGATACAAGTTTTTCAGCAATATTTTGAAAACTTTTTAAAATACATGATATATTTTATTATTTATAAAATTGGTAAACTGAAAATTTTCTTTATTGAAACGAAAAATATTTGAAGCTTAATAGGTATGTCTTTTGTATCTGGATATTTTAATAATAATCTGGCATGATTTATGCTGACATCTGAAGCGTCTTTGGATGTAAGGCTTTCATGTGACCTCTCCGAAAAACGCTTGGTACTGCATTGCCTTTATCTATTGACGAGCCCTAATAAAACGCAGCGCATTCTATCTTCAATGTAGCGAACACGGTTACCAACAACTTTCTCCTTTTTTCAATACTTTTATTTTCAATACTAAGGATAAATTGAATATAACCAGGTAAAATCATGATGGCAAAGTTCACACCGAAAAATTCCGGAGTCTTTTGAACGCCGGTAAGTCAGAAAAGAAAAAATCGAAGAATATCAAAATATGCATCTGGAACGTAAAAACTCTATACCAGGCAGAAAAAACTTACAATGTGATCCTAGAAATGAAAAGACTTGGCATATCTATTATGGGAATAAGCAAAGTACGATGGCCAGGTTCAGGTCACTGAAGCATGGAAAATTACAAAATATACTATTCAGGATCGGTCGAAAATAAACATGAGTATGGAGTGGAAATTATAGTTGACAAAGCTATAGACAAATGCGTCACAAATTTTATGCCCATTTCAGACAGAATAATGCTTCTCCAAATAAGAACGAAACCTGTTCCTCTTAACGTCATACAAATATATGCTCCCACAGCCGCTAAACAGGATAAAGAGGTCGAGCAATTTTACAAGCAAATAACACAAGTCCTAAAAGCAATACCAAAACGAGACTTGACAGTCCTAATGGGAGAGTTCAATGCCAAGATTGGAAGAGGTAGGTCAGGAACTTCCGTAGGACCAAATCGTCTAGGTGAAAGAAACGACAGAGGCGAACGCGACAGTGAGGAAATAGGTTATGTTATTACTAAAATCTTCAACTTACCACCACAAAGATTATACACATGGAAGTCACCACTAGACTCACCAGATGATATCACCAGAAATCAAATAGATTATATGCTAGTGAATAAGCGTTTTAGAAATAGGGTTGTATCTGTCAACAGATCCCAGTGCAGACATAAACTTGGATCACAATGCCCTGGTGGGAATTCTAAGAATTACCTTGAAAAAGTTAAAAAGAAAACAGAAAAACATATACGATGTGCGATAATTTAAAGATGAAAATGTAACAAACGTAATTAAAAAATATATTAATGAAGCACTCAAAGATACAGAGCTAAACGAAGACATAGAATCTGGAATAGAAAAGTTAAATGAAATAACAAGGAGACAAAAGAATAAATATCTAATTATGGTACAAACACTTAAAAGAAAGGAACAGATGACAGGTAACATTCTAAGACTAATCGAGGAAAGACGGTTACACAAAAACAGAGGTAACAAAAGAGAATAGAGCAGATTACACAAACAAATACAAAAAGAAATTCGAATAGCTAAAGATGGAATATTGAAAGATATGAAGAGATAGAGAAGTTGCAGGGAAAGTATGATAGCTTTAATGTCTATCGAAAAATCGAAGACTTAATTGGTGAACGGAGAACGAAATTAAATAGACGTTTAATAGAACATCAAGAAAAACTTTGTTATCGATAAGAGGGAGGAACTGAGGATATGGCCAGACTATACGTGTATCATAGAGTTATTTTCTGATGCAAGACCAGATCAACCACAATGCTCAAATACTTGCTTCGGCCCTGTATTACCACCGATGAAGTGCGCATAGCAATAAATCAACTAAAAAAATGGAAAAGTCACCGGTCCCGATGAATTCCATGGAGAGTTTTTTAAGCTCTTAGATGAGAATAGGCTTACCATCATTTACAGTAAAATCTAGGATTTAGGCAGAATACCAGAAAGCTGGTTAAAGTCTGAGCTTATAACGATCCCAAAAAATACAGGCGCTAAAAAATGAGGAGAATATTGAACAATTAGCCTCACAAGCCATCTTTTAAAAACATTTCTGAAAATCATTCACAGAAGAATGTACAAGTTGTGTGAAGAAAACATGTCAGCTACACAATTCGGCTTTCGTGATGCCATGGGAACCAAAGAGACCTTATTTTCTATGCAGGTTTTGATTCAGCAATATAGTGACGTCAATTGTGACGTATATATATATGCCTGATCGACTACCAAATGGTCTTGGATAGAGTTCAACATCACCAAATGGTCGGAATTCTGAAAGACCTTGGGCTAGATGGAAAGGATCTGCGGATTATTAGTAACCTCTACTGGAACCAGATGGTATTTATTAAGACAGAAGGGGAGCGTTCAGAAGCAATATTGATTGAGCGTGGATTAAGGCAGGATTGTGTCTTGTCTCCACTATTGTGGCATTGGAAGAGGCGGATGAAAGAATGCTGTTTAATGGGGAGCAAATAAATAATATTAAAGGGTCTACAACATCTTATGACAAAAATAAACGAAGTCAGTAATCGATACGGCCTCGAACTTAATATCAGTAAAACAAAGTATATGGTAATCAGCAAGTCTCCGGTTCCTGCTACATTGTTGATGGTTAACAATCAACAAATACAAAGAACTCCACAATATTCATATCTAGATAGCATGATAAACGAACAGTGGGGTCACTCGCAGGAAATTCGTTGCCGTATCGAAAAAGCTAGAGCAGTGTTCCCCAAAATGACAGCACTTTTCAAAAGCTCAGTAATAAAATTAAACACAAAACTAAGACTCCTAAGATGCTATGTCTTCAGTGTCCTTCTTTAAGGTCTGGAATTTTGGACGTTGATTGAAGTCACTTCTAAGAAACTTGAAACATTTAAATTACCTATATCGCAGAATTTTCAAAATTTCTTATACTGACCATATTACCAATGAAGATCTTACGTCTTATATCGCATGAACAAGAGACTGGAAATTATGGAAACTGTTAAAGTGGGAAAATTGGAGTATTTTTAGGACACATAATGAGAAATTCTGACAGATATGGATTACTACCGCAAATACCCCAAGGAAAGGTATATGGAGAAAGATGACTAAAGTTAACTGATTACCGCTGATAGAGTATCCATCTACTTTCGTGGATTAAGCTACCCAAATTGTAATGTTTTACTGAGACTGTTTCTGTTTCCTCAAACACCTACAGTGATCAATCTTTCTTTCTGTTGTTCAGAGGACATATGTAGTAATCTAAACGCCATGTTACTGTTTTATACATTTACATCATTTACTCGTAATTTATATTAATTTTAGATTTCTTATTATCTTATTTATCATCCATATTGTAATCGTCAATACGGATGTATTTATGGTTATAGAAGCCTTAGTTATTTTAATTGATGATTTTAACATATCTGCATGTTGCAATAGTTATTTCAATTCTTTACTAATAAACTATCCTTATTTTTTATATGTAAAAAGAAAAATAAAAAATAAATAGGAAGGATATTTGCAAAAAAACCTATACGTTAATTTTCAAAGAAATTGTCTTAATAGTTAACGTAATTTCCTACGTGTGCGACTGGTTCTGCACATGAGATACTGCAAAGGCGACTTAAGTATATGCAGGAAAATAAAAGCGGAGAAATACAAGAGAAATTAAAAGAAGTTAGTTAGTACTAAATGTATTTAATAGGAATTTAATTTATCGAAATTTGTTGAAATGAGCTTTGTCGTTATGCACTTTTTCTTACCTCAGTGTATTTAACATTTCTTGAATTTTATTCGAGTCTTTGAAAAAACGTAGTAAACAAATTATATTGTATGTCAACTTTAAACACAGATGGAGATTGAGGTTATTTGAACAATTTGTATCAATTTATTTTAAAGAAAACATGTACTTAAAAAAAGATGTTCTTCATTTATTTATTCATAAAGTAAATCTCGAAACGATTTGTTCGACAAAGTCTATTTTATTCTCAGAAATATCTTGCCTATAACCAGACCTAGGGGGCGCCCACTTTCATTCCAAAAAAAAAACGCTCTCTTATACTGAAATTTTACCACCTTTAAAAGATAATGAAATCATCCAGCAAAAAAGATCACCGAGGATCATCAAACTAACGCGTCAAACTTAACTTGAAGAAAAAACTATTACCTCAGCTTTTAATAGATTTAAATTCTATTTAGTTAGCTCAAGACAGACTTTCTTCTCCGTCTTTATTAAGTTATATAACTGCCTGGTATTAACGGATGTATGCATGGTGGTTGAGAGCTCAAGGTTATTCAGGAAAGAGGCGTGCAGTCCTCAGTAAAGCTACAGATTGAATTTTTAACTTTTCGCAGCAGATCGTTAATATAAAGATGAAAGAGAAAATATTCTGTATGGAGTCAACTTGCAATGAACGGTCTTTGAAGTAACTCAATTGTCTTGAATCAAAACTTTCAGGCATTTTACAACAGAAGTGTTTAGTGGTCCGTCATACCAGACATGGTTAAATGCTTCCGAAATTTTAAGCATAACTACTCAAGACTCTTCATAATGTTCAACGAAGCTGTTTACAGAATCCGTATTCGTGTTGGCCGATAATATTAAATCCTTCCAAATATTTTACAAGATACTGTTACGGCATTTGTTTTTCGTGATCTTTTTGCTTTCGTAGATATCGGATGAGCATCCCCAACAGAAAGGAATTATTCATTTTTCCTAGGGTAAGTTAAAAAGCTTACAAAATATTTATGTTGGTTAACAACAGTACGTTCTACTACGGCAGTGTAATTGTTATTTTGATAAAGCTAACTTTATGCTTTTATCAATCGAAAAACCAAATTAAGATACCTTATGTTTAAGCAAAAATTAAATTATTTATCACTTGCTTAGCTAGGCTTGATGGACTCAAGGATTCAACTGATGTTCATCACTACTGAGTCTTCAGTAACTTCTTTTAATATAAGTGTTGGGTAATATTTTAAAGATAGTTATTTGTATCAATTTATTTAAAAAATATCCTCTAGATATTTGAAATCATATTTGTATATTAATCTTGTTTAAGGTATTCTACATAACAGTATGCGAGATACACTTTATGCGGTATGGGACCTTAGACACATACGTCCTTTAGTAAAAACTGTTTGGGGAGTTTAAGAGAACTCTTATAAATATGGTATTATCGAATCATGTTTTATAAATCTCCGATGTAGTCATCATTTTTAGTTAATGTATTAAGTATTTTCCTAAATTTGTACTTGTTTTAGAAGAAGCTGAAATTCCTTTTATTTAATATTTATATATATATATATATATATATATATATATATATATATATATATATATATATATATATATGCGACTTTCATTTTCATAACTACAATTGGATCAGATATACAATTTCAGTTACCAAAAGTAAAAGTTAGCTACTAGCATAAACTAAAAAATTAAGTCCTCTAAGACACGATTTTCTAACATTTCTATATTTTTTTGTAGAAGGCTTTGTCTTTGCCTTCAGAATAGGCCTCAGTTTCGTCGATAACGTCTCCATTGGAGCCAAATCTCTTTCCCGCGAGCATTTTTTTGAGGTCTGCGAATAGATAATAGTCTCTGGAGGTCAAATATGGAGAATACGGTGGATAAGGAAGCAATTAGAACTTCAGTTCATGCAATTTTGCTATTGTAACCATTGACTTGTGACACGGTGCATTGTCTTGTTGAAAGAGCACTTTTTTCTTATTCATTTGGGGCCGTTTCTTTGCGATTTCTGCCTCCAAACGAACCAATAACTTTATGTAATATTCGCTATTGATGGTTTTTTCCCTTCTCAGCAAAGTCGATGAAATTTATTCCATTCACATCCCAAAATACAGAGGCCAAAACCATCCCAGCCGACTGTTGTGTCTTTGGTCGTTTCGAGCAGTTTTCACCGAGTGCTATCCACTCAGCTGATTGCTGATTTGATTCCGGTGTGTGGTGGTGAATCAATGTTTCATCCATTGTCACATAGCGTATGAACAAATCCTGTTTGTTGCGCTTAAACAGGTTCAAACAGCGCTCAGAATCATCAACACGTTGTTGTTTTTGCTCCACTGTGAGCAAACGCGGTACCCATTTTGAACAGAGCTTTCTCATGCCCAAATGTTCTTGCAAAATATGACCAACATGTGTTTTTGATATCTTTAAGGTGTCAGCTATCTCACGCAATTTCACTTTACGGTCATCCAAAACAATTTAGTCATTTTTTTTTTTTATATTTTCCGGTGTAACCACCTCATTTGGGCGTCCAGAGCGTTCAGCATCATTTGAGAGTCTCCATAATACTTATTAAGCCATTGTTTTACTTGAACGGTATTTTTTCCCATCAAAGAACAGTGTTTAATTAACACACGAAATTCGATTTTTCCCACTGTTTTGAAAATATCAAAAGTAGCGTCATTAAAACCACTGTAACTTGTAAACTAATCGTCAAAATGTCATGAAATTTTGATATGTATCGTTTGAAGGTTGGTACTTTGTACCAATGTGTTACATATATATATATATATATATATATATATATATATATATATACATGTATATATATATATATATATATATATATATATATATATATATATATATATATATATATATATATATATATATATATATATATATATATATATATATATATATATATATATATATATATATATATATATATATATATATATATATATATATATATATATATATATATATATATATATATATATATATATATATATATATATATATATATATATATATATATATATATATATATATATTTATACATATATATATATATATATATATATATATATATATATATATATATATATATATATATATATATATATATATATATATTTATACATATATATATATATATATATATATATATATATATATATATATATATATATATATATAAATATTAGATTCCAAGATCGTATTCCTAACATCGAGATACGAAGAAAATCAAAAGTGACGGCTTTAATATACCGAATATGTATATTAAGGTGGAATTGGGCGGGGCATATCGCAAGCCTGAATGATAATAGATGGACATGCTGTTGAGTTGAATGAAGGCCTAGAGAACACAAAAGATGCAGAGGTAGACCACAGACAAGATTGACGGACGACATAGAAAGATTAGCAGGACACGATTAGATGCAAGCAAACAAAAAAACTCATTGGAGACAACTTGGGGACGTTTACATTCGACTGTGGATGCAATAAGCTAATGACGATGACGATGATGATGATGATGATGATGATGATGAATCAGTCCAACGCCTTTTTAACATTTCTTTACCTTTCTTGTAGAAGGATTTGTCTTTACCTTCAAAATAGGCCAAAGTTTCGGCGATAACTTCGTCGTTGGAACCAAATCTCTTTCCCGAGAGCATTTTTTGAGGTTTGCGAATAGATAATAGTCGTTGGCGGCCAAATCTGGAGAATACGGTGGATGGGAAGCAATTCGAACTCGTAACCATTGACTTGTGACACGGTGCATTGTCTTGATGAAAGAGTATTTTTTCCTGGTTCATTTAGGGCTGTTTCTTGGAGATTTCTGCCTTCAAACGCAACAATAACTTTATATTATATTCGCTATTGATGGTTTTTCCCTTCTTAGCATAGTCGATCAAAATTATTCCATGCTCATCCTAAAATACAGAGGCCAAAACCTTCCCAGCCAACTTTTGTGTCTTTGGTAGCTTCGGGCGGCTTTCACCGGCTGCTGTCCACTCAGCTGACTGCAAGTTTGATTCCAATGTGTAGTGGTGGATTCATGTTTCATCCTTTATCATATATCGCATGAAAAAAATCCTTTTTATTGCTCTTAAATAGGTCCAGGCTCAGATTCATCAACACGTTGTGTGAGCAAACGCTGTACCCATTTCGAACAGAGCTTTCTCATGCCAAAATGTTCATGCAAAATATAACCAACACGTTCTTTTGATAAGTTTAGGGTGTCAGCTATCTCACGCAATTTCACTTTACGGTCATCCAAAATAATTTTGTGTTTTTTTTTTATGTTTTCCGGTGTAACCACCTCATTTGGGCGTCCAGAGTGTTCAGCATCATATGTATCTGTACGAACGCGTTTAAATTCATCAGTAAATGATGAGTGATTTTCCAGGGGCAGAGTCCCCGTAACACTTATGAAGCCATTGCTTTGCTTGAACGGTATTTTCTCTCATCAAAAAACACACGAAATTCGATTTGTTCCACTGTTTTGAAAATATCAAAAATAGCGTCACTAAAACCACTGTAAAATGTAAACTAATCATCGAAATGTCATAAAATTTTAACACGTATCGTTTAAAGGTTGGTATTTCCTAAAAATCATATAGATTTCCTGAAAAGGGCGACATCTATGTGTCAGACCAAAAACTTATCAGCCTACGTGTTATATTTATATATATATATATATATATATATATATATATATATATATATATATATATATATATATATATATATATATATATATATATATATATACATATATATATATATATATATATATATATATATATATATATATATATATATATATATATATATATATATATATATTATATATATATATATATATATATATATATATATATATATATATATATATATATATATATATATGTATATATATATATATATATTATATATATATATATATATATATATATATATATATATATATATATATATATATATATATATATATATATATATATATATATATATATATATATATATATATATATATATATATATATATATATATATATATATATATATATATATATAACAA
>CM032451.1:82409592-82492092 GCA_019049505.1 Pachyrhynchus sulphureomaculatus | reverse complement strand
AGCCGGACTGAAGAGCCGTGATACGGCGAAACGCGTCTCGGGATGTATTGGCAAGTAAGAGAAAAGTGGATAGGCTGCTAAAATATGAACTTTGTTTGTTTTCAGTAGTTTTAGATTAAACCACATATGTCTGAGGGGGGTTCCTCGGAAATCGCGCAGCCTTTTTTTTATTATTCACCTCCCCGCCTGCGTAGGGATTTTACCTTTTTTTTCCATATCCTAAGGATATCGGCGAGGATGTCGTAATACCTGTCAACGGTGTTCAAGTGCCGAAACATACGTTTTTGTATTTCACAGCATCTTTTAGACAACGCGTTAGTGCTGTCCCGGACGTTATTGCATTTCTGCGAACAACTACTACCTATGTACGTGACCAGGTCATAATAAGTATACTGACCTGCGGGATTGAACTCTCGACCTTCTGCTGCACCGTAACCAAGGTACTATGCCACGGAGCCAGAGGCTGCTACAACTTCTTATCTTACCGTTACGTTCCGTAAGTGCTGGATAAGGACTAGTAAATTTTATTCTCTTGTTTGTCGATCCTAGCCAGACTGATGAACCGTGATATGGTGAAACGCGTATTGGGATGGACTGGCAAATAAGAGAACAGTGGGCAGACTGCTGAAATATGGACTTTCTCTGTTTTCAGTAGTTTTACATTAAATCACACATGCTGAGGGGGATCCCTCGAAAACTGCACCATCTGCGTTGAAGTGTTGATTTTGTCAACCACTATGTTGGCTTGTGGCTGTTGTGTCAGCCTACGATGGAGTATTAGGTTTGCGTACTTGGTACAATTCGGTGTATCTTACTAAAAATATTTAAAACAAAAACAAAATGACAGCTAAAAATATTCACGAATGAATCTACGGACAATGGCTATAATATACTCATTTATTATAAAACAACTTACAATAAGATAGTTGAATATTTACTGATCAAAGTTCAAGCTTCTGTGATTGTCCAAGAATTTGAGGGGCAAAGCTTTTTTCCTGTGTTGGTTTAAAATGAAATGCTTGTTAATTCTCTAAATCTAAAAGAACCAAAAAATGCGATATGTAAATGAAAATTAACAAACTCTATTAAATTAACACATTTAACGTTTTTAAAGAATCTTTGTACTATTTTGCCATTTTATTACAAGTTAAAATAGCAAAAGCAGTGATTCTTTTAAAAAAAATCAGTAACTAAATTAAACTAGGTCGTACTGACAAATTATAGATACATGTAACGCGTCTCCTATTAATAGAAGACTATTTGTTATGACCCCGTATATGTCAAAAATTCTTAACCGAGAATTTAAGGAGTTGCTTAAGTTGGGACTAATCGAAAAATCTAAGAGACCGTGAGGTTTCCGTGTTCAACTAGGAAAGACATCCAATGGGCAGTATCGGCATTGTTTCGCCGGGCGAAAATTGAACGGTTCCGGTACATTTGGCAGACAGATTATGATGTCTTTTTAAAGAATTTTTAACATTACCATTTCTAAAAAGTAAAGTTAAGGAGAGAGTAGAAAAGCAGTCACATTTCTGGAATTTTCGGTGAAATTTCTGTAGAGTCTAGACCTATTTCGTCACTAAAATGTATCTCTTCTAATGTTTTTGCCAAAGGACTATCATCCATTTTATAAAAGCCTACGACACATAATTCCAGGTTCTTGCTGTTTGCTGATGATTTGAAGTTGTATACGGCGGTTAGATCGATTGAGGATTGTGTGGGATTGCAGGGTGATTTGGATAGACTTAGTGTCTGGTGTCAGCTAAACGGTATGGTTTTGAATGCTTCTCTATGTCTTTTTCGAGATCGCGCAATCCATTGTTTTTTGATTACAGCATAAATGGGACTTCCCTCGAGTCCGTGGTTAGCGTTAGGGATCTGGCGGTTAAGTTTGATTCGACACTGAGTTTTATTCCTCATATAACCGAGGTAACGTCTAAGTCTCTAAGGATGCTTGGGTTCATCAGGCGTTGCTCATCAGAATTTTCATCTATTACCTCTATAAAAATGCTGTACTGCTTGTTGGTTAAGCTTCTCTTGGAATATTGCTCATGTGTGTGGAACCCATCTTTTGCTTGCCATGCTAGGAGCTTGGAGCTTGGTCAGAGTAAATTTCTATGTCATATTTCAAATTCTTTAATAATGATCCTTTTAGTTTTTCAAAACTGACATCTGTATTAAACTTGAATGCCCTGTCTAACCGGAGAGTTCAACGCGATCTCGTAATTTTAAATTCCATTGTAAATTGTCCAGAACTTTTAACTCAGATTAATTTGTATGCACCCTCTGGACATACTAGATCTACATTGTCCTTCTTCAAACCTTATCATAAGACAACCTATGGGGCTAATACCTTCATGACAAGATCTATGGGCATTGTAAATAACTGCCCATCACTGGACTTGTTCTTCAGTTCCTTGTCTCTTTTTAAGAGGCAGATCGGGGTTCTTTTCTGAATTTCTTAGTTTTAGCCTTTAGTTTTAAGTGTCATTTATAGATGTAAACTTTTGTATTTGGTCTTTATGAGTTGAATGGGCATATCCCGTAAATAAATAAATAAATAAATAAAATAAAATAAAAATAATTGTGGCTGCAGATTTTCCAGTTGAACATGACAAGACTAAAAATGTTTATCTTTTAAAATATGCCGTCAAGCATAAACATCAGAATTAATTAGTTAGCAAATATGATAACATCTCATTGACAAACTTTATTGTATTGTGTTGTTCACTGGTTAAGTATTTTTGCAATAAATTCGGTTTCAAGTGACAACTACTCTCTTATTGTTTTATCATGGCTTTATCAAATGCGGACATAATAATTTTATAATTTTATTTTCTACCTTTTTCATTTTTAGTGTTCCATACGGAACACTTATAAGATCACTTCGGTGTCTGTCTGTCCGTCTGTCTGTCTGTCTGTCTGTCTGTCTGTCCGTCTGTCACACCCGATTTTCTCCGAAACTATTTGTCATAGAAAGTTGAAATTTGCTAGTAATATAGGAATTGATGGCCTCATCAGAGCCATGTAGTTTTGAAAGTTAAATTTTGACTTAAGGGGTTAGTTTTGGGAGGTGAAATCTAGTAAAAAAATTTTTTTACTAGGTAATCGAGTGTGGTGTCAAATGAAAGCTTGTGAAAACACGAGTAAAAAATATATATATATAATGTAATACTTGCGCGCACTTTTCTTTGTATTATTTTTAAAAAATCGCGAAAAATCGCTGTCCACCCGCCTTATCTCGGAAAGTACTTATCAAAAAATTTTGAAAAAATTCTGGAATATTCTCCACGGGGTGTAGATTGAACGAAAATTATCACGAGTGCATTACCTGTAATAATTTATCTGGTATATAAAAAAACAGAAATTTCACGGTCGTCACTTTTCAGTAAAGATTGGAAATAAACTTTGTTGAAAACTTATTTGGGGTGTGTTTTGTGAAGTCACTGATCATTTTATATCACCGTAACATAAATTTTGACTTAAGGGATTCGTTCTGAGGAGTGAAATCGGAAGTGAAAAAAAAAATTTTTTACTAGGTCATCGAGTGTGGTGTCAAATGAAAGCTTGTGAAAACACGAGTAAAAAATATATATATAATGTAATAACATACTTGAGCACACTTTTCTTCGTATTACTTTTAAAAAATCGTGAAAAATCGTTGTCCCCTACCTTATCTCGAAAAGTACTGATCAAAAAATTTTGAAAAAATCCCGGAATATTCCCCACGGGTATAGATTGAACGAAAATTATCATTACCTTTAATAATCTATCTGGTATATAAAGAAAACAAAATTTCAAGGTCACCAGTTTTCAGTAAAGATTGTAAACAAACTTTGTTGAAAACTCATTTGGGGTGTGTTTTGTGAAGTCACTGATCATTTTATACCACCCTAACAATTTTTTTTATTTTAAAAACAATCAACGTACGGAACACTAATTGTGCAAGTTCAACTTGCACTTGACCGGTTATTATATCTTGAATTATTTTTATTCAAAGTACCTACCTCTCCTAATTTTTCAACTTTTGATAATAAGTACCGAAATGACTTGATGATTTTGCATCATAGAGATATTAGAATAGAGGAGAGAAAATATATAATGTGCTATAAGCGAAAGCGTATAGTCGTTAAAAAGAGAAGGAAATAGTATGAGACAATTCTATCTCTTTTATTTTTCCTTGTCCTTTGTTGGCTCTGGACGAAATACGAATAACATTCTCGCGCGGGGCATGCGCCGAGTAAGAGAGACGAGAGACAGAATGACTCTCATATTATTTCTAGGAACACCAAACTTTTCGCAAGAACTTACCTCCTCTATTCTAATATTTCTATGTTTTGCATATTTCTTTTATTTTTTGTTGTCATATTTTGCTCCTTAAACCATCACATTCTTATACCCCAAAATAGTCTAAATTGAGGTAGGTCCAGCACCTGGTTAGTCGCTGCGGACGTCAAGGCCACTGTCTTGGAATGGTGAGGGCTGACGCTGTTTTTTATAAACGGAACAAATTTGTGTTTGAAGGAAGAAAAGACTTTTTGTCTTTTAATGTTTTTAAAGGTCTTTTAGATTCTTAAGGTTTAACTACGCACGATTACATTGGGGCTTTTTTGATTGAGAATGGAAAGAAAAAGCCAGGTATTGCCTGAAATGTGAGGCGTTCATTGTTTGGAACTTAAACATGATGTCAGTTGTACCTTTTATTGTTTTGCGCATAAAGTACATAATTTCTGTTAGGAAATTTCTTCATAGCACCATCGTACATATTTTGGTACAATTTAAGGTGTTTTTTGAAAATGAAATCGTTGCCCTCTAACAGAGAGTTAATAGTATAAAATATTTAGTTTTCCAAATAACACATGATATTACTTAAGACTTTACTACTGTAAATATAATTTAACAAATATATTATCAAACGGATATACCTATATCGACAGGGAAAATAGTATTTCGGAATTGTGTCGGTATATTTTTTAAAAATACGTTAGTATTTCTTTCTCTAATTTACGAAATAAACTATGCCGATCGTATCAAAATAATAATTTGTAAAAAAAAAAAATGTAGTCTGAAAAATGACTGTTAAGAGTCTACGTGGTCAATTTTTAAAAGGCATCTAGGCTAGTATATACATATTGGCTTTCGGGACATCACCTTGATGTGCGGGCACCTTTTTTAGTATAACTTCATAAGAAAATGGATTTTCAAGATAGTATCATAATTTTAAAAATCATTTGCCAAACAAAAGGCAATATGTTTTTGGTTTCAAAATTTTATGGGTGTCCAATATTGCTTTTATTAGCATTCATTATTTAGTTACTGTACCCGTTGGTCGTAACAAGGTTCAAGGGCCGTAGAGGCTTATGGATCAAAATGGTTTTTTCTTTATGAAAAAAAAAAGAAACACTAAAGACAGAATTATTGATAAAGGGGGCATTAGTCGACAAACAAAACCCTCTTGCACTTGAACTCTAAACGTTTGAATCCCTCTCTACATAATAAACCAAAAATTGATGACCGCAGGGGAAGGGGAAGATTTAAGAAAAAAATAACTACCTACTGTGAAACTTTAACAACTAGACTCTCAATTTAAAAATCAATGACCGAAGGCTTAAACATTTTGCATACAATGCTATACCTAAATACACAATAAAATAAAACAAATATCAATAAAATCACGAACACGTTAACATAGTTATGTTAGCGCATCATTAACAAAAAAGTGTGTCTAGAAAACCGATACTTTGGTTTTTTTAGACCAGTCTATATATATATATATATATATATATATATATATATATATATATATATATATATATATATATATATATATATATATGTATTATTATATATATATATATATATATATATATATATATATATATATATATATATGTATTATATATATATATATATATATATATATATATATATATATATATATATATATATATATAATAAGCCTTCTTCCATCCCTCTTGATTATGCGTCTTTCTGATCCATCCTAAACCAGCCGTTCTTTTCATCTTTCCATCTTGTTTGGCCTTCTTCTGGACCTTTGCCCCAGCCATGGCCTCCATTCTTATATTCTTTTATTCCATCTCTCATCTTGTTGTCTCATTGTGTAATTGGCCTATCTTCATTTCAAACCTGCTACCTGGTCTCTTACGTCTATCACTTTGGTCTTTTGTCTTAAACTTTCGTTTCCGATTCTGTCTTGTAATTTTATATTCAGCATCTGGCGTTCCATTGCTCTCTGTGTTTTACTGAGTTGGTCCTTCATTTTCTTCGTCAATGTCCATGTCTGGGCCGCGTAGATGAGAACCGGTAGAATACATTGATCGAATACCATCTTTCTTAGTTTCAGAGGAATTCGTTTATTGGTTAGTATTTTTTTTTGTTTGCCAAATGCTGCCCATGCCAGTCTGATTCTTCTCTGTACTTCTGCCGTTTGATTTTCTTTTCCACACTTTATTATTTGCCCTAGGTAGATGTATTCCTGGACGTATTCAAGTGTTCTGCCCTCTATTCTCAAGTCTCGCGGGCTATCTTTGTTTGTCATAGCCTTTGTCTTATCTCTATTCAGCAGTACTCTTACCCTCTCTGATTTGTTTTGTAGTCTAGTAATGATTTCCTGTAGGTCATCAAAATAATCTGATATTAGCACTACATTATCAGCATAACGCAGATGATTTAACTTTTGTCTATTTATACTGATCCCCTTTTTTTCCCATTCGAATTCCTTGAAAATTTCTTCCAATGCTGTATAAATAGTTTTGGGCTCATGGAATCTCCCTGTCTTACTCCGCGTTTGGTAGGTATAGGATTTGTTTTTCTATCTGTTTCCACTAACATTTGATCATTGTTGTAAATTGTTCTTATGAGCTGAGTATATCTATAGTCTACTCTGCTGTTATACAAGGCTCTTTCCACGGCCCAGTTCTCGATACTATCAAAAGCCTTTTGATAATCTATAAATACCAAGTACAACTTTAAGTTATATTCTGTTGCTTTCTCTACTAAGGTTCTGATAGTTACGAGATGATCACAAATACTAAAACTCTTCCTAAAGCCAGCATGTTTTTCAGTCTATTAATTATTCTTTTGGTAAACAATTTGTATATTTGTGAAAGTAATGATTTTGGACGGTAATTGTCTAACTCAGTCTTATCACCTTTTTTAAAAAGTAAAATTGTTGAAACTGTGATCACATTTTCTGGTATCTTCTCTTTTTCTAGACATTTATTGAATAAGAGCTTCAGCACCTGTACCACCAAGTCTCCTCCTTTTTTCATTAATTCTGTTAATACTCCGTCAGATCCTGGTGTTTTATTGTTTTTCATAGTTTTTAGTGTTGTTAATATTTCTTCATCTCTCATTTCTCGTATTTCTTCTAAGTTAACTTTTATTATCTTTTTATTTCAACGTTCTTTGAGATCATTTGGTGGGCAGTTTTTTTGTTCATGCAAGTTTTGATAGTATGTTTGTATCATGTGTGTTGTTTTTTCTCGATCTTTCACATCGTCTCTATTTTCATCTTTTAAGTTTTGTACTGTAGTTTTTCCTAGGCTTTGTCGGTGTGCTTTCATGTTTTTGTTCTGTTCTACAATTTTTTCTATCTTTGTCTCTAACCGTTGTCTTTTATCTTCTTTAATGGACTTTTTAAGTTTTGTTGGTTTCTACAAACTGAATACTATTTCGCTTTCCCTGGGCTAGCAGTCTACATCTTTCTTCAAACAGTTCTTCCGCTTTTATGCTCAATATTTTCGTTTCGTTGCTCTTCTTTTAGCTATTTTTACCAAGATATTCGTCAGTGTTTCATTTATTTCGTTTATGTTTTTGTTATCAAGGTCATCGATTTTAGTTAATTCTTTTCTTATTTCATTTTTGTATTCTGCTTTCTTTACTCTTAAGATGTGTATATCAATTTTTGGTTTCTTTCTTGGTATCAGTTTTTTTCTTTCTCTGCGTTCGTTCATCTCTATTCTTTCTAAGATTATTCTTTGGTCATTTTCCGTGTTTATTCTATTTATATATATATATATATATATATATATATATATATATATATATATATATATATATATATATATATAGATATATATATATATATATATATATATATATATATATATATATATATATATATATGTATACATATATATGTATATGATATATATATATATATATATATATATATATATATATATATATATATATATATATATATATATATAGTATATAGTATATAGTATATAGTATATAGTATATGGAATTCACTAGGAGATGTGCTATTAAAATAATAATAATAACCGGCCAAGTGTAAGTTGAACTTGCGCAATTAGTGTTCCGTACGTTGATTGCTTTTAACATAAAAAATTTTGTTACAGAGGTATAAAATGATCAATGACTGCACAAAACACACCCCAAAAGAGTTTTCAACAAAGTTTGTTTCCGGTCTTTGTCGAAAACTGACCTTGAATTTTTTTTTATATACCAGATAAATTATTAAAGTTAATGCACACGTGATAATTTTCGTTCAATCTACACCCTGTGGAGAATATTCCAGAATTTTTTCAGAATTTTTTTGATCAGTACTTTTTGAGATAAGCCAAAGGCCAGCGATTTTTGGCAATTTTTTTAAAATACTACAAAGAAAAGTGTGCGCAAGTATTATATTATATATATTTTTGAACTCGTGCTTTTACAAGCGTTCATTTTACACCTTATTCGATAACCTAGTAATTTTTTTTTCACTTCCGATTTCATTCCCCAAAACTAACCCCCTAAGTCAAAATTTAACTTTCACAACTCTACGGCTCTGATGAGGTCATTCCTATATTAGTGCCAAATTTTAACTTTCTATGTCAAATAATTTCGGAGAAAATTGAGTGTAACAGACAGACAGACATACAAACATACATACGCTGAGTGATCTTATAAGTGTTCCATACGAAACACTAAAAATATCTCTTTTTAATTAGGTACAAACCGTCTCTATATATTATCTAGTGCTAAAAAGAGGACTTACCCTATTTAAGAGTACAACAAAAGGTACTAGGGTTTTTTAAAAGCAATATGCTTGGTGTAATTCCATTAATTTGTACAAAACTTTATATCGTCAAACTGAATGTATGACATAAGTCAAAACTTAATGGAAAAGAAACAGTAAATATTTTGACATCATAATAATTACGATAATTGGCTTTTATTTCAATGTTATAAAATCAGAGACCTAAGTTATATTCTAACAATATGCTGAAATGCACTTAATACAGATTTCCTTTGTCTGATACCGTTCTGCATGGTAATTATTAAATAGTTTATAAATATATGTAACCATGCCAGTGCAGGACGAGTGTGTTGAAAAATCTAGTTTAAGAAAGTATCTGTTCAAGAACCAAAAAAAATAAAAGTTTTTAGAATTCAATCAAAAGTTGTTTTTTAAAAACGTTATAGTCGCTCCCACGATTAGAACTGGCGCAGTCGGTAGGATATTTCGACAGAGTCAATCGCGCAGTGTGAATTTTCGACAGAGTCAATAAGTTGCATCGCGCCAAACAGATTCTGGTTCGTCTCAACGATTCACGGAAAAGAACGGAAACAAAATTAGACAGATATCAGCCCTCCAGGTCCAAGCTACAGCTTTGCCATTGACAGTGTTCTTGTTTCTTCATTTAGTTTGAACGCTCGAACATCAGCCATCAATATAAATATCCGCAGACAGCCGTTCAAGTTATCAAAGACCCCATAGCTTTGCGCAGTGGCATTATCGTAACCAATGATGTTTATCCGAAGTGCGATTATTGCTGGAAGACGCTAAGAAGTAGAAGAATTGCTAGACAGCAGCGATCAAGGTACTGGTTAAGGCGACGCCCCCCTCCTCGTGGACTCCTAGCGGGCAACGACGGATAGGCGATAAGACGAAGCTTTTGGGTTCGAGCAAGTGCAATAAGATCCTATCTACGGCTAAGAGGCGTTTTTGGGGGTGGGGTTCCTCCCCTATTGTAGAGTGTGTGTGAAGCAGAGGTGTGCATAAAGGAGACTGAAAAGCTCCGTTTTGGGCGATCAGGGGCGATTGCGCCCCCTTTTCAATGAGAAAAATCAGGATGGAAAAAAATACTTTCCTCCGATGATGAGGATAGACAACAAGCAGCAATGGCGGCAGGGGCAGTGACAGCAGGAAGTTCGAATTTGGTAGCAGGCACTACTGGCACGATTAAGAAAAGAAAAATCTTAGAGTCAGAAAGCGAAGAAAATGACTTTAACAGAGAATCGAACAGCGTAAAAGAGGCCCTAAACAAAATACTTAACGCGCTCAAAAACGTCTGCCTTTCGAATGAGTTCAGAAAAAATCTGACCAAAGAAATACGTGGCATAAGGAGCTCGATTGGCAAAATGGATAAAATTTATGCTAACAGAGAAGGTGATCGCTCAAAAAATTCAAATCAGGGTAACAAAACTCTTATTGGTGCGGCTCAACGAGACAAGCATCGCTCAAGAGTCATAGTGGTATCTAGGGAAGAACAAAGTTCATCCTTTTGGAAGAAGAAACAAAGAAGTCACAAAGAAACAAAGAAGTCACAAAGAAACAAAGAAGTCACAAAGAAACAAAGAAGAAAGAAACAAGAAAATCACAACAGCAAGGCATGAACCCGCAGAGTCTCCTTCTGTAAGTGAAAATTCAATTGACATTTTTCAGAAATCAACCAGTGAATCCACGCAGTGGAAAAAAGCAAATTTTTCCCTTTTCAAACAATTTTCTTTTCAAGCAATTTTGCTCACGTAGTGAGTTCCATTTACAAGCTCACGCAGTGAGAACAGCAGAACCAATTTTTTTTTTTCTTTTCAGAAGCACTCACGCAGTGAGATCAACTATACAAACTCACGCAGTGAGGATTTCAAAAAATAAGAGCAGAGAATTTCGAGGCTGAAGGCAGGAAATTTTTGAAAATCACGCAGTGAAATTCAAAAAATTCACGCAAATTTTAGTTTTAAGGCAATTTAATTTTAAGGTGTAACTTTTATTTTACATATTTTTATATATTTATATATACATATTTTTACATATTTTTAAATTTTCTTGAAATTTTTGAAATTTTATTTTGATAATAATGGCAAACCCTAACTATAATTTAATCCGTTACCAAGCTGACAACATTCCCTCATTCGATGGAAATACCAAATTAATAACGAGATTCATTAATGCCAGTGATAATTTCTTAAATAACCATATGAACAGAGGAGATCCAAATGCCCCAATAAATGTGTGTCTATTTGATACCATTTTGTCAAAATTAAGCGGAAGAGCAGCAGAATTGATTGCTTCCCGTGTCGAATTAAATAACTGGGACTTAGTAAAGAACGCGATAGTACAGACATTCTCAGATAGACGTTCGATTGATTGTTTAATATAGGACATCATAACGTTTAAAATCGAAAAAAATGAATCCATTAAACAGTTTGGAATCCGTTTACAAGATGCACGTAGCTTACTGTTTGCAAAAATCAACATGGAAAACGTAGCCCGTAATATAAAAATTCTAAAAATTCAGGAATATAGCAACTTAATCTTGAAAGCTTATATAAATAACCTACCATATAATATGCAGCTAGTAGTAAGACTAAAAAATCCCTTATCGCTTGAACAAGCAATGAGCTTTGCTCAAGAAGAAGAAAACTTCATACAATATAAAAATCGAGGTAACTTAGTAACTAAAATCAATCAAAATACCTCAACGAGTCAAAATACCCAAATGAGTAATCCACTGACAAATCAAAATTTAAGACCCCAGAACGTTCCACATATGAACAGATCAAATAATAATAACCCTTACCAATTTTTAGGGTACGGTCAATTCCGATATAACCCTCAGAGAAATGTTCAAAACCCAAATATTCAAAGACCACAAAATTTCCAAAATCAACAAAATCGCATGATAAGACCGAATTTACCTTTATATCCGCTGAGACAAAATAATTTCTCGCAGAAAAATAACAATTTTCAACAACCATCCTACCGTGGAATAAAAGACAAGCAACATTTTCCATAGTTAGATCAAATCAACCCCGACCTATGGATATATTTACAGCGATTCAAGAAATTTACAGCGATTCAAGAACAACGTGAATCGCTTTTTCCGCACTCGTGCCGCTCCTGGAGCGCTTTAGGGACTTCCCTGCAGCACGTGAGCTAGACCCATAAAAAAAAAAATGTCATCAGGAAACGCAGTCTTACATCGGAATCAACCCCAAAGAAAATTCCTTGCAGAGGAATTGTACAATCAAATGATTGAACGTATAAATAATACGGAACCCACAAATTTTTGACCCAAATAGTACGGAACCCACAGATTTTGACCTAAATAATACAGAACCTATCGATTTCGAACCAAACGAGTATAATGACGATTATTACCCAGAAATGCAACAAAATGATACAGATTGGAAAACTCAGTATGAGAACGAATTTCTTAATGCCCAATCTGATGAAAATTTTCATTTAAGCCAGGAATTAATACAGACGAGTTGATAATACTAAATACAAACTCGGATAACCAATTACCAGTGATATATTTACCCGAAATGAATGCATACTTTTTAATTGATACCGGTAGTGGCAAAAGTTTCATTAAACCAGAATTAGCTTACGAAATATTTCCCGATTTTATTGAAAACGAATTTTTTACTGTAAAGACAGCCCACGCAATTTCTAGTCATAATGAAATCATGAATATTCCAATATTTCCCTCTTTTAATTGTCCAAATTATCACAAATTTTATTTATTCGATTTTTCCCCAAATTATGATGAATTATTAGGCATAGACTTTTTAACCCACATAAATGCACAAATAAATTTGAGAGAATCCAGATTAGAATCTATAAATGCCAATCTACCCTTATATTTTAACAAAAATCCAAAAAGACCATGTGAATTTATTATTCCCCCGAGAACGCAACAAATTATAAAAATTCCAGTAAATAAAAGAATGGAATAGGAATCTTGAATTATGAAAAAGTAGGAAAAGCAGAAATACCTGAAGCTATTGTAAAAATAGAGAACCACCATGCTCTAACAACAATTATTAACTCCAGCGAAAACCCTATGAAGATCACAATATTCGAACCCTTTGAGATAGAAAAATTTGAGGAAACAGAATTAAATTTTGTAGAAGAAAACTACGAGGAAGATCAAAAAATTGATATTTTGAGAAAACAAAATTTGAAAAATTTAAGATTGGATCATTGTAATCAAGAAGAGTACGACGCAATGAGAAAATTATGTTACGAGTATAGAGACATATTTTATTGCAAAAATACACCCTTAACCTTTACCAACAAAGTTAAACATCAAATCTAGTTGAAAGATGAAACACCTCTTTTCGCTAAGACATATAGATATCCCCATATACATAAAGCAGAAGTAAAAAGACAAATCTCTGAAATGCTAAGAAATGGAATCATCCAAGAGTCAACTTCACCTTGGAGTAGCCCAATATGGATAGTGCCGAAGAAAATGGATGCATCAGAACAACGTAAGTGGAGAATTGTGATAGATTACAGAAAATTGAAAGAGAAGACCATAAATTAACAATTTCTCATTCCCCAGATCAATGACATATTGGATAAACTTGGAAAAGCACAATATTTCAGTACATTAGACTTAGCAAATGGATATCATCAAGTAGAAATGTATCCTAACGATACACTAAAAACAGCATTTTCGACTGATAAAGGACATTGCGAGTTTAAGCGAATGCCATTTGGACTTAAAAATGCCCCCGCAACATTCCAAAAAATTATGAACAGTGTTTTACGAGGATTGCAGAATGAAATATGTTTTGTTTATCTTGACGATATAATTATATTTTCGACATCATTGCAAGAACACACAGACAGATTGAAGAAAATATTTGAGAGACTAAGAAAGCAAATTTAAAGGTACAACTATATAAGAGTGAATTTCTACATAGAGAAATCGCATATTTAGGACGTCAGGTTACGAATAAAGGTATAAAACCGAATCCATAGAAAATAGAGGCAGTTAAAAAATTTCCAATTCTAAGAACTCAAAAAGAGATAAAATCATTTTTAGGCTTAGCAGGCTACTACAGAAAATTTATCAAAGACTTTGCTAAAATTTCTAAACCCCTTACGAAATGTTTAAAGAAAGGATCTAAAGTAAACCACTCTCCAGAGTTTATTAATGCATTCGAACATTTAAAAAAGTTATTAATAAACTCACCAATATTAAAATACCCCGATTTCGAAAAGCCATTCGTATTAACAACGGACGCATCAAATATAGCCCTTGGAGCAGTTTTATCACAAGGTAACCCTCCAAATGATAATCCTATAGCTTATGCTTCTAGAACATTAAATGACACAGAACAAAAATATTCAACCATAGAAAAAGAACTTTTAAGTATAGTATGGGCATGTAAATATTTTAGGCCATACCTATACGGAAGAAAATTTAAAATCTATACAGACCACAGACCCTTAGTGTGGTTATTCAATTTGAAAGAGCCAAATAGCAAATTAGTGAGATGGAGACTAAAACTAGAAGAGTATGACTATGAGATTATTTATAAGAAAGGAAAACAAAATACTAACGCCGACGCATTGTCAAGAATTCCAGTAAATGCGATAGAAAACGAATCTTTAATCAATTATCCAGGAAACATAGACCAGGAGATTTCAGAATTCTTATCCGACAATTACGACCCAACTAAAATTTTCGAAGAAAAAGTACAAAAAGTAATCGCAGAACTTGAAAATCCAAAAGAAATTAAAATTATGATTGGCGCAAAACCAAAAGACACGATTATAACTGACGTAAAATCAAAAAAGAAAGGAAAAATAAATATAATTTCAGACATTCAAATTTTACCCCCGTATAAAGATCGAAAATCTATTAATACAGTTCATACCACGAAGGCGGAAAATAACCACTCAGGTTTAACACTCTTAGATAGACGAAATAATTAATAACAAGAAAAATCAAATAATTCTAAAAAAATCACCATATAGAGAATATAGTAAAATTGACAGAGAAACATTTGATGAAAATAAAATCATAAGAGCAATCTTACCGATGTCTCTAGAAAAAATAATTCAATTTTTAAAAGAGTATCTAAACGACAAAACAACTCATATGTACTTCTTATCAAAAGAGTTAAGACCCTTAATCAATAAGGCTATGATTAACAACTTTCAAAACTACAAACTGATAGAGTGCACAAAACTCATTAATAATGTGGAAGAAAATGAAAGAAAAACTACTCATCCAATACAAGCACGAAGGAAAAAAACAAATCATCGAGGTATAGAAGAAACTATAAAATACCTAAAAACCAATTATTATTGGAAATCACTAAAAACGGACGTCACCGAATACATCAATAATTGCGAAACTTGTCAATGAACAAAATATAATAGGAGACCAATCAAACAATCCCTTATAATAATGAAACACCTAGCAAACCATTTGAAATTATTAATATTGATACCTTAAAGATTGGAAAAGACAAATTTTTAACAATCATTGACAAATTTTCAAAATTCGGACCAGCTTTACCCTATTTAGGAGACGCAATATCATGCAGTGACCAATTAGTACGATTCTTTTCATTTATGGGAATCCCTAAAAAAAATAATAGCGGACAACGGGACCGAATTTAAAAACGAAGTCGTAGAAAACTTACTTAAGACGCACGACATCGAGATACATTTTACAACCCCTTATCACCACGAAGCCAATTCACCCGTAGAACGCTTGCATAGCACTCTAATCGAACATATTAGAATCTTAAGAGAGAAAGCTGCTCAAACGGACATTACAAATTTAATGCCATATGCTATAGTGGCGTATAACAATACCATCCATTCAGATATGAACTTTACCCCGCAAGAATTGATATTAGGACATACAAATTCAAGAGAACCTATGAATTTAATACACTCTCATGTAAATACGGAATATTTGCACAATCATAAAAATAACACCCAGATATTATTTGAAAAAATAAAAGAAAAATCTCAAGCAAAGAAAGAGAAAGCAATTACAAAGCAGAACGATAAGAAAACTGAGATAAAACCAAAAATTGGAATGCAAATTTACAAAAAGACAGATCAACCGTCTAGCAAAGTAAAAAACAAATTTTCAGGAATAACCAAAATTTTAGAAAGGAATAAATTTGAAATAGAAAATCCAAAGACGAAAATAAAGGAAACCATTCACATCAATGAAACTAAAATGAAAGCCATTGTTGTAGATATTGGTACACCCTCACAACCCTCACACCAGAGCCAACGATGTAAAACTTTACGAATTAAATAACTACCCAGGAATCCTACCATATAAAATGGGAACAGCCAAAATAAAGACAAATTATTGGACCTTTGTACAGGAATACAACATACAACTCTTAATTACAGTTTGAATCTCTTCAAGAACAATTTAAATATATGCTGACAACACTGAAGAACAGAAGTGAATACCAAAAGGAATATCATAATTCCCTAGTTACAGTAAATGTTATTGAGAACCAAATTAGAAAATCAATAACTCAAATATTACCCTACAGCAGGGTTCAAAAAGTCAAATGAGGAATTTTCAACCCCCTCGGTACAGTTATAAAAAGCATAACTGGTAACATGGATCAGTATGATGCCGAATTAATAAATAAAAGAATTGAAACCCTACAGGTACAAGGTAATGAACTTAAAACATATGCGATAAATCGAATATCTATCTTAGATAAAGCGATTGATAAGTTTCAAAAAATGATATCAAATCTAACACATAATCAATTAATATTGAAATCACGCATAATACAGGTAGAGCAAACATTAAAGGAAATGTCACTTGAGAAAATTAATGATCGACAGTATAACAGAATAATTACTTGTTTAAATCAATTATTCACCCTCTTTCAAGTGATTTACGACACTCTCAATAAGATAGAGATTGCCATTACATTCTTAAAATTGAATACCCTACATAACTCTACAGTAGACCCCAGTGAGTTACTAATAGAGATAAATAATTTAAAAACTCAATTAACAACTGAGAAACTACCTTTCGAAAACTCTCTCCAAAATATTTTATTTTTGGAAAAAATTATAAAAATAAAGAGTTACGCTAACAAAAATAAAATAATATTTTTATTAGAGATACCGCTGGTAGATGATGAAATGTATCAATATTTTCATTTATATCCAGTACCAATCCCTATCAACCATACTTATATGATTAACATCCCTCTAAAACCCTACCTTGCTTTGAACACTAACAACTATCAATACCAAGAAAGAAAATGTGAAGAAATGCAGCCAAATGAATACCTCTGTGAAAAAAGCGAAAGTCAAGCCACCAATGAAGAGCTACCCTGTACCGTGCAACTTTTAAGATATAAAGACAATATAACGCAGTGTCACCCCTTTCAAATTAAAATAATTAAAAATCAAATAACTCAAATTTCAAATAACAAATGGTTAGTAACTACTGCCAAAGAATAACTTATTAGAATAAATTGTCAAAAACTAGAAAAGAATAAACGAATAAACGGTTCTTATTTAATCGAATTACCTATTAACTGTCAAATTCAAATAAATAATATAAATTTAAAATCCTATAATGAAGTAAAACTGAATTATGAAGAGATCGATCCAATGGAACCAAGAAGCGACACATTAACCCTATTTTTAACCCCCACGATATAGACTTGAATAATATAAACCTAAAAGTGAATGACGAAATCAAGGAAGAATTGATGAACCAAAAAAGACATTTAGAAAATATATCTTCTGATATAGCTATAAGATATAATAGTGTATGGATAACAATTACCTATATATTAATTGTATCGATTTTAATAATAATCATTTCCAAATATATTGTAAGAAGATTGAGGAAATCTAAAAGACTAATTAAAAATAATAATATTAATTCCGATGAAATTGAGTTAGATTTTATAAAAAAATAACCCCAAAGGTTATCTTTTTAACTAGGTCGGGAGGAGTTATATTCTAACAATATGCTGAAATGCACTTAATACAGATTTCCTTTGTCTGATACCGTTCTGCATGGTAATCATTAAATAGTTTATAAATATATGTAACCATGCCAGTGCAGGACGAGTGTGTTGAAAAATCTAGTATCTGTTCAAGAATCAAAAAAAATAAAAGTTTTTAGAATTCAATCAAAAGTTGTTTTTAAAAACGTTATAGTCGCTCCCACGATTATAACTCCTAACATAACCCTTTTTAGGATATTACATAATGAATTAAAAAAACTGCTACGTTACATTTTATGATCCGAATCCTAAAAAGGGTTGTACTTAATTGTTTACCCCTTAACAAAATTGATGTTCTTAAATATCTATGATCATTCCATCTAAGCAATTGTTGATTCTCGGACAATTGTTTTAAAATTTTTTGAAGTTGCACACTAAAAAAACGAATATTATTCTATTCAGCTACCTAACTTCTTCATAAAGCGGTTTTAAGAGCTATTTTCCAATTTTTGGATATCTATAATATATATAAAATGCAACATCTCTCTGTCTGTCTGTCCGTTAGTGCGCTTATCACTGGATAATCACTTATCCGATTTATGTGCTTTTTTTTAAACATACATATGTCCTCTGGCCAGGTTATAGGCTATATTTTATTACGTTAGGTAATGTAAGGAATAAGCAGTGACGATAATAGTGAATCAAGTCGGAAAAATTTCGCCGTTAGATCGTTCTCTTGCAATACACTGCCTAAATCATTAAATATGGAACAATATCATGTAGCAAAGAATATCTATAATATATAAAATGCAACGTCTCTCTGTCTGCCCGTTAGTGCGCTTATCACTCCAGAACCACTTATTCGATTTATGTGTTTTTTTTTTTAATTCATACATTTGTTCTCTAGCCAGGTTGTCTATAATCTTCTATAATATATATAAAATGCTACGTCTCTCTGTCTGTCCATTAGTGCGCTTATCACTGGAGAACCACTTATCCGATTTACGTGCTTTTTTTTTAAACATACATATATTCTCTGACCATGTTATAGGATATATTTTATTACGTTACGTAACATAAGGAATAAGCAGTGACGATAATAGTGGATCAAGTCGGAAAAAAGTTTGCCGCTAGCGCGTTCTCTTGCAATACGCTGCCTAAACCATTAAATATGGAACAATATCATGTAGCAAAGAATATAATATATATATATATATATATATATATATATATATATATATATATATATATATATATATATATATATATATATAAAATGCAACGTCTCTCTGTCTGCCTGTCTGTTTGTTAGTGTGCTTATTACTCAAGAACTAATTATCCGATTTGCATGATTTTTTTTAAAACATACGTATATTCTCTGGCAAAGTTATAGGATATATTTTATTACGTTAGGTAACATAAGGAAAGAGCAGTGATGATAGTAGTGATTGAAGTCCACGCGAGCGGAGCTGCGAGCACGGCTAGTCTTTTTATAAAAGGTACGTAACCCAGATTTGCTCGCAATCGTTCCAAGCCGAGCGCTCATCATGCCCAAATACTTACGTGGTAAGACATTATTATAAAATAAGTTATGCCCGGGCTACTAGCTTTACTGCTCTCATTTAATTCAAATTCATTGTAATTCACTTCTGGAAGTAAGCCTGTATAAAAGTAGAGTTTTTGATGTACTAACAGTATTATTTAAATATACAATTAAAATACTTTTTAAATTAGTTCTACTGCTGTACTCATAACTTTTATATAAATTATCTAATAACAGATTTATGTTTTGCTGAATGCCTTTGAAAGTTTCTTTCACTTATACGACTTATATAACGCTTTATTATTATTGTTAAGAGTCACTTACAAAGTATACATAATTGTATTTCATGTTTTTTGTAAAAAGCTGTCTGTAGTTAAAAGAGGTAAACATGATTGAAGATTATATTTAGTAGATTTAGAGCCTGTACTGTTGGAAGTAACAAATGTTACTTTATTTCTGTATAAATAGTATGCTATTTCCAAGACCACTGTATAAATACGTGATAATATAAATTAAGCTCAGTCAATAAGTTTTAAAAGCTGAAATGAAATAAGATGAATTAATGAGTCGATATACATTTACTCTTCAATATAATTTCCCTTAAGCTCAATACATTGTTTCCAGCGATTTTTCATTTTATTTACCCCATCTCTGAAGTGGTTTTTCCGGAAGACCAGAAATACCCATCTACGGATGCTATCACCTTATCATTTCTTGAAAATCCCTTCCCACATAGAAAGCTTTGGAAACCGACGGAAGTCAGACGGAGCTAGAACTGGCGAATAGGGAGGATGTTCCAGCAATTCGTACTTTAATCCTATCAGTTTCGCCGTTGCCAAAGCACATCTATGAGCAGGTGCATTGTCATGATGAAAGACGATCTTTTTCTTTTTGCAAACCGGACCTTTTCCCACGAATTTTCTCATCCAGCTGGTTCAAAAGGTTTCAATGATACTCTCCTGTGATTATTTTACCGGTTTGAAGGTAACCAATTAACACCACCACACCACATCACTTTGGCTGCTTTGGAGCTGAACTGCCGGGATCAGTCCACTGTGGGATTTGTTGTCGCTGTTCAGGATCATACTGGCAAACCCAAGTCTCATTTATAGTTACAAATTGACGCAAAAAATCAGTTTTATTCTTTGTGCCAAAGAAGCCAAATGTTGTTTGGAAAGTTTCCATCGAGTGTGTTTTTGTTCCGATGCTAGCAAATGTGGCACCCATCTTGTGAATAGCTCATACCTAAAACATTAGTTACGATCTCATGTTCTGAGCTATGTGAGATGCCTATAGCCTTAGCTAAATCATCTAAGCTTAATCGACGTTCTTCGATTACCATATCTTGTATTTGCACAACAGTTTTTTCAGATGTTGCAGTTTTTGGACATCCTGAATGTAGATCATCATTGACGCTTGTACGATCACGTTCAAACTCTAGTGTCCCAGTTAGAAATGAAGGAGTAGATTCCTTTAACACTTTTACTAACTTTGTGTGGATTTCAGTTGCCGATAAACCATCCAAAACAAAGAATTTTATCACTGCACGAAATTCGATTTTTACCATTTTTAAAAAATACTCAAACAGGTCTACTTTAACCAGCTGATACACAATGAATAACTTTACAGATCAACTTGAAAGTGATGCTCTAGAGGTGTCGCTTTCAAAACTTATATACTGACCTGGTACATTAATTTAAAGAAAAAATGGGAAAAGTCGGTACCAGCCAATTTTTGTTCTTGTCATTACTAAAAATGAGACAATATTGTAAATTACTATTAACAAAAGCATGACATACCAATGAGAGGTAAAAATATGATATTTAGAGCCGAAAAATCCTATTAGAATAACTTTCGAGAAAAATAATATATCATTGCCGGCGAAGCCGCGACTACATATTTTGATGGGATTTTTACTGTTTTTAAAGCAATCTTGAAGGCAAATAACAGCTTTGGAATTCAGAAATATTTTATTTTATTAGCTAAAACTAGGTACTTCATTTGTTCGTCCGTTCATGATATTGAGAAAACCAGTAAACCACTTCTGAAAACAGTATGTATTTAATTGTTTCGTCAACATCTGATCCAGTCAATCGATTTTCAGGACAGGTTATATGTGTGATCCTGTTTTTAGGAGGCTTGATAACATGTTGTTCTCGGAGATGCTAACAATAAAATATAGGTGTAAGAGAAAGATAATATGAGGATTCAGAATAGGTTAAAGATAGAAGTGTGTAAAGATAAAAGAGACAGAGTTTATACATATCGTTCATACTTACTAAAAGATATAGATATATTTTACGATATCGTAGTTGATCTTCGCCTTTTATTCTTTGCTTTAAACATTATTTTTTGACGTTCAAAAAGTTAAATCAGAACAAATGTAAATGTTAGCGAAGTTAATTAACTAATATGGTAAAAATAATGTAACAAATAACATTACTTAAAACTGAAGAAAAAAAAATCATTTCAAAATATGTACTTGCATTAATACTAAGATACATCGAAAACTGCTTGATGTAAATGAATATAAGAATGTTTTTATCTATTTTTAAAAGAATGGGAAATTTTATTATGGTTCCTAGAAACGTCATAAACTTCGATCCCTGTGTCCTGTAAAATATTTTTTTTTTGTCTTCGTTTAAACAGTCGCAATGAACCAAATATACTTCTATTTTTCTATGTTAGGAATGTGGAATCTTTGGCACAATGACACCACTAAGTCAGGAGCGATGATTGACTAAAGCTAAACTACAAATCTACCCTATTTATACTTAGCCTAACACCTAAATTACTCAGGCTGAACTAGTGGCATAGGCGAGGCCCCTAGTTCCGGTCAACTAACCAGTAAAGGGGACTATAAGGAATAGATCCTCTGTCTTTACTTAAACTACTTTTACAATTTATAATTTCCATACTTTCGTATGAGTTCAACAATCTCCTATCAGATACATTTTTAATTAGTCTTAGATTATCTAATGTTACAGTATGATCAGCTTCAAGGGCATGTTCAGCAATGCTAGACTTTTCTACTGTATTTTAAAAGTGCTAAATATTCTTTAAATCGTGTTTTAATTGACCTTTTAGTTTGCCCAACATACTTTTTATCGCAATCATTAGAATAAATTTCATAAATTCCACTTTTCTCACAATTAGGAATTTTATCTTTGAGATTTCCTAAGATATTCCTCAGATTGTCTGATGACTTATAGACTAAGGTGAGGTCTACCTTATTAAATACCTTATTGAGTTCCCTGCTATATTTCGGATTATATGGTATAGAGACATACTTGGTCTTATTTTCTTCGCGTATAAAAAAGGTGGAATTCTGAATATTTAACCCGAACTTATGTCTATTTATTAACTTGTTTACTAAGTCATCGTCATGATCATTAACTCTAGTTATATTTCTAATACGATTCCTTTCATTATTGAAGTTTACTCTATGCAGAGGAAAAGTGACCAAACGATGAACTAAAAAAGGTAATACGACTAATTTGTGTTGTTTGCAATCAAATGAATCATATAGATATCAAATTCCATTATTTTCAGTAATTAAAATGGCTAGAAAAGGCAGTTACCCTTTGTTCTTAATTCTGTAAGTGAATTTAATGGAATCATATCGGCTATTTAATTTTGAAACAAAATCATCTATATTTGCTTTATTTGTATCAAAAATAAAAAAAACAGCAAATATAGATAATTTTGTTTCAAATTAAACCGCCGATATGATTCCATTAAATTCACTTACGAAATTGAGAACAAAGGACAACTGCCTTTTCTAGATATTTTAATTATTAAAAATAATAATAGGTTACAATTTGATATCTATAGAAAAGACACAGTAACAGATAGATATATTCCTAATGATTCATTTCATTGCAAACAACACAAATTAGCCACATTACATTTTCTAGTTCATCGTTTGGTCACTTTTCCTCTGCATAGAGTAAACTTCAATAATGAAAGGAATCGTATTAGAAATATAACTAGAGTTAATGATCATGACGATGACTTAGTAAACAAGTTAATAAATAGACATAAGTTCAGCTTAAATATTCAGAATTCCACCTTTTTCATACGCGAAAAAAATAATACCATATAATCCGAAATATAGCAAGGGACTCAATAAGGTATTTAATAAGGTAGGCCTCACCTTGTGAGAAAAATAGAATTTATGAAATTAGTTGTAGTAACGTGAATCGCTTTTTTCCGCACACATGCCGCTCCTGGAGCGCTTTAAGGACTTCCCTGCAGCACATGTGCTAGGCCCATAAAAAAAAATGATTACGACAAAAAGTATGTTGGGAAAACTAAAAGGTCAATTATCCCGATTTAAAGAACATTTAGCACTTCTAAAATACATTAGAACAGAAAAGTCTAGCATTGCCGAACATGCCGTTGAATCTGATCATACTGTAACATTAGATAATCTAAGATTAATTAAAAATGTATCTGATAGGAGATTGTTGAAAGCATACGAAAGTATGGAAATTATAAAATGTAAAAGTACTTTAAATACAGACAGAGGGCCTATTCCTTATAGTTCCCTTTACTGGTTGCTTGACCGGAACTGATGGCCTCGCCTATGCCATTAGTTCCGCCTGAGTAATTCAGGTGTTGGGCTAAGTATAAATAGGATAGATTTGTAGCTTAGATTTAGTCAATCGTCACTCCTGATGGTTAGCGAAACGCGAGTCGAGTGCAAAAATAAAGTGTTTGGTGTAGTGATGATATATATCCCTGTTCTTATTTATAAAACTAAAAATTATATACATACAATACTATAAGGATGTTTTTTTAGGTGATCTATCTAGCTATGAAGAACAAATCGCAGAGCGTAAAAACAAAATTGTTTTCCTACATAATTAGTTGACCATTTTCTTCAAAAACGCATTATTTCGTCCCCCCCTAAAACGAGGCTGTAACGGCTTTCACCTCATCATCTGAGGAAAATTTTCTGTTCCGGGGAACTTTCTATAGATATTCGAACAGGAACAATTTGCAGGGTGCTAAATCAGGGCTATATGGTGAATATTGTAACTCCACAGCTTTAGATAATGGTTTGAACTATGTCAGCCTTTTGGCCCTTTCAGTTGTTGATCAGCAGTAAAATTTTGGTTCTCCATGAATTCTGACGTTGTTTTTTAATGATCTGCATTGGTTTTGTTTTTCTTTAAACCTCTCCATTAGTTGTGGATCATTTTTTCATATATTTAATAAGCAAAATTCAGCCGTAATTCAGGACATCGACGCCATTAACTTTTCAGAAGACGATTGAGTTTCCGCTTTCTTTGGAGGTGAAGAAAATTGAGTTTGAGGATCCGTCGCGTGAAAAATTTTTCACCCCTAAATCTTTTTGCGTCATCTTGAAAACTGTAACTTCAGATACATTGGGTTCTTTGGCAGCACTGGAATCTTCATTCGTCGGTCTGACAAAAGCAAGTCCTTAACAGCCCTAATGGTTTTCTCAGTTCTGGTCATAAAGTACTTTTCTGATCTGAAGTCTCGAATTGACTTTTTTCTTTATAGGAACGAGTTAGAGTAAAATTTATCTCAAAAAATTTGCACCGTCATCGCCATGCACTTAGTATATTTTTCTATTACTAACTTACTGTCCACTTTCTTCTTAACTTTATCAGTGCGTCACGCTCCAAAATAGATTTTATTCACTTACGCATACTTTTGGAAGAAAAAATGTTTCTCTAACCGTCGCGATTGTCCGATAAGATATATTAGATGAAGCAGTGTTTTTCCTTCTCTAAGCATCATCTGCAGTCTGGACTATCTTTGACTCTAATGCTAGCGTGGTGTTTATTCCGGCGTCTTGAAGAATTTTTTCACCATTTTCCGGCCTTTCCTGTTTAGTTTAAGGGGTTACGTCACCTTGGTGCTTGGAAAATAAGGCAGAAAATTATTTTTTTTTTTCACGCAACTATATATATATATATATATATATATATATATATATATATATATATATACATATATACATATATATATATATATATATATATATATATATATATATATATATATATATATATATATATATATATATATATATATATATATATATATATATATATATATATATATATATATATATATATATATATATATACATATATATATATATATATATATATATATATATATATATATATTATAATTTTTAATACATTAAAATTCCGAGTTTCAATCCGTTCGTCTAACAATGGGTTTGCACGACGCTCCGCCAAAGTCTCATTTGGCATTTTCAAGTGCTCTTGATGCTGTTGCTCGATACTGTGATCTTGCCGCTGCACTATGGGACAGAATCGTGCGTACCGTCTCAAAAATCTGTCGTTGATTGAAGTAAATAGCTGAAATTTGGTACGTAGTATCTCTAATGTATATACTATCAAATAATGGTACATTCGTTGTTAATTTTTAACCGCGTTCACGTCTGTATTTTTTTTGTTCCTTTTTTTTTTTGTTTTTTTTAATGTTTGTTACAATATTACTCCGCCATTTGTGAACCGATTTTAAAAATTCCTTTTTTTGTTTGAAAGGTATTGCTTGGAGTTGGATCCCATAAATTTTTTTTGGAAATCGGACGGACAAAATGTCCGTCCGAAAAATTAATTTTTGAATATCTCGGCCGATTTTCAAACCGATTTTCAAAATTCTTTCTTCTTTTTGAAAGAATTTGTCAACAGGCTGAACACACAAAAAAATTTCGGAAATCGGACGGATATTTTGTCCGTCCAAAATATTGATTTTTAGATAACTCTATTGAAAATTTATGAAAATCGGAGGGAGGAAGTCGGTTTTCTTTTTTGCGAGAATTATTTTATTTATAATATATAAAAAAATAATACAAAAATAAAAATGACACTTTTTCATACAAAAACATAGTTTACTTAACTTATTGAATGATAATTATACAGTTTAATGATATACACTATTATTTCGTATTTTTGTTAATATTACATATGAAAATAGCATATAATAAATGACAAACATCTATTAATCCACTACATAAAATAGAAAAAAAAATAAAACTACAATTTAAATATCTAAGAGGTTCTTGGTTTCGTCTAACAGTTCCTTGGCAACAGTGACTGATGGTTTTCTGATACTTGATATGTATGGGTCTGATGTAAATAAAAGACCATGAAATACGTCTTCATTCGTTGCGGACCTAGAGCACTTTCTAGCGTGACATAATCTGATATTTTTGTAATCTTTATTACGAGATTCTTGGGCATCCTCAGATAAATTACCAATAGGCAGAACAGCAAAATGTCTAATTATACTTTCCCCATGTATTAAGATCTCATGTACTGAAGAAGCCATGTTATACCACATATATTGTGTAACGTACAATTGTGCAGTAGCGCGAGTATATTCACCAAATTTTTTTGGATTTACAGCAATACCGCATGCCAAAGTCTGAGGAATAACATAAAACCTCTTAATAAGATCCTCATTAACTCCTGTTATTTCTGAAGAGCAGTAGTAGTTCTCAAAAAAAACGTCGAGCTGTATTGCCGTTATTGCTATTTCCACTTCCTTGCCGGGGTTTATCAACATGCAAACCCATTCGGCTTCAAAATACACTTTGTACAAGTTTTTTCTTGTCTTCTCTACTTTTTTTCTCTTCCGGAGTTCTCGCAGCCCATTTTTTAAACGAATGATTATATGAAATATGTAAATCTAACTCCATGCACCTAATCCATGCATGCAACGTCGACAAAGCGTACTCGTAAGCATTCATATTATCTGGCTTTGATTCAATCTTCTCCAAATTATTCATATCGCTTGGTTTAGCCCCACACACTGTACACACAGCTCCAGAACTTGTGTCAGTTAGAACTTGTGTAACTTTTCCATCCACCATAGTTAAGAACAGCTCGTGACTTATTTCAATTAGCTGGTCCCCCATGAGTATCTCAGAAATTTTCAAATTATTAATTTGACCCCGAATATCACCGACCACCGAACGGGTTTTTCTCGGGCGTTTCTTTTGCAAATTCCATCAAAATTGGTCGGCAATATCAAATACAAGAGCAAGCCGGATTTTGCCAAAGAACCTCTTTTGTTTCTGTATCAATCAGCTTTATTGGTACCACAGACGCTATAAATAAGTTTGCATCTGAGACCAAGTTACTTTCATCTGTTAAAATTTGTTTATATTCACCGATGAACCATCACATCCCCATTTCGTAAACAATTTAAGATTTCTTCTTGTTGGGTTGTAAATATTTTTAATTTTTAAGATACGGGCAGTAGTGTGATCTAGCAAATCTTGTAGATTTACTTTAGCGCCTGTATCGGTTATTTCAACGCTGGAGGGTGGAGGATAACACAGTTTTTTTTTTGCGTTTGTTAATGTATTATATGACGGCAATATATCGAAGTTTTTGTTAATCAGACTTGCTCGAAGTAATCCGTATTGTGATTTCGAAAGATCTAAATCAGCAAAAAGACTTAAAGCTTCATCCGCCGTAAAATATGTTGCATTGCGAGTTTCATGCAACAATTTTTCCTTTATGATCTTTTTTTCATCTCTATCACAATTCCGCATCATTGCAACAACAAAAGCTTCTTCCAATTCTCCTTCAGACTGCAATCCTTGGACGTACGCGTTATGTATATTCTCGAGTCCATATTCTTGGATTAACTCCATATTCTTCCTTTTTTTCGATTTCTCTGACAGATCTTCATAAGACTTTGATGGACGTCCAAGTTCTCCAGATGTTGTAGGTTTGATATCCATTGGTATTTCGTCGAACTGTACCTTAAATTCACTGTCTAACCACGTTGTATTTTTATCAAAGAAACGTTCTTTAGTTCGGTTAGATGTGGTTCAGCGATTGTTAAAAGCTGATATAAGCGATTTTTGAATACTTTTCACAACTAATTCACTTTTTGAAGATGATGGTGTTCTTCTAAGTATTTTTGAATATCTTCTCTTTTTGTCCCATGGTCAATGAAAAATTCGCATAATACTTGTCGAGGCACAACAAATTCACTCATTTTGTTGTATAGGTACTTCGCAAATATTGTTTTTACCGAGGTTGGTGAAGACTCTATGTCGAAGCACAATAAAGTACTGGGAAATGACAATTAAATCAATAACTTTTATATTTCAATTCCGTGAGATATTATTATCTGCGGGTAATCACATATTTATCGCGTTCTTATATGATATGATATTATTTCCAATAACAGTATTTCCACCTTACCTAAACTTTAATTTAGGTAGTAATCTATATTTATATATAAAACAAAAAATGTTTCTACCTACCCAAGGCAGCTCTACCAGGTAGTAGCAGCTCGGTAATAGCAACAAAGCCGAAAAAAATCATATGTATTTTGTTGGTAGAAAATGCCAAAAATCACGAGAGCTTCTCTCAAAAAAACAACTACTTTATGTATGTATGTAGTTCATTCTCTCAAAAAACAACCACTTTATGAATGTATGTAGTTCAATGCGGTAGTTTGTAAACAAAATTTTGACAACTTGCTGGGATGTAAACAATAGTCACCTGTTCTAGTGATATTACCTGGTAAAGCTGCCTTGTACCTACCTACCCTACATATCTACCTGCCTACCTATGTCCGCTATAGACGCTAGTAGACAATATTATTTAACAATAATATGTCAGAAATAATCTATTTTTCGAAAAAATCTCCTGAATCAAATCTTAAAATTTTTTTTAAATATTTTGCATTTCCCTCCCCATCAGGTATTTTTCGTTCCATTTAAAGGGGGGCAGATTGGGGCAATTTTTTTTTTTTTGCCTTGATTTTTATATGAGCTGCTCTATGTGATGGTATCAAAATTACGACATCGGCAGACATCGTCTGTCAAAAGTCTATTTAAAGTTTATAATAAGGTTAGGATATTTGATACTGCAAAAACAATCGTGTACCTCTCCAGTTTTTACATAAATGTCTACTTAAATACTTTTTTTAAATAAGGTACTTAATAACCATTCTAACCATATATCACACTTACATATTTGCATGGAAAATAATGAAAATATGACCATGTAAACTGGTTCAATTCTGTTTTACAGAATCGACATTATTTTGAGCGACAACTTGCAAGTCAAGTTTTATTAAGAAAAAATGAGAAATAATCTATTTTAAATTCTATATAATATGTATTAGACATTCTGTTAGATATGTGCATGAACAAAATATTCAATATCGAACATTCGCAAAACCTATTTTCGGGACGGTACTCACGATTCTGTCCCATAGTGCGCTGCTGCCATTCGAAGCTAACTGAGGACTCTTATTACATTCCACATTATAATTTTTATTCTTCACAAATACAATATAGTTTTAAGAACAAATTAAAAAAAATATATATTATCTTATCTTGTAGGACTCGCTACTGAAAATCCTTGTTACCGATGGAATCTTTTTCTCAGTCAGGAACTAAAATCTGACATAGCATCATCTGTACCTAATGGTATAACTAGTGGTTCTACAATTTGGTCTATTGATGAATCTAGTGTCAACATTTTATCTTTTTCTTTAATTAAGTGTTCAACACATTTTTGCCAGTTTTCTGGAGTGACATTACATATTGCTTTTGCAAATAGATTTTTAAGGTCTGTTAATTTGTAGGTCACATTGTGTCTAGCCACTTCGCTTTTTACTCATAGCTTTTTACTTGAGCCCAAACAAGCTCTATAGGATTAAGCTCACAGTAGTATGGTGGCAAGCGAAGAACAGTTATATCCAGAGTTTTGGCAGTTTCGTCGATAATGTATTTATTGTACTTTTCTTTGTTTATTAAAACTTCATGTTTGACTAATTGTATTAACTCGCGTTTAACATTGTCATTATAGAATAATATATTTCGCTGAGTTAACCAAGACTGTATATCACGTTTAAGCCATCCCATCGTGGGAATAGTAACTTGCATTATCCATAACAATTATTCAGCTTCAGGGAATCAAATCTATCATGTCCTCATGGTAATCTCTCGTTTTTTTTTTTTCGATTCGAATGTAAGCAGTCCGCCATTAACGAAACCGTGGATACTCCCTATATATGTTATAAATAATCGGCGTCCTTTTCCAGATGGTGGACGAAGACCGGTTGACCAACCTTCCATAAAAGCTTGTCTTGAACTCAAAACTTTTTTGTCCTGCCAAAACTTATTTACGGTGTACCCTTTATTTATTCAAGGTTCGTCTAAATAATAAACACGTTTTCCTTGAGAACGCTCATGTCTAATTTTTCTCAGATAATCTCTTCTCCAGTGTACGATTTCTCCCCTCTCAATTAACAAGGATTTTCTTTGAAATTTTTCCCAACGAAAATTGATTGATTTTAAAACGTCCCACAACTTGGTCCTGCCTACCTGTTACTTTTAACAGCCTCTAGATAGTTGTTTTTCCAACTCCGGTCATTAGGGAACACTTTTGAGCTCTATCGTCGCAACTTAAATTAAGGTTTTCATCACTTTTGATGTAATTCAACACATTCCTAATTATGATCTTTTCATTTAAGCTTAAAGCCGTTATTTTTTGACGTTTTGAGGAAGACATCTTTATTGTTATGAACTGATGCACTACGTGTTACGTGAGAAAATAAATTGAGAGTATACCCTCGATACCGTTTATAATCCAAATTAACCCCATCAGGTAAAACAACCCGCCTTTGGTTTATTACCCACACACACTTTTGATTACTAATTTGCATAATTTTACATGATTTATTATTTCGCCTTGCAAGCGGATAGAGTATAGCTGCTTTTGTGGGAAAACTTTTTATGTTCAAACGAAATCTAGGTAGAGGTGAATACAGCCACTTTCCCACATTATCAACAGTCTCTGCAAAACAGGAAGATTTACTTACTTACTGCCAACACTTGGACGTTCTTCATGCTGATTTTACGGAGCGATTTCAAGATATTTTAAATATGAAATTTGGTATAATTAACTATTATGGAATTTTTTTTCCTGTAAAGGAGGCAGTGGTCCAAAAAAGATTGGGAACCTCTGCTATAACTATTATACATTATTGACTAAGAAAAAACGTGAAATACATATTGGATCTTAAGATGTCAGGGCCTAATTAACTTAGCCTAGCTAAGGATTTTACTTTATTTTAAAAGCAATCGCGGTACGAAACACTAATTGCGCAAGTCCAATTGCACTTGGCAGGTTTTATTTATATTAGGAGATTTTTACGATTGTTTTTATGTCACTGTTCAACAGCTATTTTTACGCATAGAGCTACCTATTTTACACTTTAATATTATAACTATATTTCTATTGACCGTTTTATTATTACTATGGATACATATGTGAAGTTAATTTGATTATTATTTACTGCATACTCATTATCTTGCTGCTCTGACTGACCGTTGACTTTGTGGACAGTGTTGTTTCTGAAATATAATTTCCCTTTTCTCAAGAGAAGTATTATATTCGTGAATAGTTACCCTTAGACATTTGTGTATTTCTTCACCTTTGCGGTCCCTAGATGGTGAAGAATATGGTCTCCCATTTTTGTAGGTTTGTCTCTCTATCTGTCTCTTGGCATGGTAACTCTCAAACGAAATAAAATATCGATTTCAATTTGAAGTACGAATGAAATCTACAGCTGTTAAGAGATATGGCTTTAGAGAAAGGAGGCGAAAAAGGGATGAGGATTGATAAATTTTGTATATTTTCACCATCATTATGAAAATTTGTCTAGGTTTTTTTAAGATAATGAAAAAAATTTAAGCATAACTATTTATATGCGATTACATAATGGGTTAAAAGAGTAGAGAAAGACGTTAAATTAATTTCCTGGTTAGAGGAATCAAGATATCTGAAAATTCTGTTATTTCTTCAACATTTTTAATTACTTATGGTCAAGCATTTAAGAAGATATTGAGAAGAGGTACGGGAATTAGACGAGTTGTTGTATGAGTATCTTGTTATATATTCGTGCAGGGTTCTTAGAGTCGACATATCTTAAAATTGTGTTACCCTTTCATTATTTTCAATTTTAGCAGAAAAGATATGTAGAACGAAATATGCGGTTTTAGTTGTAAATGTATATGAAGCCTCTCCTCTATTCAATCCTTCTCTGCAACTAATATGAAATATAATAAAACATAATGATATAAAATATTTATCATTTAAAATATTGCACTTGTAGTTTTTGGATTAAGTTATTTTTAAGTATGAGAAAGTTAAATTAAGTACTCTTTGCAACTACTTAGTTGCAAGGATAAAGTACTGGGGTAAATCACTTTTTCTGAAACTGGCATATAATGATAACCTGTCTCTGACATTAATTGAAGAAGTACGTATTTTTATTACCGCTATTCGTAACTATAGTTTCAATATAAATTTTCCAGTGGTGTCAAAGCGATTTATTTTTTATAAACAGGTAGTTGACATCACATATGGAAGACGTATTGAGAAGCAAAAATTTCTAAAAAAACTATTTTAAAAAATGAGTAGTATATAAAAATTGTATGGAAAGCATCTCTATTAAAGATTGTAAAAACTCCAACGGTTGTTATTCTTGATTAATTTTCGATTTAGAAATCCCTTCCTGGTTTTCTTGAATGGCATTAGTTCATTTTGATTTAAAATTATGTACGAGGCATTAACGCAACACACATTTTTTACAGTATTTTTACAGTATTTTCAGGCTGCGTAGAGTTGCAAACAGCCTTTTTTAACCATGTGCACCTACAAAACTGTAAAGGCACCATTTATTGCTCCGATATGTCGTTCATCAGATTTTTTTATTATTATTTTGAGGGTATGAAGGGGTAAGAAGATTGTAACAAATCTCTCACGTTGAATTAATGGCCGAAAACCTTAACTCGATTTTAATGCATATTAAATAAGAGTAAATTTTAAAAAAGTCTAGAACTCTTAACTTAGAACTTAACTAGAACTTAAAACATCCCTTTGTTCCACTCATGTAATGAAGAACTGTATATATTTTCTTTTTATATATAGTAGAGCTACAGTAATATCCCTGAAACATGTCAAGGTAGTAGAAGAGCAAAGTCTTGTTTACCAACTTGGCGTGTAGAAATAACCTACTTCTTGCCTAGGTACCTGGCAAAACAGAGTCAATCGGAATGAGATGGCTGACACATTGGCTAGATAAAGGGCTTTAACAAGCCCCACGGGATCCATTTTAGGAATCACTTTCAACAAGGGCTGGGCGGCAAATGTAGATTTGCTAAACACTAGGTTCGTCGAGAACAAAGCTCAAATTCGACCAACTATGGAATACTGCTCCCATGTTTGGGGCTCCGCTCCCAAACATACACTGCATTTGTTGGATTCTATTCAGAGAAGAGCTGTTCGTCTGATTGGAGACCCGGAACTGACAGGTGGCCTTGATTCGCTGGAACATCGAAGAACGGTTGGCGACTTGAGCCTATTCTACAAGTATTTTCATGGAAAGTGTTCGAAGGATGTGGCCCGCTTAATTCCTCCCAGAGCGGTGCATGTTAGAAGTACACGTCACGCTAATACTTCACATCCGTATGAGGTTCAGCTTGTTACTCCTCGTACAACGCTTTTCAAGCAGTCAGTTATATGGAGAACATCATCCCTTTGGAATAATTTGCCCAGGACTGTGTTTCCCACCGAGTACAATTTACAGCGATTTAAGAACAACGTGAATCGCTTTCTCCGCACACATGTCGCTCCTGTAGCGCTTTAGGGACTTCCCTGGAGCACGTGTGTTAGACCCATAAAAAAAAAACTGGAAGGAGGCACCAAGGATGAGAGTACCATAACAAGACGTAACCCTAAATACGCTACCTTCAAATTTTTTTTATAGTTAGCTTTATTATTCATACTTTTAAGAATATTTCAAACTTTACAAAATGAAATCGCAGATTGAAGGGAATATAAAAAAGATCAACACTTTTATTTTTTTCTTTTTCGTTTTTCTCGAAACTACTTTTTTTCAAACTCATGGATAAGATATCTCGAGATTTACTGAACCGATTTTGATAAAATTTATACCACATATTCTTTATATCATCTTGAATTTTACATATGGTTTTTTCGATTGGATGCACCGTTCATTGTTTATTAATTTTTAAAGCTCAAAATTTTTGTGAAAAATCCGAGTTTATTTTCGAACGACCGTCACTTCTACAAAAAAAACTTAGTTAAGGTTTTCGGCCATTAATTCAACGTGAGGTTGACTCTGTTTTGCCAGGTACCTAGACAAGAAGTAGGTTATTTCTACACGCCAAGTTGGTAAACAAGACTTTGCTCTTCTACTACCTTGACCCGTTTCAGGGATATTACTGTAGCTCTACTATATAAGAAGAAAATATATACAGTTCTTCCAGTTCTTCATTACATGAGTGAAACAAAAGGATGTTTTAAAATTCTAGAGTTCTAGACTTTTTTAAAATTTATTCTTATTTGATATACATTAAAATCGAGTTAAAGTTTTCGGCCATTAATTCAACGTGAGAGATTTGTTACAATCTTCTTACCCCTTCATACCCTCAAAATAATAAAAAAATTCTGATGAACGACATATTGGAATAATAAATGGTGCCTTTACAGTTTTGTAGGTGCACATGCTTAAAAAAAAGGCTCTTTGCAACTCTATGCAGCCTGAAAAATACTGTAAAAATAGTGTGTGTTGTGTCAATGCCTCGTACTAAGTTTTAAAACAAAATGAACTAATGCCCTTCAAGAAAACCAGGGAGGGATTTCTAAATCGAAAATTAATCAAGAATAACAACCGTTGGAGTTTTTAAAACCTTTAATAGAGATGCTTTCCATACAATTTTGTATACTACTCAGTTTCAAAATAGTTTTTTTAGAAATTTTGCTTCTCAATACGTCTTCCATATGTGATATCAACTACCTGTTCATGAAAAATAAATCGCTTCGACACCACTGGAAAATTTATATTGAAACTATAGTTTTGAATAGCGGTAATAAAAATACGTACTTCTTCAATTAATGTCAGAGACAGAAGGTTATCAGTATATGCCAGTTTCAGAAAAAATGATTTACCCAGTACTTTATCCTTGCAACTAAGTAGTTGCAAAGAGTACTTAATGTAACTTTCTCATACTTAAAAATAACTTAATCTAAAAACTACAAGTGTAATATTTTAAATGATAAATATTTTATATCATTATGTTTTATTATATTTCATATTAGTTGCAGAAAAGGATTGAATAGAGGATAGGCTTCATATACATTTATAACTAAAACCGCATATTTCGTTCTACACAACGTTTCTGCTAAAATTGAAAATCATGAAAGGGTAACACAATTTTAAGATATGTCGACTCCAAGAACCCTGCACGACTATATACATACTCATACAACAATTCGTCTAATTCCCGTACTTCTTCTCAATATCTCTTAAATGCTTGACCATAAGTAATTAAAAATGTTGAAGAAATAACACAATTTTCAGACAGCTTGATTCCCATAACCAGGAAACTAATTTAACGTCTTTCTCTACTCTTTTAACCCATTTTGTATTCGCATATAAATAGTTATGCTTAATTTTTTTTCATTATCTTAAAAAAACCTAGACAAGTTTTCATAATGATTGTGAAAATATACAAAATTTATCAATCCTCATCCCTCTTTCGCTTCCTTTCTCTAAAGCCATATCTCTTAACAGCTGTAGATTTCATCCCTACTTCAACTTGAAATCGATATTTTATTTTGTTTGAGAGTTAGCATGCCAAAAGACAGATAGGGAGACAGACCAACGAAAATGGGAGACCCTATTCTTCACCATCTAGGGACCGTAAAGGTGAAGAAATATACAAATGTCTAAGGGTAACTATTCACGAATATAACACTTCTCTTGAGAAAAGAGAAACATATTTCAGAAACAACAGTGTCCGCAAAGTCAACGGTCAGTCAGAGCAGCAAGATAATGAGTATGCAGTAAATACTAATCAAATTAACTTCACATATGTATCCATAGTAATAATAAAACGGTCAATAGAAATATTAAAGTAGAAAATAGGTAGTTCTGTGCGTAAAAATAGCTACTGAACAGTGACATAAAAACAGTCGTAAAAATCTCCTAATATAAATAAAACCTGCCAAGTGCAAGTTGGACTTGCGCAATTAGTGTTTCGTACCGCGATTGCTTTTAAAATAAAATAAAATCCTTACCTAGGCTAAGTTAATTAGGCCCTGACATCTTAAGATCCAATATGTACGAGTATTTCACGTTTTTTTTTTTCTTAGTCAATAATGTATAATAGTTATAGCAGAGGTTCCCAATCTTTTCTGGACCACCGCCCCCTTTACAGGAAAAAAAAAATTCCATAATAGTTAATTATACCAAATTTCATATTTAAAATATCCTGGAATCGCTCCGTAAAATCAGCATGAAGAACGTCGAAGTGTTGGCAGTAAGTAAGTAAATCTTCCTGTTTTGCAGAGACTGCTGATAATGTGGGAAAGTGGCTGTATTCACCTTTACCTAGATTTCATTTGAACATAAAACGTTTTCCCACAAAAGCAGCTATACTTTTATCCGCTTGCAAGGCGAAATAATAAATCATGTAAAATTATGCAAATTAGTAATCAAAAGTGACCCAGTAGGTAATAAACCATAGGCGGGTTGTTTTACCTGATGGGGTTAATTTGGATTATAAACGGTATATATATATATATATATATATATATATATATATATATATATATATATATATATATATATATATCTCAATTTATTTTCGCACGTAACACGTAGTGCATCAGTTCAGAACAATAAAGATGTCTTCCTCAAAACGTCAAAAAATAACGGCTTTAAGCTTAAATGGAAAGATCACAATTAGGAATGTGCTGAATTACATCAAAAGTGATGAAAACCTTAATTTAAGTGTCGACGATAGTATTCAAAAGTGTTCCCTAATAACCGGAGTTGGAAAAAAACAACTATCTATCGAATTTTGAAGGAAGAAAGGGCAGGAGGAGTTGTTGCGCCAAAGCTAAAACCAGGTAAAATAAAACTGAAGCTGACAGAAGATGTAAAAAATTCCCTGCGAAGAATCATTCATGGGTTTTTCATTGAAAAAAAAATCCCAACTTTGGACTTAATTCTAGAGGCTGTTAAAAGTAACCCACAGATACCAACGATGGGCAGGACCAAGTTGTGGGACGTTTTAAAATCAATCAATTTTCATTGGGAAAAATTTCAAAGAAAATCATTGGTAATTGAAAAGGGAGAAATTGTACGCTGGAGAAGAGATTACCTGAGAAAGATTTGATTCCTGAAGCTCAATAATTGTTATAGATAATGCAAGTTACTATTCCAAAGAAGTTGAACGTGTTCCCACGATGGGATGGCTTAAACGTGATATACAGTGTTGGTTAACTCAGCGAAATATATTATTCCATGATGACAATGTTAAACGCGAGTTAATACAATTAGTCAAACATGAAGTTTTAATAAACAAAGGTAAGTACAATAAGTACGTTATCGACGAAATTGCCAAAAACTCTGGATATAACTGTTCTTCGCTTGCCACCATACCACTGTGAGCTTAATTCTATAGAGCTTATTTGGGCTCAAGTAAAAAGCGAAGTGACTAGAAACAATGTGACCTACAAATTAAGAGACCTTAAAAATTTATTTGCAAAAGCAATATGTAATGTCACTCTAGAAAACTGCCAAAAATGTGTTGAACACTTAATTAAAGAAAAAGACAAAATGTGGATACTAGATTAATCAATGGACCAAATTGTAGAACCACTAGTTATACCATTAGTTACAGATGATGCTATGTCAGATTTTAGTTCGGATATGTCTGACATTTCGGATATAGAAGGTGTTTAAGATTAACATAGCACTAGGGCTAGATATAATATTTTTATTTTGTCATTAAATTAAAGTTATAGTGTAAGGTGTTATTTTATAAATGTTAAACTTTTAATTGTTGCCCTCAGTGTTTAAATGGGCATGTCCCGTGGATAAATAAATAAATAAATATTAATAAAAATAAACAACCAGTCAACATACTCTTCTTCTCTGTGTGACATATGTATTTGTTTTGTTTTAGATTTTAGACTTTAAGTAGTGTTTTGTAAAGGCACATACAGGAGCATGCACCTAGGTACGTTTATATTTTAAAACTTTATATGTAATTAATTTCCTATTTATTTGTAAATTTATATGTTTTGATAAATATATTTGATTTGATTTAATCTGAATCTGAATATTGTTTTGTATGCATATATTATGCAGGTAGGTAATCATCTGGCCTTGGTGGGCGCCGTTCTGTGATTTTATTATAATTCCTCAATTTTGTTTAATTTTTACTCTTGTAATATTATTGTAATAACTGTAATATTTTGTAATATATTTTTTTAATATAACCAACCTTTATTATAGCTATAATTAATACAAAAGAAATCAGTCGATACGCCACTGCGCGGTTATTCTGGAGAATTTCAAGGCAATAAAGCCATAATTCTAGTGTAATTTTCCAGAAATATCAGTCCAAGCTAATACTACCGGTACAAGTATTCTTGTTGTAACTTCTTTGCGTAAAATGTGCTGTGCGGTACCGAGACTCGTACTATCGCGTGAAGTTAATTTGCATAATTTTACATGATTTATTACTTCGCCTTGCAAACGGATAGAGTATATAACGTTTTTTGGTTTAATTGAATTCATCTCATCATCTTGCAATTTTAAATTGACTTCATTAAATATTTTAAACAGGTCTGTGATTTTCATCATCTTCACTACAAAGTTGGCCAAATAATCTATTATGCAATGAATTGCTTCTAATCTTATTTACTGCTCTAATAACGTAATGAGGCGACGTATGCAGGCGTTCATTCAGATTTTCTGCAACCAAATGCTGACGATGAATAACACAATGTACAGCGAGTACATTTAGTACTACTTGTTTCAAATGCGCTATGAAACCCTTATGACGCCCCGTCATTGCTGGACCACCATCAGTATCAGCTGACAAAACATTACGAATAGGAATTTCTTTCTCTTAAAAAAACTTGTTCATGGTATTACATTGATATTTAGAATCGATATTCTCCCTCTGTATTGGTTTCAGAATTTTTTAGCAAATATCTCTTGACAAATTTGTTCTTCTTTATGAATCCAACGTATGATAAAAATAGTACTTCGTTATTTGGTAGAGTTGATTCATCGACTTAAACGGAAAATTTGCAAGTCTTTACGTAATTGCACAATGGTATTTCAACGTCTTTAGCCATTTCATCTATTCATCTTTGCACCAAATTATAACCCAGAGGAATTTTTCTGATGATATCTGACGGTGTCTTACGATGAAGTAAGTCGTAGTCTATCATCTTTTTGTCTAGAAGACTACGCAAAAAGATTTGATATAGTTGGCTGTTTTAAATATTTCTTTCCCAGTCCTTAAAAATAAGATAAACCTTTGTCCTTTTTATCAGCATGCATTTTATTCAAATGCTTTTGTAGCTTAAAAGGGTTCATGCCTTCATTTGAAACAATTTTTTGGCAAATTAAACAGATAGCTAATGATTGATTTATAGATAGTTATAAAAAATAATGGCTATAATGACTTCTATCACTTTCAGCCACGAATATGGATTATTGGCGAAGCACACAAAAATAATAAGACATTCCTAAAGCCATCCCTGCCTTTTATAGATTTGATTTCGAACACGCATCAATTTGTATGCTTTTGTTTTTTTGTGATGCCGGTGCACTTGCTCTGTAAACAAGTCAATACAAGCTGTAATATTTTTTGTCGAAACATGCTTGGTTGCGTGAATCGCGTCTTTGTTTACCAACTTGCCAAGACCTGTCACCGACAATACTATACCGAATTAGGTATACGTATAACTAATGCTAATTTAATTTTTTTAATGTTTATTTACACGATAACAATAAAATAATAATTTTAGATAGTTAGATAAAATATTTATTCATGAAAACTGTAAGTATTTTCAAATTATTTTATTATATTATTTTCTAAATAGGTAGGTACGCCACGGCCGCCCCCCCCCTTGATTGTCTTAATACCCCTCCCCCCATTCTAGACCCGCTACCACTGGAGGGCGGTACCATCCCCGTTGGGAACCTATGAGTTATAGCATTATATAGCATTAGCTACCTAATAGCCAATAAATCAATCTGGCTCAATCTAGAATCTAGTAATAAAAGTGGAAAACAAATATTTACTACCTAAATGTTTATTAAGTTGGGAATATGGAATCTTTGGCAAAATGACACTACTTTGACTAATCCCTTAATTCAAAATCTAACTGTCAAAACTACACGGTTCTGATTAGGGCATCAATTCCTATATTTGAGCCAAATTTCAACTTGTTATGCCAAATAGTTTCGGAGAAAAAACAGACCGAAGTGATCCCATAAGTGTTCCGTACGCGCTATCTTCGATGTGTCCGCTTTCAACGTCTCTCTGGCCCCCACCTGCGGTAAAGTGAGATGTAATTATAAGTTGTGAAATTTTCTAGGATACCAAATAAGTCCCTTATTTCTTAGCATATAAAAGATGGTATTCAAATTTTCATCCTTTCTTAATTTTTAAAAAAATATTTTTGTAACATAAAAAATCTAAAAATAAAAAACAACCCACATCAGCGTCTACGTATAGTCTTTTGAAATATTTTAAAATACATTAAAACTAGTAGACTGTAAATACCGAAAAAACTTCGGTTTTTCTAACAGCAGATTGCATTTTATTGAAAAATCCGTCTTCAGCTCAACTTATTCGTTCGAACAGTAAGAGGTATTTTAGTGACGTATCCGTCAAAATATACCCCTGATATCTAAATAAAATATAATGTTTTATAGTTGCATTATGTATTTATGTAAATAATAAGATAGCTGTTTGAATTGAAATTTAAGCTCAGAAAAGACTAAGTATTTGGTTGATTCCTGGTCAAGATAAAATCTTTTTTTTAATTAAAAAAAAATCATTTAAATTTCTTAACCTGCAATCACGTACTATTAATATAACACGTAGGCTGAAAAGTTTTTGGTCTGACACATAGATGTCGCCTTTTTCAAAAAATCCATATGATTTTTAGAAAGTACGAATCTTCAAACGATACGTGTCAAAATTTCATGACATTTCGACGATTAGTTTCCAAGTTACAGTGGTTTTAGTGAATCTACTTTTGATTTTTTTCAAAACAGTGGAAAAATCGAATTTCATATGTTGATTAAATACTGTTTTTTGATGGGAAAAAAATAATACCGTTCAAGCAAAGTAATGGCTTGATAAGTATTACGGGGACTCTGCCCCTGGAAAATCACATCATTTACTGGTATGCTGAATTTAAATGCGATCGTACAGATACAAATGATGCTGAATGCTCTGGATGCCCAAATGAGGTGATCACACCGGAAAAACATAAAAAACCCACAAACATTATTTGGAATGACCATAAAGGGAAATTGCGTGAGATAGCTGATATCCTAAAGCTATGAAAAGAACGTATTGGTCATATTTTGCATGGACATTTGGGCATGAGAAAGCTCTGTTCAAAAAATTGTTTTATATGACCGTAAAGTGAAATTGCGTGAGATAGCTGATACCCTAAAGATATCAAAAAGAACGTGTTGGCCATATTTTGCATGAACGTTTGCTCATAGGGGTCCTAAAACAACAACGTGTTGATGATTCTGAGCGCTGTTTGGACCTGTTTAAGAGCAATAAAAAGGATTTTTTTTCATGCAATATGTAACAGTGGATGAGACGTGGATCCACTACTACACACCGGAATCAAATCGGCAGTCAGCTGAGTGGACAGCAGCCGGTGAAAAGCTGCCTAAAGCGACCAAAGACACAACAGTCGGCTGGGAAGGTTTTGGGCTCTCTATTTTCAGATGCGCATGGAATAATTTTCATCGATTATGCTGAGAAGGGAAAACCATCAATAGCGAATATTATATAAAGTTATTGGCGCATTTGAAGGCAGAAATTGCAAAGAAAAAGACGGCCCCAAATGTACAAGAAAAAGTGCTCTTTTATCAAGACAATGCACCGTGTCACAAGTCAATGGTTATGATGGCAAAATTGCATGAATTGAAGTTCGAATTGCTTCCTCATCCATCGTATTCTCCAGACTTGGCCCCCAACGACTATTATCTATTCGCAGACCTCAAAAAAATGCTCGCGAGATAGAGATTTGGCTCCAATGAAGAACCTATTGCCGAAACTGAGGCCTATTTTGAAGGCAAATACAAATCCTTCCACAAGAAAGGTATATAAATGTTAGAAAAGCGTTGGACTGATTGTATCGCTCTTGAAGGAGACAATGTTGATGAATAAAGTCGAATTTTGCAAAAAAAATGTGTGTATCATAATTTAAAACTCAAAATTTTTATTATTTTAGTATTTATTTTTAATCTGAAATTTCAGTTCTAAATCTATCTGATATATTTTAATAGGCAGAGAGAGTTACCTTAAAATTTTTCTTTTTTTGTTTCTTTTTGGCCTTGAGAAAAATCCCATTTAGCCATGAGTTAACTTATAGGGTTATCCCTATATACTTTTATTTACTATAAATAATCACTAAATTAATCTACAAACTACATAATTACCTATATTAACTTATTATATTGGATTTCTTTATAAACAGAATTATAACTAAATTACTTATTAGTAATATCCTTGAGGGGGGATTGGACTCTCCCTCTCTTCCTATCTTACCCCTGTGGATAAAGGCTCAAGGGATTAAGACAGGTTCACTCGCTTCACGTCCTAGGGCCATCGCAGGACGATTTTACTAGTACACAACACAGGGAGGCCCGGAAAGGTTGGGTACAACAATAGAAATTTTACTAAGGAGACAAATCTAACTATATTAACTATAACTTAAATCCTATTTACACACTTTCTTAAATAATTTAAAAATACGTCTTCTATTTGAGCATTTGATTGAATACTATGTTTAAGCGCACTATGGTTCATTGGAAGTAAATTTATTTTACCGAGTTCAGAACACAGATATGTAACCGCTGTTGCATTGGACATTCAAAAAGTCTATGGTTTATATCGTCTATACTCTCATTGTTACATGAACATTGGAGCCTATCAACGAACTTCATTTTAAAGAGATGTTTATTGAAATTCCCATGACCGACTAAGAATCTGAAGTAGGAGGTAAACAAGTGTCGTGAGAGTTTACCTCGATTAATCACTGGATATACATTTGTAATATGGTGTATGGAATTATATACATTAGGATTATTAATTGCTATACTTTGGTATTTGCGTTTCCAGTCTTCTAATTATTCTTTCTTAATTATAGGATACAGATCGGTGTAAGTAGTATCTTCTATGGGAATACCTGCATGAATAGCTTCTTTAGCTGCTTCATCTGCGAGTTTGTTACCTAGTATGCCTGAGTGTCCTTTGACCAATAAACACAATGCGGATGTTTTTTGGCATAACAATCTGTGATCTGGCCCAATATTTTACCATCATTGGGTGTTTAAAATTTTTACTATTATATAGGGACCTCAAAACTGACTGTGAATCAGCTAATATTATAAATTTGGAGGCCGTCTCATCATTCTGAACATGTTTCAATGCTTTTGTAATTGCCAGTGCTTCAGCCGTGACTATAGTGGCGAAGGCATTACATTTTAAATTTGTTTGTAATATCCAGTGTCGGGATTGTAAATGCACTGCCTACTCCTTCTAGACTTTTTGATCCATCTGTATAAATTTGGCAATATTTATACATATTATATATATTCATTAAGATTGCCCTTCAATATATTTTTATTCAGCGAGGAAAATTCTGTAAACTTGGGGAATATGACTTTCACCGAAGTATAGATAATGTTGAATGGAAACTCAAATAAAAAATAACTTTCTTGATTTTAAATAGCTGTGGTCAAGTTAGCTGTTGAGGTGAATGCTTCAGCTGATGGAGGGCTATTTTTATTAGCCCAGTATTTTATTGTTAAGTTAGTTATACTCAGCTTATAAATTTTATCTGTAAGAGCAGTGTTTTTATACTGCATATTTTTGACTAAAAACTTTTCTGCCAAGATCCTTCTTCTAAAGTTCAACGAATGTTCTCCACATTCCGACAAAAGTCCCTGGATTAGTGATAACCTCATAGCTCCTGTTACTAATCTTAATACTTTGATTTGAACTACCTCTATCTTCTTAATAATTTAATCTTCTCTCTCTCTCTTATTTTCCTAAGACGAGTATTACAAGCCGAACCAGAAAATATTGCCCCATTGTCTATTAATGATCTAGTGAATGCTTTATAAAATATTAAAGATGCTTTGGGATCTGCACCCCATGATCTTGCGATTACTGTCCTAAGAATATTGAGGCTTTTCTCTGCCTTCATTGTTATGTACTCAATGTGTTCGTTCCAGGTTAGTCTCTGTTCTAAAATGACCCCTAGGTATTTGACGGATTGTTGCCAGGGGATGATGGTATTATTTAGGGCAATTGAGTCGGATTTGTGAATTCTATGCCTGGAAAAGATGACTAAGGTTGACTTTCGATTAGCAATACTGAAACCATGTTCAGGAAAAAGGGAGTTACATATGTACATTATGTGGTTTAGATTAGTTTTACACTGTTCTATAGATTTATGTTTACTGTAAATGTAAAAGTCATCAGCTAATTGTAGAATAGAGGCGCTCCAGTCCAGGGAGTGAAAATTAGCTGTGTAGAGGTTGAATAAAAGAGGACTCAAAACCGAACCCTGGGGCAGACCGTGTGAGACATATCTTGCGTCACTTAAACCATTACCATTTCTTATTGCAACTCTACGATCATGAAATAGTCGAACCAGGTTGTAGGCGAAACCTCTAGGGATGCCAAACCAAATTAATTTTTCTATTAGTAAGTTCAGATTAACGTTTTCGTAGGCATTTGTAATATCCAGAAATAATGCAGATAAGTAATCGTTTTGTGAAAAAGTTTCTTGAACATCTGTAATAAAATTGGCCAGGCACTCGTTAACCCCTTTACCACGTCTAAAACCGAACTGAGAACACGGAATCCATTTCTGAGACTCGCACCACCATTCCAGTCTACATTTAAGAATCCTTTCCAAGGTTTTGATTATACATGATGATAAGGATAAAGGCCTGAATTCGTTTCGGTTTCACCGGTTTCGAAATAGGTACAATCAATGCTTGCTTCGCTTCGATTATCTCATCTCCTGCAATGTTAATTTTTTCAAATGCTAAACATAAGAGTTTTTTTTGCAGAAAACGGGCAAATGTTCCAACATACTGTATGTGATTCCATCTGGACCAGGGCAAAACGATGCCCTTCGGATCCTTTTGTTTTTTGATGTTTTTATCCATTTCCGCCCTGTGATATTTCCTTCGTCAAAAAGTGGGAGTTATCGATTCTCATTTTAGGAATTTCTAAACGAAGTCTGGAGCTATTTTTCTTAAAAGCAATTCGGCTGAATCCTTGGTTATGGTTGAAGTGTTGCTTGAGTTTAAGCTACCTTTGACCAAATTCACCCTTTTCCATATTTTGAAGCTGAACATTGAGCAGTTAAACTAGTTCAGTACTTTCTCCAGCTAAGTACAGCTTTATTTTTGAAAGTTATCTTGCATTTAGCTGTAAACTTTTTATATTTAAGAAAGTTCTCCATACTAGAATGCAAGCGAAATTCTCTGAAAAGTTCTTTTCTTTCATTTACTAGAAGCTGACATTCCTCGTCCTACCATGGTACAAAATATTTGTTATGTTTATGTTTATTCCTATTGAATAGCATATCTGCAGTTTCAGTAATATTGTGAGTAACTAAATCAATAATGCTATTGGTGTCCTCCGGAATTTCATTTAAACATTTTAGTCGTCGATCAATTTCTTTCGTATACTCAGCCCAATTGACTTTTTTAAGATTCCATCGTAATAAACTAAACTCAAGGTTACTGGTAGTAGTGCATTCATTGAGAGTTAGTTTTACTGGAAAGTGATCAGAGCCACAGGAGTCTTGTAGTACCTCCCAGGTAGAACTACTTTGTATATTGGATGACATAATAGTTATATCTATTCTAAAAATTATCCAGTGAGTTGACTAAAGTAATACCAAAATGGTTATTACTGTTACATCCCCATAACGTATGTTGTGCATTAAAATCGCCTAAAATGACACAATGATTATTCATCTGTGAGAAAATCTTCTCATATTCTGAGACTCTAACTTGAATATTTGGAGGTCTAAACATGAAACAAAGGATATGATTCTGACAACATTTACACCACATACTTCAATTCTTGTGTTCAGTAAATTTTGAAATTTAATATCAGTATAAGAGAAAGATTTTTTAATTATAATAACGACACCGCCTTTGCCCTGTTGTCTATCTTTCCTTATGATGTTATATCCCGTAAAATTGATTTTGTGCTCAGGTTTATACAAGTTTCACTGAGTAGTGCAATATCACAATTGGCATCTAGCAAGAGATTTTTTAAAAATTACGGTTCGAATAGGCTGATCTAGCATTCCAATGAATTACTACTAGTCTTTGTGTGAAGTGCCCCATTGTTGAAATAATTCACGTAAAACTGATTCTATAATTTTACTTATTGAATTTAACATAGTAGCCTCATCATTATGTGAGTTAAACTTCGTAGATTTGTTCTTTTAAATTGTTCTGCCATTTTATTTGAACTTCTTCCGTTTGCCTGAGTTTGAGACTGGATCCAAGGAATGCCTGTATATGACCAGTCAAATTCCGGGCGGATCGTTTCAAAATTGGGACTCCTGTCATTAACTTTCCTTTTTTTGTTATAATTAGCCGAACTTGGTTCGGAATTTGGAATAGTATGTTGTTTGTTTGCAAACAGGATTCTGTCTATTTTCCTCTGGATTACTTCTAGTTCTCAATTCTAGAAATTCAATTGTAGAGGATACTAAAGGTGCGAATCTATTTTTTGATACCCGGCTAGCGTAAGATGGGTGGTCCACTATCTTTTCCGCTTCCTTAAAGGTTATGTTGAGATTAGCCATGGTTCTTTAATTTTCTTTTGTTGTAAATATTTGGGACATTGCTTACTAGTGGATGTGTGCGCCTCTGACTTACAATATAAACAATATTTATTACAATCTACGGATCTATTATTTTCATTATGAATTTTTGTACAGTTACGGCATTTATTTTTACTTTTGCACTGTCTAGCTGTGTGACCATAGTTCAAACAATTATAACTTTGAGTAACCGGCGAATACCATATTTCGTGTTTTAACCTATACATAAATATAAATTCAAGTTTATCAAAGGTTACTATTATTTGTTGTCTAGGTACTTTAATTGTTTTACCCTCTGAATCAGCTACATTTTTATACCTCCTTTGAACTGCTTTAACTGGCACATCCGATTTTATGATTTTGCGGAGTTCTTCCTTCGAATAAGAAGTATCCACCCCTCGAATAAGCCCTTTTTTCTAAGTCCTGTGAGCAGGAATGTACGCGATAAGATTGTTTTCTTCAAACACTGTGTTCAATATAATTTTATTGGCCCCAGCTGCTGATTTGCAATAAATCTCAACTCTATTTCTACCTACAGGATTTAAAAAGTCTATGAAATTTTCATCTTTAAAGAGTTTGTCACTAATTTTAAGCGGATGTATTTATCAAAATTTAAGTACCACTACTATCTGGTTTATACCTATTGTTGAAATCAATTTTATTTATTTTATTTGATAAAATTTTTTCTTGAGAATCCATGAGACTGTCTTCCTTATTCAAATTAGGATCATCATGCGTTTCGTGATATATTACATCTATTACCTTAGTATTTGCCATCCTTTTGTTTGGATGATTTACACCGCCGCGCCGTTTTCTTTACCAAGCTGGGACCCCTTCATGTTATACCCATGAATGGGGCCCTAAACGTCAATATTTCACTGAAAGTCTATAATTTGCTTAATAAAACTAACGAAATTTAAATTCACTATTTATAATGCACTCTCAGATCACAAAAAGTGTTTACACGTCGCGTGAAGGTATTACGCGACGTGTAAATACGGTATTAATCGCAGTCAAACCCGTACTCGAAGGTTACACAGGTCAACATTTAATCTAAAAAAAACACTCGGAGTGGTTATGGTCCTTATGGGGTTTTTGGGGTCGCTGATTACGATGAGCGGGTTGGTTAACCTTCATCACATCAGATTCAAGGTCATTTGAAGGTCAAACAGAGAAAAAAACTGTAGGAAAAATCTGAAAAATTTCATGCGTATGTTTTTGAGGTCCCTGAGTCCGAATCCGTAGTTTGTTTGACCTTACGCCTTTTCCCAGAGGTCGTTTGAAGGTCAAATAGAGAAAAAATCGTGGAAAAAAACTGAAAAAAAATTCATCTATTATTTTTTCAGATCATTCAGTTCAAATCCTGCATGATCTTATGCTCAAAAGATATACGGTGGTCATTTTAAGTATCTTTGTATATATATTTGGAGTTTTACTTTGACAATAAAATGCTTTTTCATTCCTCGCGAAATTATTTATTCTCTTCTTTTTTATAAATTTAGCTCAGTCTCACTTTAAACTCCAGTATTAAGGTGTAGTTGCACCCAGGGCACCTCCACGTGCTGACGGTGGGCAACGGAGTTGTCTCACTATCCCTCGAAGTCCCTGGGTTACGGCGTTTATGCCGTCATGGCAACTACTCCTAAAAAAATTACGAGACAGGGTCCCGGAAACCCAGAATCGGCGGCTGATCAGGGTGGGAAAGCGGGCCCGTAGGCGTCGTCATCATGCGACCGTAGCTCTACATTGGTGGGAAACTTGGCCTTTGTAGAGTCAAATGCTACAAGAAATTCGTCATGTTCCATTAAACTCGACAATTTTTGTGTTGTTTGTGGGGAGTATATTCCACAAAAGAAATTCCCCTCAGGGGCTGTTGAATTTATTCAACAGTTCGGGGAATGACGCCCCGAGGATCCTGAGTCACGTTTGTGTTCGTCTTGTGGTTGTTTCTTACATGTAAAGGTAATCCCAAGGTGTATAGATAACGTGCCAACGGGATGAATGGCTCTGCCATAATTGAGTCGCGAACGTTTTCCTGCCAGATACCGGGCGACCTCTGGTAGTATTAAGCCTTGCTGTGGTACCCCAGCTCTGCCATAGTGGACTGTTTATTCTGAGGATACTCGTGGGAACTTTATGTATTCCAATAATCCAAACAATTACCCCCCCCCCTAAGCGGGCTAAAACGGCCCAGAATAGAGTCAGATCCTAGTTCACCAATACCAAGTGATTATGATAGATTTTTCAAATAACAAACATTACAAAGTGGAACATTCCAAACTATGTCTCCATTCTTAATTAACAAATGTCTACAATCTGAATTCGGTACACTTCAAGATATAAAAAAATTGTCTGATGGCTCTTTGTTAATAGAAGTAGCCAACGAGAGGCAATCGCCGAAAGCTGAAAAATTTAACAAACTGCACATTCATGACGTATTAACTGTACCCCATAAGACGCTCAACATTGTTAAGGGTGTAATCACTTGTACTAATCTCATAAATTGCAGTAAAGAGGAGATTTTAGAGAATTTAAAAGACCAAGCAGTGACAGATATATATATATATATATATTTTATATATATATATATATATATATATATATAGAATACCAGGGAAAAAAAGTACAAATACATCCTCTAGCACTCTCATTCTATCTTTCAAACTTCACAAATTGCCCAAAACAATTAAAGCCGGATTCCATTCACTACGTGTTAGACAATATTATCCAAACCCCATGCGTTGTTATAATTGTCAACGTTTTGGACACACAGCTCCAAAATGTACGAACACACCAAACTGTCCATCATGTGGTCATTCCAAGCATCCCGATACTCCTTGTCTCTCTCCGGCAAAATGCATTAATTGTGGTGAGAACCACTCCCCTGGATATAAGGGATGCCCCACTTATAAGAGGGAATTTGAAATCCAGAAGATACGAACTAATGACAACATTACATATTTTGAAGCCAAAAGAAAACTAAATTCGACTATGCCCTTCACAACAAATACTTACAGTTCTGTCACGAAGAAAAAACCCCAAATGGTCATAGTTGCCACTCAGTGTGACATGACGGAATCACTGTCCTTACAGACCAAAACCACCATCACCTCATCTGAATCCACTCTCCACTCTTCCGAGACCCCCACAATCACTCCCTCTCCCATTCCCCAGACCCAAAACAAGCCTACACCCCTCAAAAACCCTCCCTCTTCCCCTCTCCCAAGCACAGTAAACCATATCAAAAAACCACAAACAAAACTTGATATCCCAAAATCCAGGAAACCTAACATAACAAAACCCTCAATTTCTCAAACACCGCACACTTCAAACAAGGATCCTCCAAAAAGAAATCTAAATCCCTCAGATCTACCCCCAACTCGTCCTCTGAATCAATCTTAGACTTGAACACTACTGGCCTCATGGAGTTTGATGAAATTGGCGAGAAATTAAAATCTAATAAGAAGTAACCACTCTAATCATATCATTCCAACCAATAATACAATGGAATTGTAATGGCTTATCTCCCCGTATCCAAGACCTGATTCTCCTCATACATTCCATAAAAACCATCCATAATTGCGGTACAGGAAACCAATTTTAAAAACCAAACTTGCATCCAACTAAAAAACTACAACGTGGAATACAAAAAATAGAATTGATCAAACCAGAGCCTCTGGTGGAGTGTCTATTTACATCCATAGAACATTAGACTATGAATATATACCGTTGACAACCGACATAGAGGCGGTAGCTATTCGAATTTACCTAGACTCCCCCACCACCTTATGCTCTATTTACCTACCCCCATCCCTTACTATTCCTTTGGATTCTATATTAACCTTAACCTCTCAACTCCCACCTCCTTATTTGCTGTTGGGGGATTTTAAACGCTCATAGCGTCTTGTGGGGTTCAAACATCACATCACCGAGAGGTTCCACGATTAAACAATTGATAAACCTTCAACAACTGGTACTATTAAATCAACCAACCCCCACCTTTATAAGCTCGTCCACCGGTACAACATCAAACATTGACCTTACCATCTGCAGTTCAACCATTGCATCCAACTTTCAATGGGATATCTCTCCAGATACACAGGGGAGTGACCACTTCCCCATTTTTATCCGTTTCTCCATTATCCCTTCACAACCTCCTCCCATTCAAACCAAATGGAACATTAAAAAAGCTGACTGGGAAAAATTTTCCCGAATTATCATTCCACCAACATGTTCCGCTAAATTAGTAAACAACTTCTTGCACGAACTCACTATATCCATCACCAACGCTGCAGATTCCGCCATACCCCGCATTTCTCTCTCCCTCAAAAAAACACGTTCCCTGGTGGTCAACTGAGTGCCATGTGGCAGTTAAAAACAGGAGAAGAGCCCTGAACCTTTTCCGAAGGCATCCATCCCCAGACAATTGGGTACAATTCAAAAAAAAATGAGAGCCATCGCCAAAAAAGTCTTAACAAAAGCAAAAGCCGAATCTTGGCAAAACTTCGTAAACAACATTCGTCCTAACACTAGTACTGGCACTCTCTGGAACGCCGTAAACAAAATGAGAGGTAAAAATGCAAGAACTATTCCAGCTATAACATACAACAACAATACGACCACAGATCCCAGAGATATATGCAACTATCTAGCCCTTTCCTTTCAACATAAATCGACATCCCTCCAACCGAAATCTACAATTAACACACCTGTACTTTCCAAACCCAGAACCAAACAACATTACAATGATCCTTTCTCCTTCAGAGAATTTTCCCAAGCACTTTCACTAACAAGAAACACTGCACCTGGTCCCAATGCAGTCCATCTTAAAATGATCAAACACCTTCCCTATGACATTTCAATATCGCTCCTTGATTGTTATAACCACATATGGACCCATGGACCATATTCGGAATCCTGGAAGGAATCACTGATTGTACCAATACACAAAACTGGAAAACCTAGAATGCTTACAGACAGTTACAGACCCATTTCTTTAACCAACCACCTTGGCAAAGTGTTAGAAAGAATGGTAAATAAAAGACCATCGTGGCTCTTAGAAACAATGCAGCTACTGTCGCCTTACCAATATGGGTTCCGCAAGCATCTCTCTACAATTGACCACTTAACTTCTTTGTATAATGACATAAACTATGCAATTCAACACAAAAAACATGTTGCGCTCATATCTCTAGACCTATCAAGTGCTTTTGATGTCACCAGCAAGAACTTAATCCTACACCAACTGAATGACATGGGACTCGAAGGGAACCTACCCCGCTTTATAAGAAACTTCCTTTGCCCTAGGACAATAAAAGTTAAGGCAAACAACCATACCTCCAATTCCCATGTTATTACCGGAGGGCTTCCACAGGGCTCAGTACTTAGCCCCACACTATTCAACATAGCCATAACTTCCTTGATAAACCACTTCCCAGAAAACGTCAAGTATAAGCTCTTTGCTGATGACATTATACTTTACCTTGACTCTCCCACAAATGACTATTTAAACATTACACTCCAAAACACATTAAAAACACTCAAAACTTGGTCCAAGGCAAATGGATTTTCTTTCTCTTCAACTAAATCCTCTGTAATATATTTCTGCCACTCCAACACTTGCACCAAAACAAATTTTCTCTCAATTAATAACACTCCCATTCCAATAAAAAATACTCTCAACATTTTGGGATTAATTTTTGACACTAAACTAAATCGGACTGCTCACATTAAAGCTTTGAGAACTAAAACATCAAATGACCTCCTACGTTCACTTGCCAGCACAACCTGGGGTGCTGACTATCCATCTCTATCCATATTATACAAAACGCTAATTTTAGCTAAACTAAAATATGGTGATTTTATTTATGACACGCCAAATCAACAGAATAAAAAATCACTAGAAACAGTGCAAAATCAAGCACTCAGAACTATCACAGGGGCATTCCGAACCACCCCTATTCATAGTCTGCAATGTATTTTCATCTTTTTCCCCCTTAAACCTAGTTCGACAGAAATCCCTACTTAAATATCTAGCCTCAAATCTTTACCGTCCACACCTCAAATCTTCCATAAACCTCACCAACATACACCGAAATCTCCCTTTTCCTAAAAACTCTATCCAAAACAGAGTCAGAACACTTATACTCTCCCTCAACTTACCAATCCCTACATATTCTTACTCCTTATTCACCACCCGCTTTCCACCATGGAAAACACCACACCCATCCATCAACTTCTCTTTATCGCCATTATCTACGGCAGATCACAACAAAAACATTATTAGAACAAAAATTTCGGTCAATCATAAATGAAAAATATCAAAATCATACACTACTATTCACTGATGGCTCCAAATCCAATATGGGTGTTGGTGCTGCTTATTATTCCAAAAATTCACAAAAAATCTTCAGATTACCATCCCACTGTTCTATATTTGCTGCTGAACTGTGGGCAATTAAAGAAAGCATAAGAGATGTGGTCAAACTCAATAAAAATGGGAGATATCTTATAGTTATCTGATTCCCAGAGTGCATTGAGAGCAATTGACTCAGGAAAACTTACCTACGCGTACACTAGACATATCTATGGACCTATTATACGTAGCAAAAATTAAAAACATCACAATTGATTTCATATGGATTCCTGGGCATGCAGGAATCAGAGGCAACGAATTAGCTGATTCACTGGCAAAAAGAGCCACAATAACCGGGCAGAACATAAAAGAAGAAAATTATCCCACTGAATACTATAACCTATTAAATCAAACATATAGAAATCTCTATCAATTACAGTGGGATTTATTAGACACTTCAAATAAACTTTGGGAGGTAAAGCCCCTTGTTTATCCACCTTTTCACAATGAAACACTCACAAGAAGGGAAAACACATTATGGTGCAGATTGTCTGTGGGTCACATCTATGCAACTCACATCCATTTACTAAAAAATGAAGCTCCACCAAAATGTCAACTTTGTGATGGACCACTAACCGTAAAACACTTATTCCAGGATCCCATACATGAAGACATTAGAAACAAATATCTTATTCCACATTCACTGAAATCAACACTTGATCCTGAAACCATTTCAACCAACATAAAAAAAAAATTATTTTATACCTCAAAGATATCAAATACTATAACTTAATCTAATAACATCAGTGGCGCAAAATAACCCTAGCAGTTGATGCGCCTCTAAACAAAACTAACTAACTAACAAAAGAAATTCATGTTTTCAGATTCGTTAAAAGTAAAATATCACCAAATTTATCATATTGATACAAGCTCATTGGATAACTCTTACACACCAAAATCTATATGTCATAAATGCCGCAATGTTCTATATAGAATTAACAACCAGGTATTTTCTCGGCCAATGATATGGAGACCGCCAACAGACCATACCACCGACTGTTACTTCTGGGTACAACCGAAAGAATAAGGATTCTATTTCATATGCATGTGTAACATCTGTGACTTTACCAGTTCTTATTGAAACAAATTCTGATCATATCATGGAAATTAATGAATTGGGACAAGAAGTGGTAACTGATGAAGATATGCCAGATGAAACACGAAGAAAGAGAAAATTTCAGCACAGAAGAATCAAATGTTGAGGAAAATTATATATCGGAAGCCGAAACATTTAATCAAAACGAATTAAGTGATCTGTGCAGAGACTTGGGACTCTCGAAAGATAGATCAGAGCTTTTAGCATCTAGGCTAAAAGAAAAAAAATTGTCTATCCACAGGAACAAAAATTTCTGTCTATCGGTCGAGAGAACGTCCATTCAGAAAATATTTTACTAAAATGAATAATCTAGTCTATTGCCATAATATTGAAGGGTTAGTGCAAGAATACGGTATAGAATACACAACAAGTGATTGGCGACTGTTTATAGATTCTTCAAAAGAAGCTTAAAAGCTATCTTGTTACATAATGGAAATATTTATGCCCCTTTACCAGTCGCTCATTCTGTTGTATTAGATGAAGAATACCATAATTTTGAGTTGCTATTGCAAAAATTGAATTACGATCAAAACCAGTGGGAACTTTGTGGGGACTTAAAGATATTTACAATATTACTGGGACAGCAATCTGGAAACACTTCTTATCCGTGCTTTATTTGTGAGTGGAATAGTCGTGCTCGAGCATTATGTGAGGAAAGACTGGCCGTTGAGCCAAGAATTAATTCTAGGTGAAAAAAACATCATAGGTCCAAGTTTGATATCAACCAATAAGGTCCTACTTCCACCTTTGCATAGCAAACTAGGTATTGCAAAGCAACTTGTCAAGGCCATGAGCCGAAACGAAAGTCCTGCTTTCATGCATATTTTTAAAGTGCTACCTAATCTTTCTGAAGCTAAAATAAAAGAGGGCATATTTACTGGACCACAAATAAGAGACCTCCTAAAAAATGATGCATTTGAGAGGAAAATGAATGCCAAAGAAAAAGTAGCATGGCAAAGTTTTAGAGAGGTGACGACTAAATTTCTTGGAAATCATAAAGACCCTAATTACAAAAATATTGTTGGAAAATTTAGTACAAATTATAAAGAAATGGGGTGTTTAATGAGTCTGAAACTGCATTTTCTCCATTCACACCTTGATTGGTTCCCTGAAAATCTCGGAGATTTTAGCGAAGAACATGGAGAAAGGATGCACCAAGGCTTGAGTGAATTTGAAAAAAGGTATCAAGGTGTTTGGGGGATAAACATGTTGGCAGATTATTGCTGGAGCCTGAAGCGAGAATCAAATAAATCTCATAAAAGGAAAGCAAGTCGAACATCAGTTCACGAGAAACGAAAGCGTTCTCGTTTAGAGTAGTACTTTAAACATGCTTTGATAAATACTAAAAGAAGCAAACTCTTATGCTTAATTCATATTAAATACTGACTGCGCGATTTCGAAAATCTACTTGGACACTCGAGACTCTTTACGAAGTATGAGCCGAATCATTTTTAGTAGTTAACTTACGCATTGAGGTATTATATAAGACAATATGAGAATATAAGTAGATATAAGGATTATTGTACAAGTAAGTTATTGGGTTCAAAGGTATTGGGTATTAGAGTTTCTTTGTCGACAAGGATTAAGTATTGAAGTATACAGATTAAGGGTTACTTGATAACAAGGTTGTTCGACATTAGAATTATTAATTTGAAATGTATTGGGAATTGAGTTATAAAACGAAATTTAAACATAACATAGCGCGCAATGTTTCATTTATACCTCAAGAAACACAGTCGGGCTGGACTTTAAATTTACTAGATATATGGAACGAACATCGAGAGTACAAATATTAGGTCAAATTTTTTTTTAGATTTTAAAAATCTATTTCACAGTCACAAAACTAGTCAAAATATTTGTATAGTCTATTTTTGATATGAATAATATTTTAAGTTTTACTAATAAGTACCTTTAAACAGTATTAAAACGTTTGCTTGCATCAGTCTACCTGCCATTATTTAGCTTATATTTCACATATTAATTCCCTTGTAATGACCCGAGCAGCATAAAAGACATTTTTGATTGTGATATATTAACGTAAATGTAAAATGATATGTATAAGATATAATCAATAAAAAATGTACCGTAAATTAACCTCTGTATGCTTCGCAAGTGTACGATAAAAACAAAATTAAATTTAACAACGCAAAATGACCATACATATTTTTCAAATAAACATAAACTGATGATAAAATGACCTATAATGACCTCTGAAAGGCGGCTTGAGTCAAGCAAACTACGGGTTCGGACTCAGGGACCTCAAAAACATACGCATGAATTTTTTCAGACTTTTTCCACGATTTTGTCTCTATTTGACCTTCAAATGACCTCTGGTGAAAGGCGGCGTAAGGTCAAACGAACTACGGATTCGGACTCAGAGACCTCAAAAACATAAGCATAAATTTTTTCAGATTTTTCCTACGGTTTTTTCTCTATATGACCTTCAAATGACCTCTGGGAAAAGGCGTAAGGTCAAACAAACTACGGATTCGGATTCAGGGACCTCAAAAACATACGCATGAAATTTTTCAGATTTTTCCTACGGTTTTTTTCTCTATTTGACCTTCAAATGACCTTGAATCTGATGTGATGAAGGTTAACCAACCCGCTCATCGTAATCAGCGACCCAAAAACCCTATAAGGACCATATCGCTCCGAGTGTTTTTTTTAAATCAAATGTTGACCTGGGTTATTTTCAAATGTGACCTTAAAATAACATATCACGAAGTTTGACTTAAAGAAATCACCCAACATTGAATCTCAGGCAATACATCTCTTATAGTTAATAAAAAATGGTTAAACCTAATTTGAGACCCGCTACGCATAACATAATTAATATTTTTTGTATAGAAAATATTACCCTTTGAACAGTTATTACATTACATATTTAATACTCTAAGAATATGTGACTGTTGTTCTCGATTATGTTTGTTTCCTAGCGCCATTTTCTGAACATTTAGTATCTCCTTATATGAATTAACTAATACTGTAGAGAAATTTATGCTATAATCGAAATCACAAGATCCGTATTTATAGTCGTTTCTTGAACTAACACTCAAGCGTGTCTAGTTCAAGGCTACCTCAACCTCTCCCTTCACATTTTCTATTTTATAGACAATTTGGCAGTCTCTCTATAGACCAAGAGGGCGACCCGAAATTTTGACCTGTCAACTAACCGTCTGCCTAGTTGTTCATTCGATCGGGCGAGTCGAATAAAAGCCTTTAACGTTGATTTTCTGGTCCCTGTGCCCTGGAATGCCCAGATAAGGCCAAAAGGCTACATCCAAAAATGGACTGTCGTTTAACCACTTGAATCAAGTATCATAACAGTTGTTGACACTAAAAAAGTCGAGCGCCCCAAAGAGCAGACGTCGCAGAGACCAGTTTGTTCTCGATAAAAAAGGAACCTGTAACGGGTAGACGCCGCACAAACCGGAGCACGAAGCTGGACCTGCTTTTTCTAGCCAAAAACGGTCGTTTTCGAGTTTTTGGATTCTACGCGTTTGCCCAAGTTATTTTTAGAAAATTTAGGCCTTAATTAATAAAATATCACGAGGGCAGACGCTTTGCTTGTACCCGAACAAGCCAAGACAATTTCAAAGTTCAAAAAAAAAATCGAAATTCTGATAGTATAGACGCTATTATAGATTCTACATAAAATTGGTACCGGATAACTGAAATTATTATTTTTTTTATGGTTTTCGACGCGTAGAATTCGAATTTGTCATTCTCGAGGCCCCATAGTGTTCAGGCCTTTTGCCATGGGCTCGAAAAAGCCTTTTTTATGCAATTTCTGGGATAGCCTCTACTGGAATAGTAAATTGACTATTTTCATATGTAACATCTCACTTCTTAGTCTAGGTGAACTTATTATATAAAGATAATTTATATTTTCAACTTAACAAAACTGTCGAAAAAAGTTCAAATTAACTTCTGTTAACAAAGCCATACTAATGCAAAACATCAACTATTTTTTCACATTAGTACCATATGCAACGCAATCTTTAGAGTTCTTAGGATATATCATGCAATAATAACGGTAAATATTAAAATGGAAATTTTTAATCCAAACAGCTTGTTATTTTGTCCATTGAGACGAAAAGTGAAAAATTTTGGTCTCTTCTGCATTTACGCACATAAGCTACTGAAGAAATGTCCAAATTGCAATTTGTGTTTTATTCCTTATTATTAATTTAAATTTTTCCCGATTAGTTTTTATAGCATAGCAAAAGTTATTTTTTTGATTATTGTATATCTCGTAGTGTTCATTCCATACTCAATACAACTAACGCAAAACATACCTTGGTTTGTTAGTCGGAGATCTGTTGCATTTTTGTTTCAGATAATAATTTAAGGACGGTGAGTAACTTGACTTATGTATCAAAAACAGTTAGCCATAGGTCCAACAAAAATCAGTTTTGTGGGTAAGATCCTATCTCTTAATTACCGAAAATTTTGACGACGTTGACCAAAATTTTTAATTTATTAATAACAACGCATCTCCAAATTTGCTATTCTGATTTGCTAAAAAGATTATTTTAATATTAATAATAATAATCCGGTTGGAAGTAGTTCAATCGATTTTTTCCTAATTGGAAAAAATATGACAAATATTTATATAGGTAAATAACAGTTGGAAAATGAAACAAAATATATTGCAAACTTTAATTTCAATAAAATGTTTTCAAATGTCTTTTAAAATAATACTATATAGTTATAAAAACAATAACACACACACTTGGAAAATTAAAAAAAAAAAAACGTTAAAATATCTTCACTAGATAATTGTTCCATCTAACCAGCTCAAAGGCACTTTAGAAACTAAACCGAATAAATAAAAGGTCGGTTGTACGCTGAAGTAAAATCACCATCCCTAAAATAGAAATTAGATTCGCCCTCCTTTTTACCTGTCAAACGGGTCTTTCTTTGGTAAACTAGTCAGGTAATCCCCATATAATAAAAGATTAAATTTGAACAAAAGGCTCTTTATGTTTGAAAATTGAGCTCCAAAATACTTTTTAACAAAAAAATGTTAATTCCGAGACACATTATGTAAAAACCCGTAAAATTCTTAGAATACTCCCAAACTGGCCCCTACTGGTACCAGGTCACGTTTTTGGGCCTAAAGGCTATTGTAACTCGGTTTGACTTAAAATAACAACAATTATGTATAGAATATAAATTTTGAAGAACAACATTAGCTTTCTTTTGAGATATTAAGCGTGTTTCTATTATTTACCGTTCTGAGTTATGGCTCCATATGTCAGCTTTTTGGCCAAAAATTTGGATTTTTCAAACTTTGAGCGACGAGCGGCACGGGTTAACGTCGTTTAATCGAGCTCAAATTTCGGCTATCTCAGTAGTGTATTTGTGGGAATGCAGGGAGGAGGAGGAGGAGGAGGCAAAATTTTGCCTCTTCCTCCTCCTTGTATTCCCACAAGTTCCAATAAAAATAAATTTGCATATAACTGGAAGGCGTAAGAATTTCATGATATAAGAAAGTCCAGAACGATTCTCACTTTGATTATTTGCTTATAAAAATAAAATTGCAATACACAATAATTTTCAAAGATTTTTAATTTATTTAGCTGAATTAAGGTTTTAGCAAACAAAAAGTTGTCAATTTTCACTCTAATTTCTATTTCAACTCGTTAAGCATTTCTTATTCTAGTTAAGAAGGGTAATTAAAAAACAAAAACATTAAAAGTTAAATAAGTTTATTTGATATTCTTACTTCATCAATAGTTCAGATTTTATACACCAAAAAACTCCTATTTAATCTCTTAAACTTTTCTTAAAATAGATATGGAGGTGAACTTAGATTAAAAACAAACAAATAAAATGTAAATTTGTTTTATTTAAAAAGAAAAAATAGTATTAACGTTTTTCTTCTTTCTCCTCTTCTTCTATCTCCTTTTCTTCTTCTTCCTTCTTCTTCTTCTTCTTCTTCTTCTTCTTCGTCTTCGTCCATCACATTAGCTTGATGGATTAATGGTAGCTCCCAGTCCTCCAGCATTTCTGAAGGTAGATCCCAACTCGCATCAATTGGAACATTTGGCAGGGTGCTGAAAATAGGTCTGTCGTCCTCCAACATCTCTGAAGGTTGATCCCAACTCGCATCAATTGGAACATTTGGCAGGGTGCTGAAAATAGGCCTGTCGTCCTCCAACATCTCTGAAGGTTGATCCCAACTCTCATCAATTGGAACATTTGGCGGGGTGCTGACAATAGGTCTGTCGGGTAGGAAGGGGCTCCACCCCTCGTGAACAGTCCAGTTGGTCGTCTCGATTGATCCTACGGGACTTATTTCTCCAGCTTCGCTTGGATTTCGTACATAAATCCAAATATCGTTGATTTCTGGCGTCGGATTAACTAGTTGGTTTTGCGGCACAAGTCGGTTATTTGAGTCATATACTTCGAACGAAAAGTGGCTAGTAACGTGAATTTTGAAAGACATTTTTTTTTGTTTAAACTTTTTGATTTAAAATCTGAACAACTGATGAAGTAAGAATATACCAAGCAGTTCTAAAAGCTGAGCTTTTATATCAAACAAATCTGAATGGTAGGAGAAGGTTTGAAAAGCAAGAGATCACTTTACTTCCCTTTTCTTATTTTTTTGTTTTAAACACCAATAAAAGCAATTTCCTACCCCTTTCCCCGCACCTAATTTTTCCTAAATTTTCGATTTTTAGGCCCGGAAAATGCCTCAAAATGCTTTTTTTTTTTTTTTTTATTTTTTTTTTTTTTTTCGCCAAGGGGGACCCCCGAGGGGGGAGGGTTTGCGGGGATTTTATTACGTCGCGGGGGGGGGGGGGGGGTTTCGCGGGGCGTTCGCGGGGCGGGGGGGGGGGTCGCGGGGGGGGGGGGGGGGGGGGGGGCGGGGGCGTTCGCGGGGTGAAGTAGCAATGACCGGTCAAGTGGGAGAGGCGTTGGCTTGGCGTGGCTTGGCTTGACCTTCTTCAAACAGTATAAATTCTGCTTTGGCCTAAGGTAGAGCATTATTTTCTCGCGTTCGGTACTAGTACAAAGTTAGACACGTAAATTTTGTCAAGTTTCTGTTTTTGTATGTGTGTTGTGCAATATTTTGTTATTTTTTAATTATTTTTGTGTTTTTTATATTTTAAATTTGCCAGTTTTGTTTGTATCCTTTTGTTGTGAGTAATAATGTCTTTTAATCCAACTGTAAGTACTATGGAATTGACAAGTTTAGATATACCTAATTTTAATTTCGGCAATTTTTTCTCTGACAACGATAGCCTCTTAAGTTTGCTTGATGATGGTGTGAATATACAAGGATTAAATAATAATACTGATTTATCTGATATTGACGCCATTATAAGGGAACGTATAGAGGAAGACCAAATTAATACCCAAAATTATAATGTTTTGGAGCTGGCACAGGAAGCTAAAAATTCTCTTTCTTCTGACAACCAAATTAATAGACAATTTCCTGTGTCAGAGTCAACTTTGGACACCTCGATTCAAAATTTCTCGCTAGAGTCACCTAATCTTCCAAATGCCCGAGAAATAGATGAACTTTTATCTCAAAATTTTAATTTTGATAATATAAATAATTTGTCTCAATTCTCATCTATTTCTGAGTCAAATTTTGATATTGAAGATACAACTGTAGAGGATTTAATTAAACCTGCTACAGTTGAAAAAAATTTGAAATTATTGTTTAAATCTACTTTCGAAGGAAACTCTAGCGACTCAAATTTGTCAATTCCTTGTTCTCAAGCTAGGCCATTGTCACCACAACAAAATGCAGATTTTTATTCTATTACACATTCTCCCAATTCGCCCACTCTTTCTTCCACTTCTTCCGAATTTTCTTCACCGTCTACTTCTCCAAATTTCAATAATACTAATCTAACATGTTTAATTGTCGAAGAAAATTCAAATGATTTTGAAATTCCATGTGCTCAACCAAAACCCCCTTTGCTTAATTCACAGTTCGATTGTTTAACTCCAGAAAACCCTTGTCAGTCAACCCTGTCTCCTAAGTCTCCAAGTTTATTCACTGAACCCTTCAACCTGCAAGAATTTGAATTAAGCAATAATTCTATTTCTACACAAACCAATTCCATCATTTCTATAGATCGCGATACACAAACTTCTCCGAATATTAATTCTCTAAAAAAAGATTTTTTGGTTGTTAAAGCTAAACATAAAAATACGAAATTTTCCAGAAAATTTGTTTCGAATTTAAAAAGTCTGGCCTTTTCCCTAAATTCCTATGAAAATTTCAGAAATCTTTCTTCTGAGGAAACTCTAATGTGGGATAGGATAAAGAACTGCTTTAACGAATTGGCAAACGTTAATTTTTAATTTTATTTTTTAATTTTAATATTTTAAATTTTTAATTCTTAATTTTCTCTACTCTCAATATTTTTATGTATTATAATGGGTTATAATTTCAAATTCTCACATTAGCATACAACTGTTTTAACAATGCACATCTGCAAAACTTGCCAACGACAATTTACAAGACGCGACAACTTGTATCGACACATGAGAAAGTTGTGTAAACCTTCGTACCTTAGCGGTCAACAATCACCACCTAAAAATTCAACAATTAGAAGGGGTAAGTTTTGTTATTTTATTTAACATATTTTTTTATTTTATTAGCATATACTTGTTGGATGACAGTTAAATTAAATATACAAACACTCTATTGAAAGAAGTTGAAAGTTAACACTATCTGTATTTATTATGGACATATTACACAACTTCTTCCAGTTGCTTGCATACGAAGACAAACTTGTTATTTCCAAACCGTTCTGCAAAGCCAGGCGGCGAGATCGACTTGGGTCAACAACACTGTACAACAGGTTGTACAGGGTTCTTGACCCACGTCGATCTCGCCGCCTTGCTTTGCAGAACGGTTTGGAAATAACAAGTTTGTCTTCCTATAAACATCACCATGCTATTGCAATGTCTTTACTTAAATATGTAATATCTTCACGTCTAATTTAATTTTTTTCTTTTGTTTCAGAAGCAATTAAATATTGTAAAGATTGCGAAAAAGATGTCATTAGAAGATCGTGGGGAAGTCATTTGAAGTCTAACAACCACAAGCAACGAGTTATCACTTCTTCGAGAATTTTGGGAATTGAAGTGATAAAATCAGCTTTTAAGGAACGAATAATTTCCTACCGCATTAACCCAGACAAAGATCATGTCAATGTTAGCAGTTTTTTTGAAGAACTTGCCCAAAAAGTTAATGACCTACTAAAGCGAGCTTTACGACAACATACTTGTATCAAGGCCAACGCAGAGCTCTTTGGACTATATCTACACCCCACTAATCTCACCTACAGTGTCAAATCGTTCAACACACAATACAAGACGATTTGCAGCAGTTCAAATGTCTCCGAAATAATTGAAGGTTTTTACGAAACAATTGACAGAAAAGCAGACGAGCTAGCCGAAAGAGATTCTGGTACGTTTATCTTATTTTTAAATTTTTTATATTTTTTCAATTTTATTTTATATTCCGTCTGTTCCTATTCCTTTTAACAGATATTTTTAATACTAACTTTTAAAATGCTAAAATTAAAATATTTTAATATATATTTCTGTTGTTGCAGGATGGACGTTGGTCAAACTTCTATATTTAGAGGTCAATGTAAATAAGCACAATCCTCTGAGAGCTTCACAGTATATTCCTTTACCTCAAGAAATTGCCAATAAGCACGCCATCATCAATATGCGCAACGAGGACGACAACTGCTTCTTTTGGTCTGTAACCGCAGCTTTACACGAACCCACCGGACGTGAAGATCATCCTTCGTCTTACCCCCATTTTTCTACTTTATACGACATTTCTGGTTTGGATGTTCCTTGTAAGTTAAAAGATATATCGAAATTTGAACTTTTAAATAATATTTCTATAAATGTTTATGGATTAGAAAAGTTGAAAACAGATCTAACATATTGTTATGAAGTTGTAGGACCATTACATTATACAAAACAAAAACAAGAACGTCATGTTAATTTACTTTTAATTAGTGATGATGATGGGAATTTTCATTATTGTTGTATTAAAGACTTGTCCAGATTAGTTTCTAATCAACTTTCAAAACATCATGGAAAAAAGTTTCTATGCGATGGATGTTTACAATATTTTCCCAATAATGATGGTTTAATGAGACATAATGAATATGATTGTGATCATGTTAGAATTAATTTACCATCATCTGCACCCAAAGTTGATAAGTTTGGCAATATAGTGCCCGGAAATATTCTTAAATTTACTAATATTCAAAAACAAATTGAAGTTCCTTTCGTTATCTATGCTGATTTTGAATGTATTCTTAAACCGTTTAGATAGTAACATAAATGATTTAGATCCTAACTGTTCCTATACTATTAAACAATACGAACATATTCCATATTCTTTTGCTTATTATATAAAATGTTCATTTGATGATCGCGCATCTAAGTATGAACTTTATAGGGGTTCCAATTGTGATCAGGTTTTTATTAAATTAATCGAAAGAGATGTGTTCGATATCTATAATAAATATTTAAAATTAAATAAGCCGATGAGTAAATTGAACGAGTTAGATAAAATACATTATAATTATACAGGCGAATGTCATATTTGCAATAAAACTATTATTAATGAAGGTGATAAGGTCGCAGATCATGATCACCTAACAGGTCTTTACAGAGGACCGGCACATTCTAAATGTAACTTAAATTTCAAATTACCAAATTATATTCCCGTTATCCTACACAACTTAAAAAATTATGATGCTCATTTATTTATCAAAAATTTATGTCAAAATAACGAACAATTGAAAGTAATTGCTCAGAATAAAGAAAAATATATTTCGTTTGAAAAATATATTAATGTAGACACATACTTTGATAAGCAAACAAAAAAGCTAAAAAAAAAAAACAGTTTTGCATAAGATTTATTGACTCTTTTCAATTTTTATCATCTTCATTATCAAAATTATCTAATACCCTAGAGGATCAACAATTTCAAGAAGTTTTAAAATTTTTCAATACAAAGGAACAGTTTGATTTGATCCGTCAAAAAGGGGTTTTTCCTTACAGTTACATTACTGATTATGCAAAATTAGATGAAGATACATTACCAGAAAAAGAACAGTTTTATAACGATTTAACAGGAGAACATATTACTGAAGATGAATATTGCAGAGCTAAACGTGTATGGAATTTGTTCCATTGTAATTCAATAGGAGAATATTCTGATATTTATTTAAAATCCGATGTACTGCTTTTAGCAGATATTTTTGAAAGTTTTCGAAAAAACTTGTTTAACTACTTATAAGTTAGATCCTGCGCATTACTATAGCTTTCCCCCGGATTAAGTTTTGATGCATGTTTAAAATTTGTAGGCATAGAGTTAGAGCTTTTAACAGACCCAGATATGTTACATTTTTTTAAAGATAATGTGCGAGGAGGAGTTAGTACTTGTGTTACCAGAAAATCCATTGCAAACAATAAATTCCTTGATACTTTCGACGCATCTAAGCCTAGTAAATATTTATTGTACGTAGATGCCACGAATTTATATGGCTATGCGATGTCTCAATATCTTCCAGAGAAAAATTTTGTTTGGCTCTCTCAAAAACAAATGGATAATTTTAATGTAATGAATGTTTCAAACACATCAGAAAAAGGTTATGTTTTAGAAGTTGATTTAATATATCCTTCTGATTTGCACGACTTTCACAACGAATATCCTTTTTGTCCGGAGAATTACAAACCTCCTAATTCGAAACATGCAAAATTAATTCCAAATTTACAAAATAAACAACGATATGTTCTACATTATACTTTATTAAAACAATGTATTCAACACGGACTTAAGGTAGAGAAAATTCATAGAATCTTGGAGTTTACACAATCTCCTTGGTTAAAGAGTTATATAGATTTGAATACTAATTTAAGAAATGAATCTAAACATGAGTTTAATAGAAACAATTATAAGCTAAGTAATAATAGTATATATGGAAAAACAATGGAAAATGTTGAGAAAACGATCAGACATCAGATTAGTCACCCAATTTGAAAAAAATGGTAGGAAAGATGGTGCTGAAAATTTAATTTCAAAACCACATTTCAAAGAATCATTAATATTTAATGAGAATTTAGTTGCTATTCAAATGAATAAAATACTAATCGATTATGACAAACCGGTTTATGTTGGATTTTCTATTTTAGATATTTCTAAAACAATAATGTATGGTTTCTTTTATGATTTCTTAAAACCTCTATATCAAGACAAGGTAAAGTTACTATACACAGATACTGACTCTTTTATTTTGGAGGTAGATACTGATAATGTTTATGAAGATATGAAAAATTATATTGATTTGTTTGACACCTCTAATTATAAGCCAAATAATATTCACAATATGCCAATTACTAAGTCTGTAGTGGGTAAATTTAAAGATGAATTTGCTGGTGAAATCATAGAATGTTTCTATGGAACTGGAGCGAAAGCTTATTGTGTAAAAACCAAAACTAATACGATTAAAAAGGCTAAGGGTGTTAAAAAAAGTAGTATAAATAAACAATTAGATATTATCGATTATAAGGATGTTGTGGAACGTAATTCTAAAACCTTTTGTTCTATGTATGTGTTTCGATCTAGAATGCATAATATATATACGGAATTAATTAATAAGTTGGCTCTGTCTTCCGTAGATGATAAAAGATTCAAAATACCAAATTCTTACGAAACTCTTGCTTGGGGACATCACGACATTCCACTTTATCAGTGGGTTGGGGAAAACGATGAATTTTTTGATGTTCACTGTACTCCCTCTACTTGAATTTATTGAGATATATATAACATTGAAAGGTATTTCAGCATTCAATTTTATCTCACATTTTGTTGCTAAAAGTTTGAAATGTGTTTAGAATCTTTTGAAAAAGATATTGATAATATAACATATAAAACTTATGAACAAAGAATAAATTCCTTCAAAGCATGGAATGGAAAGTTGAATCCTGAAATATTGGCAGCATCAGGTTTTTATTATTTAATGAAAGAAGATATTTGTAAATGTTATTATTGTGGTGTTGAAATATTTCAGTGGATGTATAACGATTGTCCTATAGATGAACATTATAAACTTTACAAACATTGTGATTTAGTACAGTGTTTACGATATTACAAAATTAAAAATGATGAAATAAAAATATTACGATCCAGAAATTGTTATCAAGATGTATTTTATTTATATATTTGTATTATTTTATTACAAATTTTTTGTATCTACTTTAAGATATAAATAATGGAACAATTTGTAAATATTTTTATTGTTAATAAACTCTTGTTGATATTAACAGTATTTTTGTGACTAATATCCCAAATTACAGTAAATAAAATTAAGAAAAATGGTTTCTATTTCACATTTTATTCTTTTATATTATTTTTATAATTGTACGTTAATAGTTAATAACCCATATCATACAAAGCGTGGTGTTGTATGTTTTTCAAATGATAGCGATCTAACAAAAAATAATTTATGTCATGATATGATCTTTGAACAAATTAACAATAATAAAACATTCGTATTTTCATATGAAATTTTTAATTTAACGGAAGATAACAAATTTTTCAAAATTTTATATTACTATGATAACAACACCATTTTTGACACAAACTGGATAGAAATTTGTCACACGGTAAATTGTACAAGAAATAGAAACCAATTACATAATTTTGATGTAACAAATAAAAAAACGTCTATTAATTTTTCCTCCGAATACAAAACTGAAGAGAACAATGAAAACATATATTGTATTTTATCTTTTATTTTAAACATTTTTATTTGTATATCTGTATGGTTACTCCTCACTTTAACAGGAGTTGTTTATTTAAGATATTGGAAATAAGGCTTTCCTATATTTAGTGGGGGAACAGTGGTGGGGGAAATACTATAATAAAGTTCCCAACATTTTAGCAATTTCAGTTATCTAGATATTCTCAACCAGTATTTGATACATTAGTTATTCCAATAATGAACAGTGGTTATTACACAACACCCAAGAATAATGTGGAACGTAGAAACAATCTACTTCTCAATTCCAAAATTTATTATTTAAACACATCATCATCAAAATTTGTAAATGTTGGAATTGGTTTGAGTGATTTTTTACCAAAAGTTATTATTGGTGGACAACAAGGATTCCGGATAACTTTAAATGAAGAAGATTGGAAGAATTTACTAAGATATCAAGGTATTATTGTGAATTATTTTTATTCATATCTTGAAGATCAGAGTCCTATTAAATTGGATAATATAACAATATATTTGGAAAAATACAACCACCAACCCATAGTAAAACTGCAAGAAAATGGTGGTTATTATATTTGTTTGTCTTCTGATTCTATAGACAAACTGTGGGAATTACAGGAAATTATTGATTACAGAATTCAAATATATAAAAGGCAAGAGTTCAAGAAATATTTTAATGTGTTTTTGTCTTTGAATAATCAATCTTCAAATTTGTTTACAAATATCTACAACACTTTAAATCCTCCTCAGAACCCAAATAGTGAAAATGTGTGTACCATGTTGGAACTAATGAGAGTCTATCCCGACGAATTGGAACTTAAATTATCAAGAAATGGAACAAAGAGAAAATTTTTCGAAGAAGTGTGTGACTTTCAACGAGAATCAAAATAAAATCCACATACTAATAGCATGGGATTTTGCCTATCGAAACGCTAGGAAATGTAAATGGGAAAAAAAACTATTTAGATATGTTAAGATTTAAAAATAAAATTAAATATTGTGAAAATATTTTTTCTACAATTTTAAACGAAAACCATAGAAATCTTATTTATAATGAAAGGTTTAGTGATATGAATTATTAAAAATAAACATATATGTAAATTTAAATTGGTTTTTTATTTTAATATTACAATATATCTTTTTTTAAAATCCACGAATTGTGAAATTTGTCAAATCCTAACCATTTAACAAAAACTCTATTTTCTTTTTTTCTTAAAATCCTCTCTACTAAATATGCATCGGGATGTTTTACTTCCTGCAACTCTTCTGAATAAAAACTTCCTTTAATATCTTCATTATTACTATCTTTTAATAGGTAAGTAGTTGGGTTAGTAAGCTGGACTTTTCTTATTTGAAAGATTTCAGTGGACCAATTTGGTGTATAACCTTTGTCAAATGCCTCCCGCTGCTTAGAGATTCTAACAAAGTCGTTTTCTTTAAGGTTAAAGATTGTGAAAATATTTTTTCTTCAATTTTGAGTAAAAACCATAGAAATCTAATTTTTAATGAAAGATTTATTGATGTGAATTATAAATAATAAAGATATATTTATATTTGAATTTTTGTTTTATTTTTTATTATATATTACAACACATCTTTTTTTAAAATCCATGAATTGTGAGATTTGTCAAATCCTAACCATTTAACAAAGACTCTATTTCCTTTCCTTCTTAAAATTTTTTCTACTAAATATGCATCCGGATGCTTTACTTTCTGCAACTCTTCAGAATAAAAACTTCCTTTAATATCCTCATTATTAGCATCTTTTAGGAGGTAAGTAGTTGGGTTTGTAAGCTGTACTTTTCTTATTTGAAAGATTTCTGTAGACCAATTCGGAGTATATCCTTTATCGAATGCTTCTCTTTGCTTTGATATTCTAACAAAGTCGTTTTCTTTAAGCTTGGTGTGCTTAAAGTCAATAGTTTTCTTATAAGTAAACGAATTTAATAATATTTTTTCTTCATTTTTCCTATTAATTTCGCTAGGTTTGTGCCCTGTAGTTCTGTGAACGGTGTTATTGTATTTTTTTTCAACTATAATGGGTAAAATATTATACCACTTATAATTTCCCTGATTACTAAAATATTTCCACATAATGTTTTTTAAAGTTCGATTAACCCGCTCCACAATACTAGATTTTAAATTGGAAAAACTACTATAATGATTAATGTTATAATCATTCATTAGTTTTTGAAAGTCTCTGTTGTAAAATTCTTTTCCCAGATCTGTTTGCAAATTGACAGGTTTCGTGGTTTTATCTAAAATTTTTTTCATTGCTGTTGTTACATCTACCCCCCTTTTGGTTTTTAGTGGTTCGACCCAAACATATTTTGTAAAAGCATTTATTACAACTAAAATATATCTATTTGATTTATTAAATCTAGCATAAGGCTGCATTTCAACTAAATCAACTTGCCATAAGTCGTCTAAACCCTTTACAATCGTTCTTCTTCTCTGATAATTTTTTCTAGCAGGTTTATGTAATTCTTCAACAATAGTTTCTTTTATATTTTCCTTCATGTTACTTTGTTCATACTAATCCATTTTGCTAAATATCTCACTTAAATATCAATTAATTATTTTTCAACTTTTAATTTTATCAGCTATATCTTTGATTTTTTTAACATTATCGTCAACCTTTGCAAAATCCTCTCCAAATTTTTTTAAAGCTGTCGAATTTTCTGAAATCTTTACTTTCAATTCATTAACAACAGATTTCATACCAGCGAACTCATCTTTATTTGTTTTGTCAAATTCCTTGAACTTATAGTCTATAAGATCTTTAACAGCCTTGTCAAGTTCTTTGATTTTATTTTCAAAATCTTTAAACTTTTCGTCTGCATTGGTTACAATATTGGTTAATGTTTCTACCAGATCATTTTTTATTGTCGATATTTCCTCCTCTATTCTAGCTTTCAATTCTTTTTCAAGATTTTTTAACTGGTTTAATATATCATCGATTTTTTCAATATCCAAATTTTCTTTTTTGCGTTCCTCAACTATAGTTTGCAATTTCACATTTAAATTTTGTATCTCTGTTGAAACTTTCCCATCTACATTGGTTTTATATTCTGATTCTAAATTATGTAATTTTGTCAAAACTTCTTCAATTTTTTCACTATTTTTTGTGATATTATCAAATTGTTGGTTATTTGAAATTTTCTCTATATTTCTGATTTGTTCCGTCAACAATATTATTTTTTTTTGAGAAATCATCATTTGTTTTTTTATAAGTTTCGTTAATTTTTTGTTCCAACGACTTAATATTTTCAGTATCATTTTTATGAACAATAAAATGAAGTTTTAAAGATCTATCAACTTTCTCAATATTTTTATTCATATCATCATGCACCTTCGTAAAATTTTCAACTTCCTGTGAAACTCTATTATTGAGCAAATCAGTAAAAGTTTGAAATTTCTTAACCATATTTTTATTAACATCATTTTCTACTTTTTCTGATGTAACCCTAATTATTTCATTTTTCAGTTCTTGTCCTGAGCTATCCAACGCCTCATATTTCTGTTTAATTATTTTTATGTCGTCTTCATGTTTTGAAATTTTTATAATTTGGTCTAGATGTTCCGGAATAATTTTATCTTCGAATATTTTCATCTTTTTTGCAACGTTCTGTATATCCTCATTATTGTCGCTAACTCTTTTATCAAGATTTTTGACGTCTGTTTTTAAATCAGATTGCAAATTTTCAATTATTTTGTTTTCAACATATTTTGTATCACTCTTAAAATCTTTAAATATTTTACTTTCAATATTTGAACTTATTGATTTTTCAATAGAAGGAATAAAAGAGTAAATGTAATGTTTTGAACTGTGTGATCCAAACTTATTAACCGCCATGTTATAAATGCATTAATTATTCTGAAACATGAATTTATATGATAACATCAGCTTCTTTGAGTTCTTCTATAATGGAAATAATTTCATTATAGTGTCCCGTGTGACCTGCAAACATAGATGATACTAATAAAACGCAATCTATCAACCAATTCATTAACATCATTCCAATATACGTAGTCTGTATTAGGTTTATTAATTTTTAAACTTAAACTACCACCTTGTGTGGTTGGTTTATTAGATCTGGTTTGTCTAGGATTAGTTGCAAGCACACCTTGAAACAAATTCTGAAGGGGATTAATAGTTCTAGTTTTTGTGATGCCTTTTCTTTGTAAATATGGTCCTATTATTGTAATATACTTGTGTGAAGCGTTTCCTTGAACCTGTTCATCAGGATTGTAATTTCGACGATATGCGTTAGTTCTTTTTAAAATATCCATATAATTATCGAGATCTCTTTGAGTGTAGCCTCTAGGTTCTTTTTTAAATAACAATTCATATAATCCGGTTGTTCCAGGATATTTTACTCCAACCACTTGTATATCTTTACCAATAATCTGAACAGGTACTTGTGTTAAACCCAGATAAAATTTTTCACTTTCATAATCGTGAATTATTCCGTATTGATGATCGAATTTGTGTTCTGTGTCCCTTACACCACCATCAATATACTGACGAGGAAGATTATCAAATTGATCCAACCAGGTAGTGTATGCTTCTGAATTAATGAAAGTATTTATTGTTTGTTTAGTTTGTTCTAATATATCAGAGAGATTGTGAGGTGTTGTCTCAGATCCTTGTGAAGATTTTGTTGTTTCTGCTACAGTGCTTGTTCGAAGGAAAGATGGTCCTTGAGTTGTAGTTAGATCGCTATGAAAAAATGATGGAGTTTCATATGGAAGATTTGGAGTTTTTCCCGTTTTTTTGCCCTTTTGTGGAGTTGATGTGCTAGCAAAGATATTTCTCCCTGGTGTTGATATGTCAGCGAACGAATGTTTTGGCGGTGTTGATGATTCATAAAATTTTTTAATTGGAGATTGAAACTCTTCACTAATATCTCTTAGTTCACTTTTCCCAAGTGTTGACACTAGTTTTTGTAGTGGTTCTGTAATTGGTTTATATGTTTCTTCCAGTTTAGCTTGAGTCTCAAATTCAGCATTTTTTAAACTTTGATATTTTTGTTTAACAGCCTTTCTTGATTTAACAAGTTCTCTCGCCAATTGTTCATTCATAATTGAAATGTTGCCAAGTTTTAATCTATTTTTATAAATAAATATACGAATCGAATCCTTTTCTATACCTACCCATCATAATATTAGAATCTTTGTCTATTACTAGAAATCCAAATTTATCTTTCCAACATAATAAACAGAATTCTTTAAATTTATTAAACGACATATCGACATTAACATGATCATCATAAATATGTTTTAAATTTGTGTTGTCTTGCTGAAATATAATAATTAAATTTGCATTATCTCGTATCAACTGTTTCGGAATAGATGAGTATGTTTGACATAAATAAAAACAATCAGTATTCTTATGTCTTCCGAAACAAAAATAATCCTTTACTATGGTTTGGTTACAACAAACTATGTCATCAAATATTACTACAGAGTTTGATTTTATGTCTTGTGGTGAAATAATATTTTCTTCACTGTCTGACGTTGAGAAACCAATTTCTTTTAAAGGTTTAAAAAGTGTCTTTAAATATTCATATTTAGGTTGATATAAAGACTTAGAATAAATATATAAATTCTCAAAACGTAAACCATTAGGATCTTCAATTAGGCTTATTATGACATTGGTTTTACCACATCCCGAAGGACCTACTATTAATCCTCTTTTACTGTTTCCTTCAAACAATTTTCCATGTTTTCTAAAATTATTTGATAAAGAATCGCGATTTTTAATTTTTAAAGAAAATGGTTGTTTTTCAATTCTCATCATATATATTTGACTTTTTCGACAACACTAGTCATTTGTGTCAACACCTTCGTAATATATAATGTTTAAATCACATCGTAAACAACATGTTTTCAAAACAAAACGCGAAAAAAGAGGAGATGGTTTTTTAAACACTTTAATAAATAAATTACCACTTGAACTACACTTATCCGGTTATAATTTTTGTGGGCCGGGGACAAATTTAGAAAAAAGACTTATGAGGGGTGATAAAGGAATTAATCCATTAGACGAAGCCTGCAAAGAGCATGACATTTCTTACTCCCAATCGAATGATATAAATATGAGACATTCTGCGGATAAATTATTATCTGAAAAGGCTTTGACGAGGTTGAAAGCTGCTGATTCAAGTTTTGGAGAAAAAACTTCTGCTCTAGGAATCGCAACAGCAATGAAAGTAAAGAGAAAATTAGGAATGGGACTTAAAAAAAAGAGAAAAACAACACAAAAAAAAATATCGTGCAGGACGAGGAATGTCATTATCTAAAGCTATATCGAAAGCTAGAAAGGGAATTATGGGAAAACAATTTCAAAGTTTAAATGATAGTATCAAAACAGCTCTTAAGTCAATAGGAAAGAGAGGGAAGCGTGTAAATTTTAAGACAAGGGTAATACCCATTCCCAAGACAGGGGGATTTTTACCTCTTATACCCATATTTGCTGGTTTGTCTGCTTTGGGTGCACTTGGAGGAGGAGCTGCTGGTATTGCAAAAGCTGTAAATGATGCGAGATCAGCCAAAGAAAAATTATCTGAAGCTAAACGACATAATCAAATGATGGAATCTATTGCAATTGGAAAAAGAGGAAGTGGTTTGTTTCTAAAACCTTATAAAACAGGATGCGGATTGTTTTTAAAACCATATTCAAAAAACTGCTAAATTATATACCTCGGAATCCGCTTACAAATTATGATCTAATAAAGTATGCCAAATTTTTACAAATTCCATATTTTCGAGGTGTATTTATGAGGAATAAATTACCTAAAAGGATTCAGACACATGAATGTGGCATTGTTAATCTGGATAGCTATAGTGGTAAAGGTACTCATTGGACAGCATATATAAAAAAAAAAAAAAAAAAATAATTTACTTTGATAGTTATGGTAATTTACGCCCCCCATCTGAGTTAAATTCATATTTTTATAGTGACAATAATAAAAATATTATAACATACAATTATAACAAACATCAAACTTTTAACCAAACAAATTGTGGTCAACTTTGTTTAAAATTTCTTTATAATAACATATAATTAATAATCTTACTTCAGTCTCTACAAGAATATTAAAGGGATATGTCATATAGTTTGGTTATTACTGGTAATTCTCCTAGTTTAACGGTAGAATTTAATCCTGCTATATATCTAGAAGAAGATGCCGAGTATGTTGTTGGACTAGTAAATTTTGAAACATTTAATGCAATACCAAATATTGACGCGTTTAATAATAGAATGATTTTTGATAATAATTATGTATTTTTGATACCTGAAGGAAGCTATGAATTGGATGATCTAAATAAATATATACGTGATAAGTGTAGTAAAAGAGGTATTCAATTTAACATGTTCGCAAATAATAACACTTTACACACACATCTTGTGTCGTCAGTGGGTGTAATATTTAATGAGGCAACAATTGGTAAATTATTAGGTTTTACACATAAAAGATTAGAGCCGAATGTAGAACATATATCAGACAATCCTGCGGAGATTATTAAAATAAATTCTATAAATATCGATTGTAGTATTGCTGAAGGATCATATCTTAACGGTAAACCTGTTCATATAATACATCAATTTTTTCCCAATGTTGCTCCCGGTTTTAAAATAATAGAATCACCACAAAACGTCATATATTTTCCAGTAACCGTAAAAACCATAGATAAAATTACTATTAAAATAATAGATCAAGAAGGTGAACTTGTTAATTTTAGAGGAGAAGTACTAACGTTAAGGCTACATCTTAAAAAAATTCATGAACAATGGTAATCCTCTATCACAAAAAACCATCCAACATTAATATGCTTACTAAGTCTAATATAAAAAAGCTTAAAAAGAAAGGAGACAAACATATTTTATTTAGTAATAAATCAAACACACAAAGGATAACACCTTCTAATAGACAATTTCTGAATAGTTTGGGTTTTAAACTAAAACAGTAATGGAATATCTTAACGTAAAAGAAAACATTTTATTTGATGAATCCATTTTAAGTTGGGAAGTACTTTCTTTTGATCCTTTTAATCCTACAAAATTAGGATCAAATGATGAAATAAGAATTTCTTTGCAACAAACTGGCAAATATCCATTGCCATGCAAGAGTGAGATTTATTTAGAACTACAAGTTACGAAAGAGGATGGTAAAACTCCCCTAACGAACACGGTTTTAATCAATAATGCTCCTGCATTCTTATTTAAAGAACTTCGTTATATTTTAAATGGTGTCACTATCGATTCTGTTCGAGATGTTGGTACAACTTCAACACTTAAGGGTTATATATCTTACAATAAAAATGAAAGCACAAAATTAGAAAATGCCGGGTGGTATCCAAATATGAAAACAGGAGAAAAAATTATGACCGATGATAAAGGAAATGTTTCTCTATGTATTCCTTTAAAGATGTACTCAGGATTTTTTGAAGATTATAATAAAATCATTTTGAATTCACAACAAGAACTTATTTTAATAAGGAGTAATGATGATACTAATGCTCTAGTATCAACTACAGAGGATGAAAAACCCAAAATTACAATAACAAAGCTATGTTGGCGTGTACCTCATCTTACCGTAGCCATCCCGCAAGAACTGGCACTTACGAAACTTATCGACAAAAATAATGATATACTTATTACTTTCCGAAGTTGGGAATTGGTTGAATATCCAGAACTATTGGAAACTACAAGACACAACTGGCCTGTAAAAAGTTCAACTAAGGTTGAAACACCGCGTCATGTTTTAGTTGCTTTCCAAACCAATAGACGAGGAAACATAAAATCTGATATGAGTAAATTTGATCATTGTGAACTAAGAAATATAAATCTGTTTTTAAATTCGGAAAGATATCCTTATAACGATCTTCAACTTGATTTTAATAATAACAAGTTTGCTACATTATATGAAATGTTTTCTGAATTTCGTCAGTTATATTATAATCTGCCAACAGAACCAATTTTTAATCCCATGGAATTTAAGGAACGTGCGCCTATTGTTTATATTAACTGTTCACATCAAAGAGATTTACTTCAGAATGGTCCGGTGACTTTAAGAATTGAATTCGAAACAAAGGAAAAAATTTCAGCTAAAACAACAGCATATTGTCTTTATAATACATGATAAAATATTTAGCTATAATCCTTTAACGAAAATAGTCAAACAACTTTGAATTTAACCCCTCCACCAACTGAAAATTAAAATATTTATTATACATATAATATAAAAATAAATCAGTTTTGATTATGTCTTCAACCCATCCAGTTATTTCCGAAGACGTTAAAATTTTACAATTTCAACAAAGATTACACTCTTTCGTTAAGGATTTAGAAGCGTTGAAGAAACAAATAGACGATTATTCCGAAAAAACTTTTATGTTCAAAATTTTTTCGGATTTAAAAATTAATTAAGATTTTTAAAATTATGAGTGTGAGACTAATTCTGGACATACAAGGATTCAAAGATGAAAAAAATAAATTTATACCTAAAGAATTAGCAGCTTATGATGGCAATAGGATAAGCCACTTTATATTTAAACAACCATTTGCATTAAATTTACTTTCTCCAGAATTACATAAACAAGCCGTTTGGTTGATGAAATGTCATCACTGCATTAACTGGAATGAAGGATACACCCCTCTTCATTGTTTTGCTGACATTATGAAGAAACTTACTAAGGATGTCCAATTTATTTATGTTAAAGGAAATGAAAAAGCAGAATACCTTAAGAAATATTCATCCAGTCCTATAATTGAAATAGATAATGAACCCTCTATTAGAGCTTTAACACCAAAATGTTTTTATCACTCAAAGTCAAAATCTATATGTGCTTTATCAAATGTATTTTTTTTGTATGACAATTTTTTTATGAATGAATAAAACAACTTAAATATGAAATAAATATTGTTTAATTTCTATTATACATTGTTACATTGTTACATTTTCTTTTTCTAAATATTGTTCAATTAATCTAATATATTCATATAATTCTAACAATCTAAACTCTAACAATAATTTTTTTAAGTCTTTTGTTTTCAAGTAAAAAATACATGAATTAGCAGCATTTCGACAAAGTTTAATATGATCTGTTAGTTCAAAATATATTGACCAATCTTGTGCTTCATGATCTCCTCCTATATCTCGATAATAATGGGAACAAGCCTCTGACATAATACACTCTTCATATATCTCCTTAACTAATTCCTCCATTATCAGAAAATAACTCTATCATCTCAGCACGAAATTGTTCTCTTTCAACTTCACGGATGTAATTTAATGTTGTTGGATCTTCTATATAACCTTTCAAATGTGTAATTTCTTTATGGAAACCACTTTTTTCCAACTCCTTTATGAATTCTAAAATGTCTTCATTTTTGAAATATTTTATACAAGCATCTATCCCTTTTGAATAAATATCAACTATATTATTATAAAAACGGGCTTTTTCTTGAGAGCTATGTCTAGCATAAAAAAACCTGTTCCTCAGCCAAATCACAAAATGTAAAATACAAGTGTAGAATTTGTTTTTCTAATTCACTGCAAGATTCTTCTTCTTCTGCAGACATTATTTACACGTGTTATTGAAGAGAACTGAATAAGCTAATCGTTCTGGACTTTCTTATATCATGAAATTCTTACCCCTTCCACTTATATGCAAATTTATTTTTATTAGAATTTGTGGGAATGTTGATGGGAGACGGAGGAGGCAAAATTTCAACTCTCGGAGGCAATCATTTCACCTCTCGGAGTGTCTCCGAGAGGCGACATTTTCGCCTCTCGGAGGCAAAATTTTGCCCTCCTCCTCCTCCTCCCTGCATTCCCACAAATACACTACTTATCTCAATATCTGGAAAGGGGAATCGTTTTGTGGGGTCCAGACGAACAAGATTCCGACATTTTTTTTCCCCCTCTATGAGATCCGGTCACTCTATATATATATATATATATATATATATATATATATATATATATATATATATATATATATATATATATATATATATATATATATATATATATATATATATATATATATATATATATATATATATATATATATACATATATATATATATATATATATATATATATTATATATATATATATATATATATATATATATATATATATATATATATATATATATATATATATATATATATATATATATATATATATATATATATATATATATATATATATATATATAAATATATATATATATATATATATATATATATATATATATATAAATATTATATATATATATATATATATATATTACAAACATAACAAAACCAAAAAGATCCAAATGGACCAGAACTAGAAGAAAACAATGGAATGAAATTGCGTGAGATAGCTGACACCCTAAAGACATCAAGAGAAAAGTATTGGTCATAATTTGCATGAACATTTGGGCATGAGAAAGTTCTGTTTGTTCTGACCTCAAAAAAAAGCTCGCGGGAACGAGATTTGGCTCCAATGAAGAAGTTATCGTCTATTTTGAGGGCAAAGACAAATCCTTTCACAAGACAGGTATAGAAATGTTAGAAAAGCGTTGGGCTGATTGTATCGCTCTTAACGGAAACTATATCGATGAATAAAGTTGAATTTTGCAAAAAAAAATGTTTTAAGTAGCTAGACCAATATGGTAATGCAGTTGATTTCTATGATAACACTAGCCATTTGACGTAAACATTCGTAATATTTGTAACGTCTAAGTCATATCATAAAAGATATGTTTACAAAACACCGAAAAGAGGTCGCGGTCTTTTAAATACGGTAATAAATAAATTACCATCTAAATTATATGTGCAAGGTTACAATTTTTGTTGGCCTGAAGCAAAGCAAAATTAGAAAAAAAGAGTTATAAAAGGAAATTTATTGGATGAAGTGTATTAAGAGCATTGTCTACTAACAATCAAATAATATACCAAGAAGATACACTGCTGACAATTTGAAAAGGCTTTAGTTACTCTGGGAATTGGTGCTGCAATGAAAGTTAAAAGAGCATTAGGTATGGGGCTTAGAAAAAGAAGGAAAACTACAACAAAAATAATATCATTCAAATTAGGCTATCGCATAAGCTAGAGAGGGAATCAAGGAAAAACAATTTAAAAATTCAAAAATATAGTGTTAGAACTGCATTAAAGTCAATAAGAAATAGTGTTTAAAGTAGTAAATTCTAAGGTAAGACTAATACCAATTCACAAGTCCGCTTTAGTCGCTCTTAGAAGAGAAGCGGCGGGCATCAAAAAAGTTGCCAATAATGCAGTATCAGCAAAAGAAAAATTAGTAAAAGCTAAAAGACATGTGGTCTGTGTTTAAAAATCATATTCAATACCTGCTTAAGAATATTCCTCAAAAACCACATAATTAAATACCTCAAGTTTTTACGAAATCCCAATTTTCGAGGTGTATTATTACATTATATATATATATATATATATATATATATATATATATATATATATATATATATATATATATATTATTTTACTCGTGTTTTCACAAGCTTTCATTTGACGCCACACTCTATTACCTAGTAAAAATTTTTTTTTTTCACTTCTGATTTCACCCCGCAAAACTAACCCCTTAAGTCAAAATTTAACTTTCAAAACTACATGGCTCTGATGAGGCCATCAATTCCTATATTACTACCAAATTTCAACTTTCTATGACAAATAGTTTCGGAGAAAATCGGGTGTGACAGATGGACAGACAGACAGACAGGCAGACGGACAGACAGACACCGAAGTGTTCTTATAAGTGTTCCGTACGGAACACTAAAAAGAATAAATTATGCTAGACTGATGGTTATGATAATTTGCTACCTTCATCTGAGTTAAATGCATATTTATATTGCAACAAACATGAAATTATGGTGAATTATAATTATGACAATCATAAACAACTTTTAAAAAAAAGAAATTGCTGTGAACTATGTCTAAAGTTTTTTTATGATGATATATCTATCCTAACTAACCTTTCTTTAGTCTTCACAACAATATTAAGGCATTCTATCATACAGTTTTGTTATCAATGTGGTAATTCTACCACTTTAACAGTAGAATCTAAGCCTTCTATTTATCTGGACCAAAATACTGATTATGTTATTGGGCTGGTAACTTTTGAGACCTTTAACGCAATCCAAATATTGACGAAGGCAACAATTTAATGATTTATTTATTTTTTTTTATGGGTCTAGCATACGTGCTGCAGAGACGTCCCTAAAGCGCTATAGGAGCAGCTCGGAGGAAACAGAGTCCTGGGCAAATTATTCCAAAGGTATGATGTTCTCCATATAAAAGATTGCTTGAAAAGCGTTGTACGAGGAGTAACAAGCTGAACCTCATACGGATGTGAAGTATCAGCACGACGTTGCCTTTCTAACATGCACCGCTCTGGGAGGAATTAAAACGGGCCACATCCTCGAGCATTTTCCATGGAAATACTTGTAGAATGGGCTCAAGTCGCCAACCGTTCTTCGATGTTCAGCGAATCAAGGCTGCCGGTCAGTTCAGGTCTCTAATCAGACGAACAGTTCTTCTCGGAATAGAATCTAACAAATGCAGTGTATGTTTGGAAGCGGAGACCCAAATTTGG
>CM032451.1:82340473-82409492 GCA_019049505.1 Pachyrhynchus sulphureomaculatus | reverse complement strand
TCCCTGGGCTAGCAGTCTACATCTTTCTTCAAACAGTTTCTTCCGTTTTTATGCTCAATATTTTCGTTTCGTTGCTCTTTTTTTAGCTATTTTTACAAAGATATTCGTCCAGTGTTTCATTTATTTCGTTTATGTTTTTGTTATCAAGGTCATCGATTTTAGTTAATTCTTTTCTTATTTCATTTTTGTATTCTGCTTCTTTACTCCTTAAGATGTGTATATCAATTTTTTGGTTTCTTTCTTGGTATCAGTTTTTTTCTTTCTCTGCGTTCGTTCATCTCTATTCTTCCTAAGATTATTCTTTGGTCATTTTCCGTGTTTTATTCTATTTATATATATATATTATATATATATATATATATATATATATATATATAAATATATATTACGTATATATGTATACGTATATATGTATTTAGATATATATATATATATTTATTATATATATATATAATATATATATTATATATATATCACATATATATATATATATATATATATATATATATATGTTATATAATATTATTACATATGTTATATATATATAGATATAATATATATATATAAATATATATAATTATTTATTTATATATATAATATTATATATATATATATATAGTATATAGTATATAGAATTCACTAGGAGATGTGCTATTAAAATAATAATAATTAGCCGGCCAAGTGTAAGTGAACTTGCGCAATTAGTGTTCTGTACGTTGATTGCTTTAAAATAAAAGTTTTTTACAGAGAGGTATAAAATGATCAATGACTTCACATAAACACACCCCAAAAGAGTTTTCAACAAAGTTTGTTTCCGGTCTTTGTCGAAAACTGACCTTGAATTTTTTTTTATATACCAGATAAATTATTAAAGTTAATGCACACGTGATAATTTTCGTTCAATCTACACCCTGTGGAGAATATTTCAGAATTTTTTCAGAATTTTTTAATCAGTACTTTTCGAGATAAGCAGAAGGCCAGCGATTTTCGTCAGTGTTTCATTTATTTCGTTTATGTTTTTGTTATCAAGGTCATCGATTTTAGTTAATTCTTTTCTTATTTCATTTTTGTATTCTGCTTTCTTTACTCTTAAGATGTGTATATCAATTTTTGGTTTCTTTCTGGTATCAGTTTTTTTCTTTCTCTGCGTTCGTTCATCTCTATTCTTCCTAAGATTATTCTTTGGTCATTTCCGTGTTTATTCTATTCATATATATATATATATATATATATATATATATATATATATATAATATATATATATATATATATATATATACATATATATATATATATATATATATATAATATATAATATATATATATACATATATATATATATATATATATATATATATATATATATATATATATATATATATATATATATATATATACAAAGTACAACTTTAAGTTATATTCTGTTGCTTTCTCTATTAAAGTTCTGATAGTTAAGAGATGATCACAAATACTAAAAACTCTTCCTAAAGCCAGCATGTTTTTCAATCTATTAATTATTATTTTGGTAAACAATTTGTATATTTGTGAAAGTAATGATTTTGGACGGTAATTGTCTAACTCAGTCTTATCACCTTTTTTAAAAAGTAAATTGTTGAAATTGTGATCACATTTTCTGGTATCTTCTCTTTTTTCATTAATTCTGTTAATACTCCGTCAGATCCTGGTGTTTTATTGTTTTTCATAGTTTTTAGTGTGGTTAATATTTCTTCATCTCCATTTCTTCGTATTTCTTCTAAGTTAACTTTTATTATCTTTTTATTTCGACGTTCTTTGAGATCATTTGGTGGGCATTTTTTTTGTTCATGCAAGTTTTGATAGTATGTTTGTATCATATGTGTTATTTTTTTCTCGATCTTCACATCTTCTCTATTTTCATCTTTTAAGTTTTGTACTGTAGTTTTTTCTAGGCTTTGTCGGAGTGCTTTCATGTTTTTGTTCTGTTCTACAATTTTTTCTATCTTTGTCTCTAACTGTTGTCTTTTATCTTCTTTAATGGACTTTTTAAGTTTTGTTAGTTTCTACAAACTGAATAGTTTTTCGCTTTCCTGGGCTAGCAGTCTACATCTTTCTTCAAACAGTTCTTCCGTTTTTATGCTCAATATTTTCGTTTCGTTGCTCTTTTTTTAGCTATTTTTACAAAGATATTCGTCAGTGTTTCATTTATTTCGTTTATGTTTTTGTTTATCAAGGTCATCGATTTTAGTTAATTCTTTTCTTATTTCATTTTTGTATTCTGCTTTCTTTACTCTTAAGATGTGTATATCAATTTTTGGTTTCTTTCTTGGTATCAGTTTTTTTCTTTCTCTGAGTTCGTTCATCTCTATTCTTCCTAAGATTATTCTTTGGTCATTTTCCGTGTTTATTCTATTTATATATATATATATATATATATATATATATATATATATATATATATATATATAAATATATATACGTATATATGTATACGTATATATGTATATATATATATATATATATATATATATATATATATATAAATATATATATATATATATATATTATATACATATATATATATATATATATATATATATATATATATATATATATATATATATATATATAACATATGTTATATATATATATATATATATATATATATATAATATATAAATATATATATATATATATATATTGCGTATATATATATATATATATATATATATATATATATATATATATATATATAGTATATAGTATATAGAATTCACTAGGAGATGTGCTATTAAAATAATAATAATAGCCGGCCAAGTGTAAGTGAACTTGCGCAATTAGTGTTCTGTACGTTGATTGCTTTTAAAATAAAAGTTTTTTACAGAGGTATAAAATGATCAATGACTTCACAAAACACACCCCAAAAAGTTTTCAACAAAGTTTGTTTCCGGTCTTTGTCGAAAACTGACCTTGAATTTTTTTTTATATACCAGATAAATTATTAAAGTTAATGCACACGTTGATAATTTTCGATTTCAATCTACACCTGTGGAGAATATTTCAGAATTTTTTTTTAATCAGTACTTTTCGAGATAAGCAGAAGGCCAGCGATTTTCGTCAGTGTTTCATTTATTTCGTTTATGTTTTTTTGTTATCAAGGTCATCGATTTTAGTTAATTCTTTTCTTATTTCATTTTTGTATTCTGCTTTCTTTACTCTTAAGATGTGTATATCAATTTTTGGTTTCTTTCTTGGTATCAGTTTTTTTTCTTTCTCTGCTTTCGTTCATCTCTATTCTTCCTAAGATTATTCTTTGGTCATTTTCCGTGTTTATTCTATTTATATATATATATATATATATATATATATATATATATATATATATATATATATATACATATATATATATATATATATATATATATATATATATATATATATATATATATATATAAGTACATATATATATATATATATATATATATATATATATATATATATATATATATATATATATATATATATATATATATATACATATATATAATATATATATATATATATATATATATATATATATATATATATATAATAAAATATATATATATATATATATATATATATATATATATATATATATATATATATATATAGTATATAGTATATAGAATTCACTAGGAGATGTGCTATTAAAATAATAATAATAGCCGGCCAAGTGTAAGTGAACTTGCGCAATTAGTGTTCTGTACGTTGATTGCTTTTAAAATAAAAGTTTTTTACAGAGGTATAAAATGATCAATGACTGCACAAAACACACCCCAAAAGAGTTTTCAACAAAGTTTGTTTCCGGTCTTTGTCGAAAACTGACCTTGAATTTTTTTTTTTATATACCAGATAAATTATTAAAGTTAATGCACCACGTGATAATTTTCGTTCAATCTACACCCTGTGGAGAATATTCCAGAATTTTTTCAGAATTTTTTAATCAGTACTTTTCGAGATAAGCGAAAGGCCAGCGATTTTTGGCAATTTTTTAAAAATACTACAAAGAAAAGTGTGCGCAAGTATTATATTATATATATTTTTGAACTCGTGTTCTTACAAGCGTTCATTTGACACCTTATTCGATAACCTGGTAATTTTTTTTTCACTTCCGATTTCATTCCCCAAAACTAACCTGAACTAACCCCCTAAGTCAAAAATTTAACTTTCACAACTCTACGGCTCTGATGAGGCCATTCCTATATTAGTGCCAAATTTAACTTTCTATGTCAAATAATTTCGGAGAAAATTGAGTGTGACAGACAGACAGACAGACATACAAACATACATACACTGAGTGATCTTATAAGTGTTCCATATGAAACACTAAATATATCTCTTTTTAATTAGGTACAAACCGTCTCTATATATTATCTAGCCAAGTGCTAAAAAGAGGACTTACCCTATTTAAGAGTACAACAAAAGGTACTAGAGAGTTTTTTAAAAGCAATATGCTTGGTGTAATTCCATTAATTTGTGCAAAACTTTATATCGTCAAACTGAATGTATGACATAAGTCAAAACTTAATGGAAAAGAAGAAACAGTAAATATTTTGACATCATAATAATTACGATAATTGGCTTTAATTTCAATGTTTATAAATCAGAGACCTAAGTTATATTCTAACAATATGCTGAAATGCACTTAATACAGATTTTCCTTTGTCTGATACCGTTCTGCATGGTAATCATTAAATAGTTTATAAATATATGTAACCATGCCAGTGCAGGACGAGTGTGTTTTGAAAAATCTAGTCTAAGAAAGTATCTGTTCAAGAACCAAAAAAAATAAAAGATTTTTAGAATTCAATCAAAAAGTTGTTTTTTAAAAACGTTATAGTCGCTCCCACGATTATAACTGGCGCAGTCGGTAGGATATTTCGACAGAGTCAATCGCGCAGTGTGAATTTTCGACAGAGTCAACAAGTTGCATCGCGCAAAACAGATTCTGGTTCGTCTCAACGATTCACGGAAAAGAACGGAAACAAAATTAGGCAGATATCAGCCCTCCAGGCCAGGGAAAACAAGTTCCCATTGATTCAGTTTTACGAGACAAAATCGCTCAAAAAATCCAAATCAGGGTAACAAAACTCCTATTGGTGCGGCTCAACGAGACAAGCATCGCTCAAGAGTCGTAGTGGTATCCAGGGAAGAACAAAGTTCATCCTTTTGGAAGAAGAAACAAAGAAGTCACAAAGAATAAAGAAACAAGAAAATCACAACAGCAAGGCATGAACCCCGCAGAGTCTCCTTCTGTAAGTGAAAATTCAATTGACATTTTTCAGAAATCAGCCAGTGAATCCACGCAGTGGAAAAAAGCAAATTATTCTCTTTTCAAACAATTTTCTTTTCAAGCAATTTTGCTCACGCAGTGAGTCCCATTTACAAGCTCACGCAGTGAGAACAGCAGAACCAAATTTTCTTTTCTTTTCAGAAGCACTCACGCAGTGAGATCAACTATACAAACTCAAGCAGTGAGGATTTCAAAAAAAAGAACAGAGAATTTCGAGCCTGAAGGCAGGAAATTTTTGAAAATCACGCAGTGAAATTCAAAAATTTCACGCAAATTTTAATTTTAAGGTGTAACTTTTATTTTACATATTTTTATATATTTATATATACATATTTTACCATATTTTTAAATTTTCTTGAAATTTTTGAAATTTTATTTTGAAAATAATGGTAAACCCTAACTATAATTTTTAATCCGTTACCAAGCTGACATTCCCTCATTCGATAAAATACCAAATTAATGACGAGATTCATTAATGCCAATTTCTTAAATAACCATATAAACAGAGAAGATCCAAATGCCCCAATAAATGTGTTTTTCTATTGATACCATTTTGTCAAAATTAAGCGGAAGAGCAGCAGAATTGATTGCTTCCCGTGTCGAATTAAATAACTGGGACTTAGTAAAGAACGCGTTAATAGAAACATTCTCAGATAGACGTTCGATTGATTGTCTAATACAGGACATCATAACGTTTAAAATCGAAAAAAAACGAATCCATTAAACAGTTTGGAATCCGTTTACAAGATGCACGTAGCTTACTGTTTGCAAAAATCGACATGGAAAACGTAGCCCGTAATATAAAAATTCTAAAAATTCAGGAATATAGCAACTTAATCTTGAAAGCTTATATAAATAACCTGTGTGTAACAAAATGATATAAATTGGAAAACTCAGTATGAGAACGAATTTCTTAATGCCCAATCTGATGAAAATTTTCATTAAAGCCAGGAATTAATACAGACGAGTTGATAATACTAAATACAAACTCGGATAACCAATTACCAGTGATATATTTACCCGAAATGAATGCATACTTTTTAATTGATATCGGTAGTGGCAAAAGTTTCATTAAACCAGAATTAGCTTACGAAATATTTCCCGATTTTATTGTAAATGAATTTTTTACTGTAAAGACAGCCCACGCAATTTCTAGCCATAACGAAATCATGAATATTCCAATATTTCCCTCTTTTAATTGTCCAAATTATCACAAATTTTATTTATTCGATTTTTTCCCCAAATTATGATGGATTATTAGGCACAGACTTTTTAACCCACATAAATGCACAAATAAATTTGAGAGAATCCAGTTAAGAAATCTATAAATGCAAATCTACCCTTATATTTAAACATCAAAAAATCCAAAAAGAGCAAAACCATGTGAATTTATTATTCCCCCGAGAACGCAACAAATTATAAAAATTCCAGTAATAAAAAGAATGGAATAGGAATCTTGAATTATGAAAAAGTAGGAAAAGCAAAAATACCTGAAGCTATTGTAAAAATAGAGAACCACCATGCTCTAACAACAATTATTAACTCCAGCGAAACCCTATGAAGATCACAATATTCGAACCCTTTGAGATAGAAAAATTTGAGGAAACAGAATTAAATTTTGTAGAAGAAAACTACGAGGAAGATCAAAAAATTAATATTTTGAGAAAACAAAATTTGAAAAATTTAAGATTGGACCATTGTAATCAAGAAGAGTACGACGCAATGAGAAAATTATGTTACGAGTATAGAGACATATTTTATTGCAAAAATACACCCTTAACCTTTACCAACAAAGTTAAACATCAAATCAAGTTGAAAGATGAAACACCTCTTTTCGCCAAGACGTATAGATATCCCCATATACATAAAGCAGAAGTAAAAAGACAAATTTCTGAAATGCTAAGAAATGGAAGCCTCCAAGAGTCAACTTCACCTTGGAGTAGCCCAATATGGATAGTGCCGAAGAAAATGGATGCATTAGGACAACGTAAGTGGAGAATTGTGATAGATTACAGAAATCAACAATTTCCCATTCCCCAGATCAATGACATATTGGATAAACTTGGAAAAGCACAATATTTCAGTACATTGGACTTAGCAAATGGATATCATCAAGTAGAAATGGATCCTAACGATACACTAAAAACAGCATTTTCGACATTACGAGTTTAAGCGAATGCCCTTTGGACTTAAAAAATGCCCCCACAACATTCCAAAAAATTATGAACAGTGTTTTACGAGGATTGCAGAATGAAATATGTTTTGTTTATCTTGACGATATAATTATATTTTCGACATCATTGCAAGAACACACAGACAGATTGAAAAAAAATATTTGAGAGACTAAGAGAAGCAAATTTAAAGGTACAACTAGATAAGAGTGAATTTCTACATAGAGAAATCGCATATTTAGGACATCAGGTTACGAATAAAGGTATAAAACCGAATCCAGAGAAAATAGAGGCAGTTAAAAACTACAGAAAATTTATCAAAGACTTTGCTAAAATTTCTAAGCCCCTTACGAAATGTTTAAAGAAAGGATTTAAAGTAAACCACTCTCCAGAGTTTATTAAAGTATTCGAACATTTAAAAAAGTTATTAATAAACTCACCAATATTAAAATACCCCGATTTCGAAAAGCCATTCGTATTAAAAACGGAGGCATCAAATATTGCCCTAGGAGCAGTTTTATCACAAGGTAACCCTCCAAATGATAATCCTATAGCTTATGCTTCTAGAACATTAAATGACACAGAACAAAAATATTCAACCATAGAAAAAGAACTTTTAAGTATAGTATGGGCATGTAAATATTTTAGGCCATACCTATACGGAAGAAAATTTAAAATCTATACAGACCACAGACCCTTAGTGTGGTTATTCAATTGAAAGAGCCAAATAGCAAATTAGTGAAATGGAGACTAAAACTAGAAGAGTATGACTATGAGATTATTTATAAGAAAGGAAAACAAAATACTAACGCCGACGCATTGTCAAGAATTCCAGTAAATGCCATAGAAAACGAATCTTTAATCAATTATCCAGGAAACATAGACCAGGAGATTTCAGAAAATTCTTATCCGACAATTACGACCCAACTAAAAATTTCCGAAGAAGAAGTACAAAAAGTAATCGCAGCACTCGAAAATCCAAAAGAAATTAAAATATTATGATTGGCGCAAAACCAAAAGACCCGATTATAACTGACGTAAAATCAAAAAAGAAAGGAAAAAAATAAATATAATTTCAGACATTCAAATTTTACCCCCGTATAAAGATCGACAATCTATTAATACAGTTCATACCACAAACGCGGAAAATAACGACTCAGGTTTAACACTCTTAGACGAAATAATTAATAACAAGAAAAATCAAATAATTCTAAAAAAATCACCATATAGAGACTATAGTAAAATTGACAGAGAAACATTTGATGGAAATAAAATCATAAGAGCAATCTTACCGATGCCTCTAGAAAAAATAATTCAATTTTTAAAAGAGTATCTAAACGACAAAACAACTCATATCTACTTCTTATCAAAAGAGTTAAGACCCTTAATCAATAAGGCTATGATTAACAACTTTCAAAACTACAAACTGATAGAGTGCACAAAACTCATTAATAATGTCGAAGAAAATGAAAGAAAACTACTCATCCAATACAAGCACGAAGGAAAAACAAATCATCGAGGTATAGAAGAAACTATAAAATTCCTAAAAACCAATTATTATTGGAAATCACTAAAAACAGACGTCACCGAATACATCAATAATTGCGAAACTTGTCAACGAACAAAATATAATAGGAGACCAATCAAACAAACCCCTTATAATAACGGAAACACCGAGCAAACCATTTGAAATTATTCATATTGATACCTTAAAGATTGGAAAAGACAAATTTTTAACAATCATTGACAAATTTTTCAAAATTCGGACAAGCTTTACCCTATTTAGGAAACGCAATGTCGTGCAGTGATCAATTAGTACGATTCTTTTCATTTATGGGAATCCCTAAAAAAATAATAGCAGACAACGGGACCGAATTTAAAAACGAAGTCGTAGAAAACTTACTTAAGACGCAAGACATCGAGATACATTTTACAACCCCTTATCACCACGAGTCCAATTTCACCCGTAGAACGCTTACATAGCACTCTAATCGAACATATTAGAATCTTAAGAGAGAAAGATGCTCAAACGGACATTACAAATTTAATGCCATATGCTATAGTGGCGTATAACAATACCATCTATTCAGATACGAACTTTACCCCGCAAGAATTGGTATTAGGACATACAAATGAATTTAATACACTCTCATGTATATACGGAATATTTGCACAATCATAAAAATAACACGCAGATATTATTTGAAAAAATAAAAAAGAAAAATCTCAAGCAAAAGAAAGAGAAAGCAATTACAAAGCAGAACGATAAGAAAACTGAGATAAAACCAAAAATTGGAATGCAAATTTACAAAAAGACAGATCAACAGTCTACCAAAGTAAAAAACAAATTTTCAGGACCATATATAATAACCAAAATTTTAGAAAGGAATAAACTTGAAATAGAAAATCCAAAGACGAAAATAAAGGAAACCATTCACATCAATGAAACTAAAATGAAACCCATTGTTGTAGATATTGGTACACCCTCACAACGCTCTACACCAGAGCCAACGATGTCAAACTTTACGAATTAAATAACTACCCAGGAATCCTACCATATAAAATGGGAACAGCCAAAATAAAGACAAATTATTGGACCTTTGTACAGGAATACAACATACAACTCTTAAATACAGAGTTTGAATCTCTTCAAGAACAATTTAAATATATGCTGACAACACTGAAGAACAGAAGTGAATACCAAAAGGAATATCATAATTCCCTAGTTACAGTAAATGTTATTGAGAACCAAATTAGAAAATCAATAACTCAAATATTACCCTACAGCAGGGTTCAAAAAGTCAAACGAGGAATTTTCAACCCCCTCGGTACATTTATAAAAGTAACATGGATCAGTATGATGCCGAATTAATAAATAAAAGAATTGAAACCCTACAGGTACAAGGTAATGAACTTAAAACATATGCGATAAATCGAATATCTATCTTAGATAAAGCGATCGATAAGTTTCAAAAAATGATATCAAATCTAACGCATAACACAGCCCCACAAAAAAAAAAGTGGGGTATACTTTTGATGCGAATATATCAGATCCGTATTATTTTTTGCCCGCTGATCTCGAATCTGACGTCAGAATATCGCCATCACATCTCAATTTTTTTCTAACCTCAAAAAATAGATAAAAATTAGTAAAAATTAAGAAAAATATACTCCTAAAAAATTGATTCAAGCTTTTTCATGAATCCAAAGATGTATTAATATATATTCGAACACGCTAAGCTAATATTCATCGGTTGGATAAAGCCATACAGTTCTGTTTTCTTTCTAACCTCAATAAATCAGACAGATATAGTGCTTCTCGAATGCAAAAACGAAAAATAAATTAAAATTCAACCGATTCTTACCAAATTTGGTTTTTTTGGGTTGCTGATCATGAATCTGAGGTCGGATTTGCAAAATTCAAAATGGCGGATCCAAGATGGCGGACAAAATTTTTGAAAACCAACCGATTCCTACCAAATTTGGTATACAGTTGGGGAATCCTCAAACCTGATACTCTTAAACCCTAAACCCTGAAACCTTAGACTCCCACACCCTGTAACCTCAAAAATAGACCTCAATAACCCTGTAACTTTAAAAATGAGACCCAATAAACTCAAAACCAGGACTTTTAAACCATATACTCTCAAATAGTAGACCCTTAAGCCCTAGAATTGCGAAGGTTAGACCCGCGCCTAACTTTCCTTTTTTTGGCTGTATCTTGTTCTTTTTTCCGCGAATGACCTATTCAAAGGCTTTCTGCCCAAACGCTTTGAGGACTTGTTTCTCTTTTTAGCGACCAGCAATAGTCCGCTAGCATATGGTCACCCCATCGTCCTTGATACGATTTTCTATGATTTTCAGATCTTGGTGAAAACGTTCCCCTTGCTCCTCACTGTAGTCACCAAGATTATCTGGGAAATCATCGATGTGGGAGTCCAGGAAATATAATTTTAGATTCATTAAGCAACCTAATGTTTGAAAATTTTTTTACCATTTTCTCGACTATTTCTTTGTACTTAGGACTTTTATTATTTCCCAAAAAGTTTGTTGCAACTTCTTTAAAACTAAGCCAAGCAGCTTTTTCAACTTTATTCATTTTAGTAACAAATAATGAATCTTGAAACAATTTTCTTATTTGTGGCCCGTCAAATACGCCTGCCTTAATTTTAGCTTCAGAAAATTTCGGAAATTTTTTTATGCAAATATTTGAAACATGGGCCGTTTGTATCTAATGCTCTCGTGAATTGCTTCATAAGTCCAAGCTTAATGTGAAGCGGGGGAATAAGAACTTTTCCTGGATCTACCAATGGTGGAAACAATACATTATTTTCACCAGGATGTGAACGATTCTCTTGTTGGCCAAATTTTTTTCTTATAATGACGTTCCCTGTCTCTGCTATTCCACAGACATTTATAACAGGGATAAAGTGTAAACCCTGACTGTTGGCCAAGCAATATTGTTACAATTTTCAGATCTCCACAAATTTTCCAGTTATGATCAGCATATTTTATTTTTATCAAAAGCTGCTTCATTTTTTCATATTGCTCTTCCATAACTGTGGAATGAGCAATCGGAATGGGAGCGTAAACGTTGGTATTATGCAGCAAAACTGCCTTAATGCTCCGTTTAGAAGAATCAATGAACAGTCTCCATTCTTCAGGATCGTATGAGTTATTTTGAAATTCATCCATTAGACCTTTTACATCGGTAGAATATGAAAGTGACAATTCCTCGTCCATTGTGAAATATTTTTGAAATTTTTCATCTCTGTTTCTATAATAAGAAAATCGTAGCTTCTGGCTTAAGTAAATGTCTTTTTTTAAAAAGGAAGCAAGATGCTCTGAACCATCTTTGGATAAGCCTAAATCTCTGACTAGATCACTAAGTTCTGACTGTGATACGAGTATTGGTTCTGGTTTACGGTTTGTATGGTAGAAATTCTTTATCTGTGTCACTAGTATATGATAGGTTGTCACTAGAACATTCATTAGTAACAGTGTTTGAATCTTTTTCGACAGTCTCAATGTTTTCGGCATGAACTGATAAGGTGAAATCATTTGTTTCCATAATATCAGCATCAAGTGGTTCAGGAGGCGGAATTAGTTTAGTTGGTCTTGTTACTGTCGAAACATCGTTATAAGTAATAGTGCTTTTATTTTTTCGGTTATGCCTAGATACAACATTCATACAAAAGTAGCAATCATTTTCACTGTATGGTCTATTCCATATTGCTGGTCTGGAATATTTAATCGCCTTCTTATTGATGTACAACATTATTTTGCAAGAACTGCAAATGATGTGGGGAACCCAATCTGTATCCTGGTGCTGTATTTCAATGTTAAAACAATCCTTATATAAGGTTTTAATCTTATCCGTTATCGGTGACCCCATTTTACTCAATACGTGTTGACAGCAAATATAACAAAATGAATCACTGTTTTTATCGCACTTATGAAAAGTCCTTGTACCGTGAGACCGTTTTCTTGTAGCATTATACTCTACATGAGCCAAGTCACCCACACATGAAGAGCTACGGTCGCTGGATGACGACGGCTGCGGGCCCGCTTTCCCACCCTGACCAACCGCCGACACTGGGTTTCCGAGTCCCTGCATCGTAATTCTCTTTCTTCTACCTGCCATGACGGCATCTAAGCCGTTATCCAGGGACTCTGCCGGCTAGTGGAGTAACACCGTTGCCCACCTCACCACGTGGAGGTGCCCTGGATGCAGGTAGAAGAATAAAAATCGACCGATGAATTTTCTCGGCGTTCAAAATGGCGCGAAAACATCTGCCATCTTGAATTTTGCAAATCCAACCTCAGATTCGTGATCAGCGACCCAAAAAATCCCCGTGTACCAAATTTGGTAAGGATCGGTTGAATTTTAATTTGAATTCGTTTTTGCATTCGAGAAGCACTATATCTCTCTGATTTATTGAGGTTAGAAAGAAAACAGAACTGTATGGCTAAATCCAACCGATGAATATTAGCTTAGCGTGTCCGAATACATATTAATAACATCTTTGGATTCATGAAAAAGCTTGAATCAATTTTTTAGGAGTATATTTTTCTTAATTTTTAGTAATTTTTACCTATTTTTTGAGGTTAGAAAAAAATTGAGATGTGATGGCGATATTCTGACGTCAGATTCGTGATCAGCGGGCAAAAATACTACGGATCTGATATATCGCATCAAAAGTATACCCCACTTTTTTTTTGTGGGGCTGTGTAATCAATTAATATTGAAATCACGCATAATACAGGTAGAGCAAACATTAAAGGAAATGTCACTTGAGAAAATTAATGATCGACAGTATAACAGAATAATTACTTGTTTAAATCAATTATTCACCCTCTTTCAAGTGATTTACGACATTCTCAATAAGATAGAGATTGCCATTACATTCTCAAAATTGAATACCCTACATAACTCTATACCCCAGTGAGTTTACTAATAGAGATAAATAATTTAAAAACTCAATTAACAACTGAGAAACTACCTTTCGAAAACTCTCTCCAAAATATTTTATTTTTGGAAAAAATTATAAAAATAAAGAGTTACGCTAACAAAAATAAAATAATATTTTTATTAGAGATACCGCTGGTAGATGATGAAATGTATCAATATTTTCATTTATATCCAGTACCAATCCCTATCAACCATACTTATATGATTAACATCCCTCTAAAACCCTACCTTGCTTTGAACACTAACAACTATCAATACCAAGAAAGAAAATGTGAAGAAATGCAGCCAAATGAATACCTCTATGAAAAAAGCGAAAGTCAAGCCACCAATGAAGAGCTACCCTGTACCATGCAACTTTTAGACATAAAGACAGTGTCACCCTTTCAAATTAAAATAATTTAAAAATCAAATAACTCAAATTTCAAATAACAAATGGTTAGTAACTACTGCCAAAGAAGAACTTATTAGAATAAATTGTCAAAAACTGGAAAAGAATAAACCAATAAACGGTTCTTATTTAATCGAATTACCTATTAACTGTCAAATTCAAATAAATAATATAAATTTAAAATCCTATAATGAAGTAAAACTGAATTATGAAGAGATCCCTCTACCGAAGATCCAATGGAACCAAGAAGCGACACCTATTTTTAACCCCCACGATATAGACTTGAATAATATAAACCTAAAAGTGAATGACGAAATCAAGGAAGAATTTATGAACCAAAAAAGACATTTAGAAAATATATCTTCTGATATAGCTATAAGATATAATAGTGTATGGATAACCATTACCTATATATTAATTGTATCGATTTTAATAATAATCATTTCCAAATATATTGTAAGATTGAGGAAATCAATTAAAAATAATAATATTAATTCCGATGAAATTGAGTTAGATTTTATAAAAAAAATAACCCCAAAGGTTATCTTTTTTAACTAGGTCGGGAGGAGTTAGTTATATTCTAACAATATGCTGAAATGCACTTAATACAGATTTCCTTTGTCTGATACCGTTCTGCATGGTAATCATTAAATAGTTTATAAATATATGTAACCATGCCAGTGCAGGACGAGTGTGTTGAAAAATCTAGTCTAAGAAAGTATCTGTTCAAGAATCAAAAAAAATAAAAGTTTTTAGAATTCAATCAAAAGTTGTTTTTTAAAAACGTTATAGTCGCTCCCACGATTATGACTCCTAACATAACCCTTTTTAGGATATTACATAATGAATTAAAAAAACTGCTACGTTACATTTTATGATCCGAATCCTAAAAAGGGTTGTACTTAATAGTTTACCCCTTAACAAAATTGATGTTGATAAATATCTATGATCATTCCATCTAAGCAATTGTTGATTCTCGGCCAATTGTTTTAAAAATTTTTTGAAGTTGCACACTAAAAAAACGAATATTATTCTATTCAGCTACCTAACTCCTTCAATAAAGCGGTTTTTTTTTAAGAGCTATTTTCCAATTTTTGGATATCTATAATATATATAAAATGCAACATCTCTCTGTCTGTCTGTCCGTTAGTGCGCTTGTCACTGGATAATCACTTGTCCGATTTATGTGCTTTTTTTTTAAACATACATATGTCCTCTGGCCGGGTTATAGGCTATATTTTATTACGTTAGGTAATGTAAGGAATAAGCAGTGATGATAACAGTGAATCAAGTCGGAAAAAATTTCGCCGTTAGATCGTTCTCTTGCAATACACTGTCTAAACCATTAAATATGGACAAATATCATGTAACAAAGAATACCTATAATATATATAAAATGCAACGTCTCTCTGTCTGTCCCTTAGTGCGCTTATCACTCCAGAACCACTTATTCGATTTACGTGTTTTTTTTTAATTCATACATTTTTTCTGTGGCCAGGTTGTCTATAATCTTCTATAATATATATAAAATGCTACGTCTCTCTGTCTGTCCATTAGTGCGCTTATCACTGGAAAACCACTTATCCGATTTACGTGCTTTTTTTTAAACATACATATATTCTCTGACCATGTTATAAGATATATTTTATTACGTTACGTAACATAAGGAATAAGCAGTGACGATAATAATGGATCAAGTCGGAAAAAAGTTTGCCGCTAGCGCGTTCTCTTGCAATACGCTGCCTAAACCATGGAACAATATCATATAGCAAAGAATATAATATATATATATATATATATATATATATATATATATATATATATATATATATATATATATAAAATGCAACGTCTCTCTGTCTGCCGGTCTGTCTGTTAGTGTGCTTATTACTCGAGAACTAATTATCCGATTTTACGTGATTTTTTTTTAAAGCATACGTATATTTTTCTGGCAAGGTTATAGGATATATTTTATTACGTTAGGTAACATAAGGAAAGAGCAGTGATGATAGTAGTGATTGAAGTCCACGCGAGCGGAGCTGCGGGCACGGCTAATCTTTTTATAAAAGGTACGTAACCCAGATTTGCTCGCAATCGTTCCAAGCCGAGCGCTCGTCGTGCCCAAATACTTACGTGGCAAGCCATTATTATAAAATAAGTTATGCCCGGGCTACTAGCTTTACTGCTCTCATTTAATTCAAATTTTCAAATTCATTGTATTTCACTTCTGGAATTAAGCCTGTATAAAAGTAGAGTTTTGATGTTCTAACAGTATTATTTAAATATACAATTAAAATACTTTTTAAATTAGTTCTACTGCTGTACTCATAACTTTTATATAAATTATCTAATAACAGATTTATGTTTTGCTGAATGCCTTTGAAAGTTTCTTTCACTTATACGACTTTATATAGGGCTTTATTATTATTGTTAAGAGTCACTTACAAAGTATACATAATTGTATTTCATGTTTTTTGTAAAAAGCTGTCTGTAGTTAAAAGAGGTAAACATGATTGAAGATTATATTTAGTAGATTTAGAGCCTGTACTGTTGGAAGTAACAAATGTTACTTTATTTCTGTATAAATAGTATGCTATTTCCAAGACCACTGTATAAATACGTGATAATATAAATTAAGCTCAGTCAATAAGTTTTATTTAAAAGCTGAAATGAAATAAGATGAATTAATGAGTCGATATACATTTACTCTTCAATATAATTTCCCTTAAGCTCAATACATTGTTTCCAGCGATTTTTCATTTTATTTACCCCATCTCTGAAGTGGTTTTCCGGAAGACCAGAAATACCCATCTACGGATGCTATCACCTTATCATTTCTTGAAAATCCCTTCCCACATAGAAAGCTTTGGAAACCGACGGAAGTCAGACGGAGCTAGAACTGGCGAATAGGGAGGATGTTCCAGCAATTCGTACTTTAATCCTATCAGTTTCGCCGTTGCCAAAGCACATCTATGAGCAGGTGCATTGTCATGATGAAAGACGATCTTTTTCTTTTGCAAACCGGACCTTTTCCCACGAATTTTCTCATCCAGCTGGTTCAAAAGGTTTCAATGATACTCTCCTGTGATTATTTTACCGGTTTGAAGGTAACCAATTAACACCACCACACCACATCACTTTGGCTGCTTTGGAGCTGAACTGCCGGGATCAGTCCACTGTGGGATTTGTTGTCGCTGTTCAGGATCATACTGGCAAACCCAAGTCTCATTTATAGTTACAAATTGACGCAAAAAATCAGTTTTATTATTCTTTGTGCCAAAGAAGCCAAATGTTGTTTGGAAAGTTTCCATCGAGTGTGTGTTTTTGTTCCGATGCTAGCAAATGTGGCACCCATCTTGTGAATAGCTCATACCTAAAACATTAGTTACGATCTCATGTTCTGAGCTATGTGAGATGCCTATAGCCTTAGCTAAATCATTTAAGCTTAATCGACGTTCTTCGATTACCATATCTTGTATTTGCACAACAGTTTTTTTTCAGATGTTGCAGTTTTTTGGACGTCCTGAATGTAGATCATCATTGACGCTTGTACGATCACGTTCAAACTCTAGTGTCCAGTTAAAAATGAAGGAGTAGATTCCTTTAACACTTTTACTAACTTTGTGTGGATTTCAGTTGCCGATAAACCATCCAAAACAAAGAATTTTATCACTGCACGAAATTCGATTTTTACCATTTTTAAAAAAATACTCAAACAGGTCTACTTTAACCAGCTGATACACAATGAATAACTTTACAGATCAACTTGAAAGTGATGCTCTAGAGGTGTCGCTTTCAAAACTTATATACTGACCTGGTACATTAATTTAAAGAAAAAATGGGAAAAGTCGGTACCAGCCAATTTTTGTTCTTGTCATTACTAAAAATGAGACAATATTGTAAAATTACTATTAACAAAAGCATGACATACCAATGAGAGGTAAAAATATGATATTTAGAGCCGAAAAAATCCTATTAGAATAACTTTCGAGAAAAATAATATATCATTGCCGGCGAAGCCGCGACTACATATTTTGATGGGATTTTTACTGTTTTAAAGCAATCTTGAAGGCAAATAACAGCTTTGGAATTCAGAAATATTTTTATTTTATTAGCTAAAACTAGGTACTTCATTTGTTCGTCCGTTCATGATATTGAGAAAACCAGTAAAAACCACTTCTGAAAACAGTATGTATTTAATTGTTTCGTCAACATCTGATCCAGTCAATCGATTTTCAGGACAGGTTATATGTGTGATCCTGTTTTTAGGAGGCTTGATAACATGTTGTTCGGAGATGCTAACAATAAAAGATAGGTGTAAGAGAAAGATAATATGAGGATTCAGAATAGGTTAAAGATAGAAGTGTGTAAAGATAAAAGAGACAGAGTTTTATACATATCGTTCATACTTACTAAAAGATATAGATATATTTTACGATATCGTAGTTGATCTTCGCCTTTTATTCTTTGCTTTAAACATTATTTTTTGACGTTCAAAAAGTTAAATCAGAACAAATGTAAATGTTAGCGAAGCTAATTAACTAATATGGTAAAAATAATGTAACAAATAACATTACTTAAAACTGAAGAAAAAAAATTCATTTCAAAATATGTACTTGCATTAATACTAAGATACATCGAAAACTGCTTGATGTAAATGAATATAAGAATGTTTTTATCTATTTAAAAGAATGGGAAATTTTATTATGGTTCCTAGAAACGTCATAAACTTCGATCCCTGTGTCCTGTAAAATATTTTTTTTTGTCTTCGTTTTAAACAGTCGCAATGAACCAAATATACTTCTATTTTTTTATGTTAGGAATGTGGAATCTTTGGCACAATGACACCACTAAGTCAGGAGCGATGATTGACTAAAGCTAAACTACAAATCTACCCTATTTATACTTAGCCTAACACCTAAATTACTCAGGCTGAACTAGTGGCATAGGCGAGGCCCCTAGTTCCGGTCAACTAACCAGTAAAGGGGACTATAAGGAATAGATCCTCTGTCTTTACTTAAACTACTTTTACAATTTATAATTTCCATACTTTCGTATGAGTTCAACAATCTCCTATCAGATACATTTTTAATTAGTCTTAGATTATCTAATGTTACAGTATGATCAGCTTCAAGGGCATGTTCAGCAATGCTAGACTTTTCTACTGTATTTTAAAAGTGCTAAATATTCTTTAAATCGTGTTTTAATTGACCTTTTAGTTTGCCCAACATACTTTTTATCGCAATCATTAGAATAAATTTCATAAATTCCACTTTTCTCACAATTAGGAATTTTATCTTTGAGATTTCCTAAGATATTCCTCAGATTGTCTGATGACTTATAGACTAAGGTGAGGTCTACCTTATTAAATACCTTATTGAGTTCCCTGCTATATTTCGGATTATATGGTATAGAGACATACTTGGTCTTATTTTCTTCGCGTATAAAAAAGGTGGAATTCTGAATATTTAACCCGAACTTATGTCTATTTATTAACTTTTTTACTAAGTCATCTTCATAACCATTAACTCTAGTTATATTTCTAATTCAATTCCTTTCATTATTGAAGTTTACTTTAAGGAAAAGTGACCAAACGATGAACTAAAAAAGGTAATACGACAAATTTGTGTTGTTTGCAATCAAATGAATCATTAGGAATATATCTATCTCTTACTGTGTCTTTTCTATAGATATCAAATTCTATTATTTTTTAGTAATTAAAATGGCTAGAAAAGGCAGTTACCCTTTGTTCTTAATTCTGTAAGTGAATTTAATGGAATCATATCGGCTATTTAATTTTGAAACAAAATCATCTATATTTGCTTTATTTGTATCAAAAATAAAAAAGACAGCAAATATAGATAATTTTGTTTCAAATTAAACCGCCGATATGATTCCATTAAATTCACTTACGAAATTGAGAACAAAGGACAACTGCCTTTTCTAGATATTTTAATTATTAAAAATAATAATAGGTTACAATTTGATATCTATAGAAAAGACACAGTAACAGATAGATATATTCCTAATGATTCATTTCATTGCAAACAACACAAATTAGCCACATTACATTTTCTAGCTCATCGTTTGGTCACTTTTCCTCTGCATAGAGTAAACTTCAATAATGAAAGGAATCGTATTAGAAATATAACTAGAGTTAATGATCATGACGATGACTTAGTAAACAAGTTAATAAATAGACATAAGTTCAGCTTAAAATATTCAGAATTCCACCTTTTTCATACGCGAAAAAAATAATACCATATAATCCGAAATATAGCAAGGGACTCAATAAGGTATTTAATAAGGTAGGCCTCACCTTGTGAGAAAAATAGAATTTATGAAATTAGTTGTAGTAACGTGAATCGCTTTTTCCGCACACATGCCGCTCCTGGAGCGCTTTAAGGACTTCCCTGCAGCACATGTGCTAGGCCCATAAAAAAAAATGATTACGACAAAAAGTATGTTGGGAAAACTAAAAGGTCAATTATCCCGATTTAAAGAACATTTAGCACTTCTAAAATACACTAGAACAGAAAAGTCTAGCATTGCCGAACATGCCGTTGAATCTGATCATACTGTAACATTAGATAATCTAAGATTAATTAAAAATGTATCTGATAGGAGATTGTCGAAAGCATACGAAAGTATGGAAATTATAAAATGTAAAAGTACTTTAAATACAGACAGAGGGCCTATTCCTTATAGTTCCCTTTACTGGTTGCTTGACCGGAACTGATGGCCTCGCCTATGCCATTAGTTCCGCCTGAGTAATTCAGGTGTTGGGCTAAGTATAAATAGGATAGATTTGTAGCTTAGATTTAGTCAATCGTCACTCCTGATGGTTAGCGAAACGCGAGTCGAGTGCAAAAATAAAGTGTTTGGTGTAGTGATGATATATATCCCTGTTCTTATTTATAAAACTAAAAATTATATACATACAATACTATGAGGATGTTTTTTTAGGTGATCTATCTAGCTATGAAGAACAAATCGCAGAGCGTAAAAAACAAAATTGTTTTCCTACATAATTAGTTGACCATTTTCTTCAAAAACGCATTATTTCGTCCCCCCCTAAAACGAGGCTGTAACGGCTTTCACCTCATCATCTGAGGAAAATTTTCTGTTCCGGGGAACTTTCTATAGATATTCGAACAGGAACAATTTGCAGGGCTATATGGTGAATATTGTAACTCCACAGCTTTAGATAATGATTTGAACTATGTCAGCCTTTTGGCCCTTTCAGTTGTTGATCAGCAGTAAAATTTTGGTTCTCCATGAATTCTGACGTTGTTTTTTAATGATCTGCATTGGTTTTGTTTTTTCTTTAAACCTCTCCATTAGTTTGTGGATCATTTTTTCATATATTTAATAAGCAAAATTCAGCCGTAATTCAGGACATCGACGCCATTAACTTTTCAGAAGACGATTGAGTTTCCGCTTTCTTTGGAGGTGAAGAAAATTGAGTTTGAGGATCCGTCGCGTGAAAAATTTTTCACCCCTAAATCTTCTTGCGTCATCTTGAAAACTGTAACTTCAGATACATTGGGTTCTTTGGCAGCACTGGAATCTTCATTCGTCGGTCTGACAAAAGCAAGTCCTTAACAGCCCTAATGGTTTTCTCAGTTCTGGTCATAAAGTACTTTTCTGATCTGAAGTCTCGAATTGACTTTTTTCTTTATAGGAACGAGTTAGAGTAAAATTTACCTCAAAAAATTTGCACCGTCATCGCCATGCACTTAGTATATTTTTCTATTACTAACTTACTGTCCACTTTCTTCTTAACTTTATCAGTGCGTCACGCTCCAAAATAGATTTTATTCACTTACGCATACTTTTGGAAGAAAAAATGTTTCTCTAACCGTCGCGATTGTCCGATAAGATATATTAGATGAAGCAGTGTTTTTCCTTCTCTAAGCATCATCTGCAGTCTGGACTATCTTTGACTCTAATGCTAGCGTGGTGTTTATTCCGGCGTCTTGAAGAATTTTTTCACCATTTTCCGGCCTTTCCTGTTTAGTTTAAGGGGTTACGTCACCTTGGTGCTTGGAAAATAAGGCAGAAAATTATTTTTTTTTTCACGCAACTATATATATATATATATATATATATATATATATATATATATATATACATATATACATATATATATATATATATATATATATATATATATATATATACATATATATATATATATATATATATATATATATATATATATATATATATATATATATATATATATACATATACATATATATATATATATATATATATATATATATATATATATATATATATATATATATATATATTATAATTTTTAATACATTAAAATTCCGAGTTTCAATCCGTTCGTCTAACAATGGGTTTGCACGACGCTCCGCCAAAGTCTCATTTGGCATTTTCAAGTGCTCTTGATGCTGTTGCTCGATACTGTGATCTTGCCGCTGCACTATGGGACAGAATCGTGCGTACCGTCTCAAAAATCTGTCGTTGATTGAAGTAAATAGCTGAAATTTGGTACGTAGTATCTCTAATGTATATACTATCAAATAATGGTACATTCGTTGTTAATTTTTAACCGCGTTCACGTCTGTATTTTTTTGTTCCTTTTTTTTTTGTTTTTTTAATGTTTGTTACAATATTACTCCGCCATTTGTGAACCGATTTTAAAAATTCCTTTTTTTTGTTTGAAAGGTATTGCTTGGAGTTGGATCCCATAAATTTTTTTTGGAAATCGGACGGACAAAATGTCCGTCCGAAAAAATTAATTTTTGAATATCTCGGCCGATTTTCAAACCGATTTTCAAAATTCTTTCTTCTTTTTGAAAGAATTTGTCAACAGGCTGAACACACAAAAAAATTTCGGAAATCGGACGGATATTTTGTCCGTCCAAAATATTGATTTTTAGATAACTCTATTGAAAATTTATGAAAATCGGAGGGAGGAAGTCGGTTTTCTTTTTTGCGAGAATTATTTTATTTATAATGTATAAAAAAATAATACAAAAATAAAAATGACACTTTTTCATACAAAAACATAGTTTACTTAACTTATTGAATGATAATTATACAGTTTAATGATATACACTATTATTTCGTATTTTTGTTAATATTACATATGAAAATAGCATATAATAAATGACAAACATCTATTAATCCACTACATAAAATAGAAAAAAATAAAACTACAATTTACATATCTAAGAGGTTCTTGGCTTCGTCTAACAGTTCCTTGGCAACAGTGACTGATGGTTTTCTGATACTTGATATGTATGGGTCTGATGTAAATAAAAGACCATGAAGTACGTCTTCATTCGTTGCGGACCTAGAGCACTTTCTAGCGTGACATAATCTGATATTTTTGTAATCTTTATTACGAGATTCTTGGGGCATCCTAAGATAAATTACCAATAGGCAGAACAGCAAAATGTCTAATTATACTTTCCCCATGTATTAAGATCTCATGTACTGAAGAAGCCATGTTATACCACATATATTGTGTAACGTACAATTGTGCAGTAGCGCGAGTATATTCACCAAATTTTTTTGGATTTACAGCAATACCGCATGCCAAAGTCTGAGGAATAACATAAAACCTTTTAATAAGATCCTCATTAACTTCTGTTATTTCTGAAGAGCAGTAGTAGTTCTCAAAAAAACGTCGAGCTGTATTGCCGTTATTGCTATTTCCACTTCCTTGCCGGGGTTTATCAACATGCAATCCCATTCGGCTTCAAAATACACTTTGTACAAGTTTTTTCTTGTCTTCTCTACTTTTTTTCTCTTCCGGAGTTCTCGCAGCCCATTTTTTAAACGAATGATTATATGAAATATGTAAAACTAACTCCATGCACCTAATCGATGCATGCAACATCGACAAAGCGTACTCGTAAGCATTCATATTATCTGGCTTTGATTCAATCTTCTCCAAATTATTCATATCGCTTGGTTTAGCCCCACACACTTTACACACAGCTCCAGAACTTGTGTCAGTTAGAACTTGTGTAACTTCCATCCACCATAGTTAAGAACAGCTCGTGACTTATTTCAATTAGCTGGTCCCCCATGAGTACCTCAGAAATTTTCAAATTATTAATTTGACCCCGAATATCACCGACCACCGAACGGGTTTTCTCGGGCGTTTCTTTTGCAAATTCCATCAAAATTGGTCGGCAATATCGAATACAAGAGCAAGCCGGATTTTGCCAAAGAACCTCTTTTGTTTCGGTATCAATCAGCTTTATTGGTACCACAGACGCTATAAATAAGTTTGCATCTGAGACCAAGTTACTTTCATCTGTTAAAATTTGTTTATATTCACCGATGAACCATCACATCCCCATTTGGTAAATAATTTAAGATTTCTTCTTGTTGGGTTGTAAATATTTTTAATTTTTAAGATACGGGCAGTAGTGTGATCTAGCAAATCTTGTAGATTTACTTTAGCGCCTGTATCGGTTATTTCAACGCTGGAGGGTGGAGGATAACACAGTTTTTTTTTTTGCGTTTGTTAATGTATTATATGACGGCAATATATCGAAGTTTTTGTTAATCAGACTTGCTCGAAGTAATCCGTATTGTGATTTCGAAAGATCTAAATCAGCAAAAAGACTTAAAGCTTCATCCGCCGTAAAATATGTTGCATTGCGAGTTTCATGCAACAATTTTTCCTTTATGATCTTTTTTTCATCTCTATCACAATTCCGCATCATTGCAACAACAAAAGCTTCTTCCAATTCTCCTTCAGACTGCAATCCTTGGACGTATGCGTTATGTATATTCTCGAGTCCATATTCTTGAATTAACTCCATATTCTTCCTTTTTTTCGATCTCTCTGACAGATCTTCATAAGACTTTGATGGACGTCCACGTTCTCCAGATATTGTAGGTTTGATATCCATTGGTATTTCGTCGAACTGTACTTTAAATTCACCGTCTAACCACGTTGTATTTTTATTAAAGAAACGTTCTTTAGTTCGGTTAGATGTGGTCCAGCGATTGTTAAAAGCTGATATAAGCGATTTTTGAATACTTTTCACAACTAATTCACGTTTTAAAGATTATAAATGATGGTGTTCTTCTAAGTATTTTTAAATATCTTCTCTTTTTGTCCCATGGTCAATGAAAAACTCGCATAATACTCGTCGAAGCACAACAAATTCACTCATTTTGTTGTATAGGTACTTCGCAAATATTGTTTTTACCGAGGTTGGTGAAGACTCTATGTCGAAGCACAATAAAGTGCTGGTAATTGACAATTAAATCAATAACTTTTATACTTCAATTCCGTGAGAAAAATATTATCAGCTGCGGGTAGTCACATATTTATCGCGTTCTTATATGATATGATATGATTTCCAATAACAGTATTTCCACCTTACCTAAACTTTAATTTAGGTAGTAATCTATCTTTATATATAAAACACAAAAAATGTTTCTACCTACCCAAGGCAGCTCTACCAGGTAGTAGCAGCTCGGCAATAGCAACAAAACCGAAAAAAAAATCACATGTATTTTGTTGGTAGAAAATTCACCACATTGTCAAAAATCACGAGAGCTTCTCTCAAAAAACAACCATTTTATGTATGTATGTAGTTCATTCTCTCAAAAAACAACCACTTTATGTATGTATGTAGTTCAATGCGGTAGTTTGTAAACAAAATTTTGACAACTTGCTGGGATGTAAACAATAGTCACCTGTTCTAGTGATATTACCTGGTAAAGCTGCCTTGTACCTACCTACCTACTTACATATCTGCCTGCCTACCTATGTCCGCTATAGACGCTAGTAGACAATATTATTTAACAATAAAATGTCAGAAATAATCTATTTTTCGAAAAATCTCCTGAATCAAATCTTAAAAAAATTTTTTAAAATATTTTGCATTTCCCTCCCCATCAGGTATTTTTCGTCCCATTTAAAAGGGGGCAGATTCGGGCAAATTTTTTTTTTTGCCTTGACTTTTATATGAGCTGCTCTATGTGATGGTATCAAAATTACGACATCGGCAGACATCGCTAACTGTCAAAAGTCTATTTAAAGTTTCTAATAAGGTTAGGATATTTGATACTGCAAAAACAATCGTGTACCTCTCCAGTTTTTACATAAATGTCTACTTAAATGCTTTTTAAGTACTTAATAACCATTCTAACCATATATCACATTTACATATTTGCATTGAAAATAATGAAAATATGACCATGTAAACTGGTTCAATTCTGTTCTACATAATCGACATTATTTTTAGCGTCAACTTGCAAGTCAAGTTTTATTAAGAAAAAATGAGAAATAATCTATTTTAAATTCTATATATGTATTAGACATTCAGTTAGATATGTGCATTAACAAAATATTCAATATCGAATATTCGCAAAACCTATTTTTGAGACGGTACGCACGATTCTGTCCCATAGTGCGCTGCTGCCATTCGAAGCTAACTGAGGACTCTTATTACATTCCACCATCCATGAAAACCTCTATTGTAATATTATAATTTTTATTCTTCACAAATACAATATAGTTTTAAGAACAAATTAAAAAAATATATATATTATCTTATCTTGTAGGACTCGCTATTTAAAAATCCTTGCTACCGATGGAATCTTTTTCTCAGTCAGGAACTAAAATCTGACATAGCATCATCTGTACCTATGGTATAACTAGTGGTTCTACAATTTGGTCCATCCATAGTGTCAACATTTTATCTTCTTCTTTAATTAAGTGTTCAACACATTTTTGCCAGTTTTCTGAAGTGACATTACATATTGCTTTTGCAAATAAATTTTTAAGGTCTGTTAATTTGTAGGTCACATTGTGTCTAGCCACTTCGCTTTTTACTCACAGCTTTTTACTTGAGCCCAAATAAGTTCTATATGATTAAGCTCACAGTGGTATGGTGGCAAGCGAAAAGAACAGTTATATCCAGAGTTTTGGCATTTTCGTCGATAACGTACTTATTGTACTTATCTTTGTTTATTAAAACTTCATGTTTGACTAATTGTATTAACTCGCGTTTAACATTGTCATTATAGAATAATATATTTTGCTGAGTTAACCAAGATTGTATATCACGTTTAAGCCATCCCATCGTGGGAATAGTAACTTGCATTATCCATAACAATTATTCAGCTTCAGGGAATCAAATCTATCATGTCCTCGTGGTAATCTCTCGTTTTTTTTCGATTCGAATGTAAGCAGTCCGCCATTAACGAAACCGTGGATACTCCCTATATATGTTATAAATAATCGGCGTCCTTTTCCAGATGGTGGACGAAGACCGGTTGACCAACCTTCCATAAAAGCTTGTCTTGAACTCAAAACTTTTTTGTCCTGCCAAAACTTATTTACGGTGTACCCTTCATTTATTCAAGGTTCGTCTAAAATAATAAACACGTTTTCCTTGAGAACGCTCATGTCTAATTTTTCTCAGATAATCTCTTCTCCAGTGTACGATTTCTCCCCTTTCAATTAACAAGGATTTTCACTGAAATTTTTCCCAACGAAAATTGATTGATTTTAAAACGTCCCACAACTTGGTCCTCACAACAGCCTCTAGATAGTTGTTTTTCCAACTCCGGTCATTAAGGAACACTTTTGAGCACTATCGTCGCCACTTAAATTAAGGTTTTCATCACTTTTGATGTAATTCAATACATTCCTAATTATGATCTTTTCATTTAAGCTTAAAGCCGTTATTTTTTGACGTTTTGAGGAAGACATCTTTATTGTTCTGAACTGATACACTACGTGTTACGTGAGAAAATAAATTGAGAGTATACCCTCGATACCGTTCATAATCCAAATTAACCCCATCAGGTAAAACAACCCATCTTTGGTTTATTACCCACTGGGTCACTTTTGATTACTAATTTGCATAATTTTACATGATTTATTATTTCGCCTTGCAAGCGGATAGAGTATAGCTGCTTTTGTGGGAAAACTTTTTATGTTCAAACGAAATCTAGGTAGAGGTGAATACAGCCACTTTCCCACATTATCAGCAGTTTCTGCAAAACAGGAAGATTTACTTACTTACTGCCCAACACTTGGACGTTCTTCATGCTGATTTTACGGAGCGATTTCAGGATATTTTAAATATGAAATTTGGTGTAATTAACTATTATGGATTTTTTTTTCCTGTAAAGGAGGCGGTGGTCCAGAAAAGATTGGGAACCTCTGCTATAAACTATTATACATTATTGACTAAGAAAAAACTTGAAATACATATTGGCTCTTAAGATGTCAGGGCCTAATTAACTTAGCCTAGCTAAGGATTTTATTTTATTTTAAAAGCAATCGCGGTACGAAACACTAATTGCGCAAGTCCAATTTGCACTTGGCAGGTTTTATTTATATTAGGATATTTTTACGATTGTTTTTATGTCACTGTTCAATAGCTATTTTTACGTACAGAGCTACCTATTTTCCACTTTAATATTATAACTATATTTCCATTGACCGTTTTATTATTACTATGGATACATATGTGAAGTTAATTTGATTATTATTTACTGCATACTCATTATCTTGCTGCTCTGACTGACCGTTGACTTTGCGGACACTGTTGTTGACTGACCGTTGACTTTGTGGACACTGTTGTTTCTGAAATATGATTTCTCTTTTCTCAAGAGAAGTATTATATTCGTGAATAGTTACCCTTAGACATTTGTGTATTTCTTCACCTTTGCGGTCCCTAGATGGTGAAGAATATGGTCTCCCATTTTCGTAGGTTTGTCTCTCTATCTGTCTTTTGGCATGGTAACTCTCAAACAAAATAAAATATCGATTTCAATTTGAAGTAGGAATGAAATCTACAGCTGTTAAGAGATACAGCTTTAGAGAAAGGAGGCGAAAAAGGGATGAGGACTGATAAATTTTGTATATTTTCACCATCATTATGAAAATTTGTCTAGGTTTTTTTTAAGATAATGAAAAAAATTTAAGCATAACTATTTATATGCGATTACATAATGGGTTAAAAGAGTAGAGAAAGACGTTAAATTAGTTTCCTGGTTAGAGGAATCAAGATATCTGAAAATTGTGTTATTTCTTCAACATTTTTAATTAATTATGGTCAAGCATTTAAGAAGATATTGAGAAGAGGTACGGGAATTAGACGAGTTGTTGTATGAGTATCTTGTTATATATTCGTGCAGGGTTCTTGGAGTCGACATATCTTAAAATTGTGTTACCCTTTCATTATTTTCAATTTTAGCAGAAACGGTATGTAGAACGAAATATGCGGTTTTAGTTGTAAATGCATATGAAGCCTCTCCTCTATTCAATCCTTCTCTGCAACTAATATGAAATATAATAAAACATAATGATATAAAATATTTATCATTTAAAATATTGCACTTGTAGTTTTTGGATTAAGTTATTTTTAAGTATGAGAAAGTTAAATTAAGTACTCTTTGCAACTACTTAGTTGCAAGGATAAAGTACTGGGGTAAATCATTTTTTCTGAAACTGGCATATATTGATAACCTTCTGTCTCTGACATTAATTGAAGAAGTACGTATTTTTTGTTACCGCTATTCGTAACTATAGTTTCAATATAAATTTTCCAGTGGTGTCGAAGCGATTTATTTTTCATGAACAGGTAGTTGACATAACATATGGAAGACGTATTGAGAAGCAAAATTTTTAAAAAAAACTATTTTAAAACTGAGTAGTATACAAAATTGTATGGAAAGCATCTCTATTAAAGGTTGTAAAAACTCCAACGGTTGTTTTCTTGATTAATTTTCGATTTAGAAATCCCTTCCTGGTTTTCTTGAATGTCATTGGTTCATTTTGATTTAAAACTATGTACGAGGCATTGACGCAACACATACTATTTTTACAGTATTTTCAGGCTGCGTAGAGTTGCAAACAGCCTTTTTTTTTTTTAACCATGTGCACCTACAAAACTGTAAAGGCACCATTTATTGCTCCGATATGTCGTTCATCAGATTTTTTTTATTATTTTGAGGGTATGAACGGGTAAGAAGATTGTAACAAATCTCTCACGTTGAATTAATGGCCGAAAACCTTAACTCGATTTTAATGTATATCAAATAAGAGTAAATTTTTAAAAAGTCTAGAACTCTAGAAATTTGAAACATCCCTTTGTTCCACTCATGTAATGAAGAACTGTAAATATTTTCTTTTTATATAGTAGAGCTACAGTAATATCCCTGAAACAGGTCAAGGTAGTAGAAGAGCAAAGTCTTGTTTACCAACTTGGCGTGTAGAAATAACCTACTTCTTGTCTAGGTACCTGGCAAAACAGAGTCAATCGGAATGAGATGGCTGACACATTGGCTAGATAAAGGGCTTTAACAAGCCTACGGGATCTATTTTAGGAATCACTTTCAGCAAGGGCTGGGCGGAAATCGTAGATTTGCTAAACACTAGGTTCGTCCAGAACAAAGCTCAAATTCGACCAACTATGGAATACTGCTCCCATGTTTGGGGCACCGCTCCCAAACATACACTGCATTTGTTGGATTCTATTCAGAGAAGAGCTGTTCGTCTGATTGGAGACCCGGAACTGACAGGTGGCCTTGATTCGCTGGAACATCGAAGAACGGTTGGCGACTTGAGCCTATTCTACAAGTATTTTCATAGAAAGTGTACGAAGGATGTGGCCCGCTTAATTCCTCCCAAAGCGGTGCATGTTAGAAGTACACGTCACGCTAATACTTCACATCGTATGAGGTTCAGCTTGTTACTCCTCGTACAACGCTTTTCAAGCAGTCATTTATATGAAGAACATCATCCTTTGGAATAATTTGCCCAGGACTGTGTTTCCCACCGAGTACAATTTACAGCGATTTAAGAACAACGTGAATCGCTTTCTCCGCACACGTGATGCTCCTGTAGCGCTTTAGGGACTTCCCTGTAGCACGTGTGCTAGACCCATAAAAAAAAAAGAAAAAAACTAGAAGGAGGCACCAAGGATGAGAGTACCATAACAAGACGTAACCCTAAATACGCTACCTTGAAATTTTCAAAAAATCGATTTTTTTTATAGTTAGCTTTATTATTCATACTTTTAAGAATATTTCAAACTTTACAAAATGAAATCGCAGATTGAAGGGAATATAAAAAAAGATCAACACTTTTACCTTTTTCTTTTTCGTTTTTCTCGAAACTACTTTTTTCAAACTCATGGATAAGATATCTCGAGATTTACTGAACCGATTTTGATAAAATTTATACCACGTATTCTTTATATCATCTTGAATTTGACATATGGTTTTTTCGATTGGATGCACCGTTCATTGTTTATTAATTTTTAAAGCTCAAAATTTTTGTGAAAAATCCGAGTTTATTTTCGAACGACTGTCACTTCTACAAAAAAAACTTTTTAAAATTTTTTCCATATGTGGCCACTTAGCTATGACCTTTCTTAACAATAAAAAATGATTTATTTAGTTTTAGACAATTCCTGACTGAGAAAACGTAAGGTAGCAAGGATTTTCAATAGCCGCCATTTTTCATTTTTTTAATATTTTCTTTTTAAATTTGTTCTTAAAAACTATATTGTATTTGTAAAGAATAAAAATTATAATGTTACAATAGAGGTTTTCACGGATGGTGGAATGTAATAAGAGTCCTCAGTTAGCTTCGAACGGCAGCAGCAGCAAGATCACAGTATCGAGCAGCAGCATCAAGAGCAACTGAAAATGCCAAATGAGACTTTGGCGGAGCGTCGTGCAAACTCATTGTTAGACGAACGGATTGAAACTCGGAATCGTAATGTATTAAAAATTATAATATACATACATACATACATATATATATATATATATATATATATATATATATATATATATATATATATATTATATATATATATATATATATATATATATACATATTAAAATCGAGTTAAGGTTTTCGGCCATTAATTCAACGTGAGATTGACTCTGTTTTGCCAGGCACCTAGACAAGAAGTAGGTTATTTCTACACGCCAAGTTGGTGAACAAGACTTTGCTCTTCTACTACCTTGACCTGTTTCAGGGATATTACTGTAGCTCTACTATATAAGAAGAAAATATATACAGTTCTTCCAGTTCTTCATTACATGAGTGAAACAAAAGGATGTTTTAAATTTCTAGAGTTCTAGACTTTTTTAAAATTTATTCTTATTTGATATACATTAAAATGGAGTTAAGGTTTTCGGCCATTAATTCAACGTGAGAGATTTGTTACAATCTTCTTACCCCTTCATACCCTCAAAATAATAAAAAATTCTGATGAACGACATATCGGAATAATAAATGGTGCCTTTACAGTTTTGTAGGTGCACATGGTTAAAAAAAGGCTCTTTGCAACTCTACGCAGCCTGAAAATACTGTAAAAATAGTGTGTGTTGTGTCAATGCCTCGTACTTAGTTTTAAAACAAAATGAACTAATGCCCTTCAAGAAAACCAGGGAGGGATTTCTAAAACGAAAATTAATCAAAAATAACAACTGTTGGAGTTTTTAAAACCTTTAATTGAGATGCTTTCCATACAATTTTGTATACTACTCAGTTTTAAAATAGTTTTTTTAGAAATTTTGCTTCTCAATACGTCTTCCATATGTGATATCAACTACCTGTTCATGAAAAATAAATCGCTTCGACACCACTAGAAAATATTGAAACTATAGTTACGAATAGCGGTAATAAAACTACGTACTTCTTCAATTAATGTCAGAGACAGAAAGTTATCAGTATATGCCAATTTCAGAAAAAGTTATTTACCCAGTACTTTATCCTTGCAACAAAGTAGTTGCAAAGAGTACTTAATTTAACTTTCTCATACTTAAAAATAACTTAATCCAAAAACTACTAGTGCAATATTTTAAATGATAAATATTTTATATAATTATATTTTATTATATTTCATATTAGTTGCAGAAAAGGATTGAATAGAGGAGAGGCTTCATATACATTTACAACTAAAACCGCATATTTCGTTTTATATACCGTTTCTGCTAAAATTGAAAATAATGAAAGGGTAACACAATTTTAAGATATGTCGACTCCAAGAACCCTGCACGAATATATAACAAGATACTCATACAACAACTCGCCTAGTTCCCGTACTTCTTCTCAATATCTTCTTAAATGCTTGGCCATAAGTAATTAAAAATGTTGAAGAAATAACACAATTTTCAGACAGCTTGATTCCCATAACCAGGAAACTAATTTAACGTCTTTCTCTACTCTTTTAACCCATTTTGTATTCACATATAAATAGTTATGCTTAATTTTTTTTCATTATCTTTAAAAAACCTAGACAAATTTTCATAATGATGGTGAAAATATACAAAATTTATCAATCCTCATCCCTCTTTCGCCTCCTTTCTCTAAAGCCATATCTCTTAACAGCTGTAGATTTCATTCCTACTTCAACTTGAAATCGATATTTTATTTCGTTTGAGAGTTACCATGCCAAAAGACAGATAGAGAGACAGACCAACGAAAATGGGAGACCCTATTCTTCACTATCTAGGGACCGTAAAGGTGAAGAAATATACAAATGTCTAAGGGTAACTATTCACGAATATAATACTTCTCTTGAGAAAAGAGAAACATATTTCAGAAACAACAGTGTCCGCGAAGTCAACGGTCAGTCAGAGCAGCAAGATAATGAGTATGCAGTAAATACTAATCAAATTAACTTCACATATGTATCCATAGTAATAATGAAACGGTAAATAGAAATATTAAAGTAGAAAATAGGTAGCTCTGTGCGTAAAAATAGCTACTGAACAGTGACATAAAAGCAGTCGTAAAAATCTCCTAATATAAATAAAACCTCCCAAGTGCAAGTTGGACTTGCGCAGTTAGTGTTTCGTACCGCGATTGCTTTTAAAATAAAATAAAATTCTTACCTAGGCTAAGTTAATTAGGCCCTGACATCTTAAGATCCAATATGTATTTCACGTTTTTTCTTAGTCAATAATGTAACATATAATAGTTATAGCAGAGGTTCCCAATCTTTTCTGGACTACCACCCCCTTTACAGGAAAAAAAAATCCATAATAGTTAATTATACCAAATTTCATATTTAAAATATCCTGGAATCGCTCCGTAAAATCAGCATGAAGAACGTCCAAGTGTAAGTAAGTAAATCTTCCTGTTTTGCAGAGACTGCTGATAATGTGGGAAAGTGGCTGTATTCACTTTTACCTAGATTTCATTTGAACATAAAATGTTTTCCCACAAAAGCAGATATACTTTATCCGCTTGCAAGGCAAAATAATAAATCATGTAAAATTATGCAAATTAGTAATCAAAAGTGACCCAGTGGGTAATAAACCAAAGGTGGGTTGTTTTACCTGATGGGGTTAATTTGGATTATAAACGGTATCGAGGGTATACCCTCAATTTATTTTCTCACGTAACACGTAGTGCATCAGTTCAGAACAATAAAGACGTCTTCCTCAAAACCTCAAAAAATAACTGCTTTAAGCTTAAATGGAAAGATCACAATTAGGAATGTGCTGAATTACATCAAAAGTGATGAAAACCTTAATTTAAGTGTCGACGATAGTATTCAAAAGTGTTCCCTAATAACCGGAGTTAGAAAAACAACTATCTATCGAATTTTGAAGGAAGAAAGGGCAGAAGGAGTTGTTGCGCCAAAGCTAAAACCAGGTAAAGTAAAACTGAAGCTGACAGTAGATGTAAAAAATTCCCTGCGAAGAATCATTCATGGGTTTTTTCATTGAAAAAAAAATCTCAACTTTGGACTTAATTCTAGAGGCTGTTAAAAGTAACCCACAGTTACCAACGATGGGCAGGACCAAGTTGTGGGACGTTTTAAAATCAATCAATTTTCATTGGGAAAAATTTCAAAGAAAATCATTGGTAATTGAAAAGGGAGAAATCGTACGCTGGAGAAGAGATTATCTGAGAAAGATTAGACATGAGCGTTCTCAAGGAAAACTTATTTATTATTTAGACGAAACTTGGATAAATGAAGGGTACACCGTAAATAAGTTTTGGCAGGACAAAAACGTTTTGAGTTCAAGACAAGCTTTTATGGAAGGTTGGTCAACCGGTCTTCGTCCACCATCTGGAAAAGGACGCCGATTAATTATAATATAAATAGGGAGTATCCACGGTTTCGTTAATGGCGGTCTGCTTACATTCGAATCGAAAAAAAAACAGGAGATTACCACGAGGACATAATTCGGATGTGTTTGAAGAATGGTTTACGCAGATGATAGATTTGATTCCCTGAAGCTCAATAATTGTTATAGATAATGCAAGTTATTCTTCCAAAGAAGTTGAACGTGTTCATACGATGGGATGGCTTATACGTGATATACAGTCTTGGTTAACTCAGCGAAATATATTATTCTAAGATGACAATGTTAAACGCGAGTTAATACAATTAGTCAAACAAGAAGTTTTAATAAACAAAGATAAGTACAATAAGTACGTTATCGACGAAATTGCCAAAACTCTGGATATAACTGTTCTTCGCTTGCCACCATACCACTGTGAGCTTAATCCTATAGAGCTTATTTGGGCTCAAGTAAAAAGCGAAGTGGCTAGAAACAATGTGACCTACAAATTAACAGACCTTAAAAATCTATTTGCAAAAGCAATATGTAATGTCACTTCAGAAAACTGGCAAAAATGTGTTGAACACTTAATTAAAGAAAAAGATAAAATGTGGATACTAGATTGATCAATGGACCAAATTGTAGAACCACTAGTTATACCATTAGTTACAGATGATGCTATGTCAGATTTTAGTTCGGATATGTCTGACATTTCGGATATAGAAGGTGTTTAAGATTAACATAGCACTAGGGCTAGATATAATATTTTTATTTTGTCATTAAATTAAAGTTATAGTGTAAGGTGTTATTTTATAAATGTTAAACTTTTAATTGTTGCCCTCAGTGTTAAATGGGCATGTCCCGTGGATAAATAAATAAATAAATATTAATAAAAAAAAACAACCAGTCAACATACTCTTCTTCTCTGTGTGACATATGTATTTGTTTTGTTTTAGATTTTAGACTTTAAGTAGTGTTTTGTAAAGGCACATACAGGAGCATGCACCTAGGTACGTTTATATTTTAAAACTTTATATGTAATTAATTTCCTATTTATTTGTAAATTTATATGTTTTGATAAATAATATTTGATTTGATTTAATCTGAACTATCATATTGTTTTGTATGCATATATTATGCAGGTAGGTAATCATCTGGCCTTGGTGGGCGCCGTTCTGTCATCTTATTATAATTCCTCAATTTTGTTTAATTTTTACTCTTGTAATATTATTGTAATATCTGTAATATTTTGTAATATATTTTTTTAATATAACCAACCTTTATTATAGCTGTAATTAATACAAAAGAAATCAGTCAGCCACTGCTCGGTTATTCTGAAGATTTTCAAGGCAAAAATGCCATAACTCTAGTGTAATTTTCCAGAAATATCAGTCCAAGCTAATACTACCGGTACAAATAATCTTGTTGTAACTTCTTTGCGTAAAATGTGCTGTACGGTACCGAGACTCGTACTATCGCGTGAAGTTAATTTGCGTAATTTTACATGATTTATTACTTCGCCTTGCAAACGGATAGAGTATATAACGTTTTTTGGTTTAATTGAATTCATCTCATCATCTTGCAATTTTAAATTGACTTCATTAAATATTTTAAACAGGTCTGTGATTTTCATCATCTTCACTACAAAGTTGGCCAAATAATCTATTATGCAATGAATTGCTTCTAATCTTATATACTGCTCTAATAACGTAATGAGGCGACGTATGCAGGCGTTCATTCAGATTTTCTGCAACCAAATGCTGACGATGAATAACACAATGTACAGCGAGTACATTTAGTACTACTTGTTTCAAATGCGCTATGAAACCCTTATGACGCCCCGTCATTGCTGGACCACCATCAGTATCAGCTGACAAAACATTACGAATAGGAATTTCTTTCTCTTAAAAAAACTTGTTCATGGTATTACATTGATATTTAGAATCGATATTCTCCCTCTGTATTGGTTTCAGAATTTTTGGCAAATATCTCTTGACAAATTTGTTCTTCTTTTATGAATCCAACGTATGATAAAAATAGTACTTCGTTATTTGGTAGAGTTGATTCATCGACTTAAACGGAAAATTTGCAAGTCTTTACGTAATTGCACAATGATATTTCAACGTCTTTAGCCATTTCATCTATTCATCTTTGCACCAAATTATAACCCAGAGGAATTTTTCTGATGATATCTGACGGTGTCTTACGATGAAGTAAGTCGTAGTCTATCATCTTCTTGTCTAGAAGACTACGCAAAAAGATTTGATATAGTTGGCTGTTTTAAATATTTCTTTCCCAGTCCTTAAAAATAAGATAAACCTTTGTCCTTTTTATCAGCATGCATTTTATTCAAATGCTTTTGTAGCTTAAAGGGGTTCATGCCTTCATTTGAAAAAATTTTTTGGCAAATTAAACAGATAGCTAATGATTGATTTATAGATAGTTATAAAAATAATGGCTATAATGACTTCTATCACTTTCAGCCACGAATATGGATTATTGGCGAAGCATACAAAAATAATAAGACATTCCTAAAGCCATCCCTGCCTTTTATAGATTTGATTTCGAACACGCATCAATTTGTATGCTTTTGTTTTTTTGTGATGCCGGTGCACTTTCTCTGTAAACAAGTCATTACAAGCTGCAATATTTTTTGTCAAAACATGCTTGGTTGCGTGAATCGCGCCTTTGTTTACCAACTTGCAAAGACCTGTCACCGACAATACTATACCGAATTAGGTATACGTATAACTAATGCTAATTTAATTTTTTTAATGTTTATTTACACGATAACAATAAAAAATAATAATTTTAGATAGCTAGATAAAATATTTATTCATGAAAACTGTAAGTATTTTCAAAGTATTTTATTATATTAATTTTCTAAATAGGTAGGTACGCCACGACCGCCCCTCCTTGATTGTCTTAATACCCCTCCCCCCATTCTAGACCCGCTACCGCCCCCATGGAAGGCTCCAGCTTCCACTGAAGGGCGGTACCATCCCCGTTGGGAACCTATGAGTTATAGCATTATATATAGCATTAGCTACCTAATAGCCAATAAATCAATCTGGCTCAATCTAGAATCTAGTAATAAAAGTGGAAAACAAATATTTACTACCTAAATGTTTATTAAGTTGGGAATATGGAATCTTTGGCACAATGACACTACTTTGACTAATCCCTTAAGTCAAAATCTAACTGTCAAAACTACACGGTTCTGATTAGGGCATCAGTTCCTATATTTGAGCCAAATTTTAACTTGCTATGTCAAATAGTTTCGGAGAAAAACAGACCGAAGTGATCCCATAAGTGTTCCGTACGCGCTATCTTCGATGTGTCCCGCTTTCAACGTCTCTCTGGCCCCACCTGCGGTAAAGCGAGATGTAATTATAAGTTGTGAAATTTTCTGGGATCCCAAATAAGTCCCTTATTTCTTAGCATATAAAAGATTTCAGGTATTCAAATTTTCATTTTTCCTTTCTTAATTTTTAAAAAAATATTTTTGTAACATAAAAAATCTAAAAATAAAAAAACAACCCACATCAGCGTCTACGTATAGTCTTTTGAAATATTTTAAAATACATTAAAACTAGTAGACTGTAAATACTGAAAAAACTTCGGTTTTTCTAACAGCAGATTGCATTTTATTGAAAAATCCGTCTTCAGCTCAACTTATTCGTTCGAACAGTAAGAGGTATTTAGTGACATATCCGTCAAAATATACCCCTGATATCTAAATAAAATATAATGTTTTATAGTTGCATTCTGTATTTATGTAAATAATAGGTTTTTTTTTTTTATGGGTCTAGCACACGTGCTACAGGGGAGTCCCTAAAGCGCTACAGGAGCGACACGTGTGCGGAGAAAGCGATTCACGTTGTTCTTGAATCGCTGTAGATTGTACTCGATGGGAAACACAGTCCTGGGCAAACCATTCCAAAGGTATGATGTTCTCCATATAAAAGACTGCTTGGAAAGCGTTGTACGAGGAGTAACAAGCTGAACCTCATACGAATGTGAAGTATTAGCGCGACGTGTACTTCTAACATGCACCGCTCTGGGAGGAATTAAGCGGGCCACATCCTTCGAACACTTTCCATGAAAGTACTTGTAGAATAGGCTCAAGTCGCCAACCGTTCTTCGATGTTCCAGCGAATCAAGGCCGTCGGTCAGTTCCGGCTGTCCATTCAGACGAACAGCTCTTCTCTGGATAGAATCCAACAAATGCAGTGTATGTTTGGGAGCGGAGCTCCAAACATGGGAGCATTATTCCATAGTTGGTCGAATTTGAGCTTTGTAAAGAATTAACAGTTGTTGTGGAGTGTAAAGCTTTCTGGTTCGAAACAATATTCCCAACTTTTGAGAAGCTCTCCTTGCTATGCCTGCAACATGTTCATGCCAGGACATATTTGCTCCCAAATTAACGCCTAACAGATTGAGTGACGATGTTAGAGGGATGGAGTGCCCCGACATAACTATGTCGGGTTCTGCAACGTTAACTTTTTTAGAAAAAACTGCCGCCTGGGTTTTTGTAGCGTTAAATTCCACTTGGTTACTGTCACCCCAAGATAGAATTTCTTCCAGGTCTTTGTTAAGTTGAATGACTTCCTGCTGTCTGCGGATATTCATCTGAGTAGTCGATGTCCGAGCATTCAACGTGAATGAAGAGATAAGTGTACTGTCATCTGCAAAGCTGTAGATTGGATTCTCGGTCTTTTCCAGCAGATCTTTAATATAAATAAGGAAGAGAGTAGGAGATAGTATGGAACCTTGGGGCACACCGGCGTTGACAGTGAAGGTGTTAGAAAGAAATCCGTCGACTGCCACTCGTAAAGAACGCTCTCTGAGGAAACATGAGAGCCACAAACAGAACTTTTCAGATATACCATAAGAACGTATCTTAGCCAACAGCCCATCGTGCCAAACACGGTCAAATGCCTTGGATATGTCAAGAGCAACCGCTCGAGATTCTCCAAAGTGTTCAATTGCGTTGTTCCAAACATGTGTTACATAAGTCAGAAGGTCTCCTGTTGATCTATTTTTACGAAAGCCATATTGGTGATCACTAATAATGTTGAATCCTTCAAGATATTTTAGAAGATACTGATTGATAGCCTTTTCCATGACTTTCGATATTATTGAGAGTAGTGCGATTGGTCGGTAGTTATTTGGCAAGGTCTTCTTGCCTTTTTTAGGTATCGGCTGAACTGTGGCACATTTCCAGCAGGAAGGAAGTATTCCCTTTCTGTAGGATAGGTTGAAAAGTCTACAGAAAACTGGTGTTAGTTCCCTTGCACAGTTCTTGAGAACTATGGCAGGTATTCCGTCAGCGCCAGAAGCCTTTTTGGTGTCTAGCTTCATCAAAATACGTTTTATGATACGCTGTCTGAAGACAATATCGGGCTTAGGGTTAGGTTAGCTGTTTGAATTGAAATTTAAGCTCAGAAAGACTAAGTATTTGGATGATTCCTGGTCAAGATAAAATCTTTTTTTTAATTTAAAAAAAATCATTTCAATTTCTTAACCTGCAATCACGTACTATTAATATAACACGTAGGCTGAAAAGTTTTTGGTCTGACACATAGATGTCGCCTTTTTCAAAAAATCCATATGATTTTTAGAAAGTACCAATCTTCAAACGATACGTGTCAAAATTTCATGACATTTCGACGATTAGTTTCAAAGTTACAGTGATGTTAGTGAATCTACTTTTGATCTTTTCAAAACAGTGGAAAAATCGAATTTCGTATGTTGATTAAATACTGTTTTTTGAAGGGAAAAAATACCGTTCAAGCAAAGTAATGGCTTGATAAGTATTACGGGGACTCTGCCCCTGGAAAATCACATCATTTACTGGTATGCTGAATTTAAACGCGATCGTACAGATACAAATGATGCTGAATGCTCTGGACGCCCAAATGAGGTGATCACACCGGAAAACATAAAAAAACCCACAAAAATTATTTTGAATGACCATAAAGGAAAATTGCGTGAGATAGCTGATATCCTAAACCTATGAAAAGAACGTATTGGTCATATTTTTTGCATGAACATTTGGGCATGAGAAAGCTCTGTTCAAAAAATTGTTTTATATGACCGTAAAGTGAAATTGCGTAAGATAGCTACCCTAAAGATATCAAAAGAACGTGTTGGCCATATTTTGCATGAACGTTTGCTCATAGTGGTCCTAAAACAACAACGTGTTGATGATTCTGAGCGCTGTTTGGACCTGTTTAAGAGCAATCAAAAGGGTTTTTTCATGCAATATGTAATAGTGGATGAGACATGGATCCACTACTACACACCGGAATCAAATCGGCAGTCAGCTGAGTGGACAGCAGCCGGTGAAAGCCGCCTAAAGCGACCAAAGACACAACAATCGGCTAAGAAGGTTTTGGGCTCTCTATTTTCAGATGCGCATGGAATAATTTTCATCGATTATGCTGAGAAGGGAAAACCATCAATAGCGAATATTATATAAAGTTATTGGCGCATTTGAAGGCAGAAATTGCAAAGAAACGGCCCCAAATGAACAAGAAAAAGTGCTCGTTTATCAAGACAATGTACCGTGTCACAAGTCAATGGTTATGATGGCAAAATTGCATGAATTGAAGTTCGAATTGCTTCCTCATCCACCGTATTCTCCAGACTTGGCCCCCAACGACTATTATCTATTCGCAGACCTCAAAAAATGCTCGCGAGATAGAGATTTGGCTCCAATGAAGAACCTATTGCCGAAACTGAGGCCTATTTTGAAGGCAAAGACAAATCCTTCCACAAGAAAGGTATAGAAATGTTAGAAAAGCGTTGGACTGATTGTATCGCTCTTGAAGGAGACTATGTTGATGAATAAAGTCGAATTTTGCAAAAAAAAGTGTTTTAAACAGCTAGACCAAAAATTTTTCAGCCTACGTGTTAATTAACGTTATTTGATCTAATATTGAAAGAGGTGGTATACAATAGATTTTATAATAATGAGCAGTACATGACATCTTAAAAGAAAAGCATATTATTTTGGCTTATGGAGAACCCGTCATAATTTAAAACTCAAAATTTTTATTATTTAGTGTTTATTTTCAATCTGAAATTTCAGTTCTAAATCTATCTGATATCTTTTAATAGACAGAGAGAGTTACCTTAAAATTTTTCTTTTTTTGTTTGTTTTTTGGCCTTGAGAAAAGTCCCATTTAGCCATGAGTTAACTTATAGGGTTATCCCTATATACTTTTACTTACTATAAATAATCACTAAATTAATCTACAACTACATAATTACATATATTAACTTATTATATTGGACATCTTTATAAACAGAATTATAACTAAATTACTTATTACCAATATCCTTGAGGGGGGATTGGACTCTCCCTCTCTACCTATCTTACCCCTGTGGATAAAAGCTCAAGGGATTAAGACGGCTCACTCGCTTCACGTCCTAGGGCCATCGCAGTACGATTTTACTAGTACACAAAGCAGGGAGGCCCGGAAAGATTGGGTACAACAATAGAAAATTTTACTAAGGAGACAAATCTAACTATATTAACTATAACTTAAATCCTATTTACACACTTTCTTTAATAATTTAAAAATACGTCTTCTATTTGAGCATTTGATTGAATACTATGCTTAAGCGCACTATGGTTCATTGGAAGTAAGTTTATTTTACCGAGTTCAGACCACAGATATGTAACTGCTGTTGCATTGGACATTCAAAAGTCTATGGATGTTTATTGAAATTCCCATGACCGACTAAGAATCTGAAGTAGGAGATAAACAAGTGTCGTGAGAGTTTACCTCGATTAATCACTGGATTTACATTTAGAATATGGTGTATGGAATTATATACATTAGGATTATTAATTGCTATACTTTGGTATTTGCGTTTCAGTCTTCTAAGGATTTTTTCTTAATTATAGGATACAGATCAGTGTAAGTAATATCTTCTATGGGAATACCTGCATGAATAGCTTCTTTAGCTGCTTCATCTGCGAGTTTATTACCTAGTATGCCTGAGTGTCCTTTGACCAATACAAACACAATGCGGATGTTTTTAGCATAACAATCTGTGATCTGGGCCAATATTTTACCAATCATTGGGTGTTTAAAATTTTTACTATTATATAGGGACCTCAAAACTGATTGTGAATCAGCTAATATTATACATTTGGAGGTCGTCTCATCATTCTGAACATGTTCCAATGCTTTTGTAATTGCCAAAGCTTCAGCCGTGAATATAGTGGCGAAGGCATTACATTTAAATTTGTTTGTAATATCCAGTGTCGGGATTGTAAATGCACGCCTACTTCGTCCAGACTTTTTGATCCATCTGTATAAATTTGGCAATATTGTTTATATTCATTAAGAACGCCCTTCAATATATTTTTATTCAGCGAGGAAAATTCTGTAAACTTGGGGAATACGACTTTCACCGAAGTATAGATAATGTTGAATGGAAACTCAAACAAAAAATAACTTTCTTGATTTTTAATAGTTGTGGTTAAGTTAGCTGTTGAGGTGAATGCTTCAGCTAATGGAGGGCTATTTTTATTAGCCCAGTATTTTGTTGTTAAGTTAGTTATACTCAGCTTATAAATTTTATCTGTAAGAGCAGTGTTTTTTATACTGCATATTTTTGACTAAAAACTTTTCTGCCAAGATCCTTCTTCTAAAGTTCAGCGGATGTTTTCCACATTCTGACAAAAGTGCCTGGATTGGTGATGACCTCACAGCTCCTGTTACTAATCTGAATACTTTGATTTGAACTACCTCTATCTTCTTAATAATTCAATCTTCTCTCTCTCATCTTCTTAAGACGAGTATTACAAGCCGAACCATAAAATATTGCTCCATTGTCTATTAATGAGCTAGTGAATGCTTTATAAAACATTAAAGATGCTTTGGGATCTGCACCCCATGATCTTGCGATTACCGTCCTAAGAATATTGAGGCTTTTCTCTGCCTTCATTGTTATGTACTCAGTGTGTTCATTCCAGGTTAGTCTCTGATCTAAAATGTCTCCTAGGTATTTGACGGATTGTTGCTAGGGGATGATGGTATTACGAGTATTTAGGGTAATTGAGTCGGATTTGTGAATTCTATGTCTGGAAAAGATGACTAAGATTGACTTTCGATTGGCAATACTGAAACCATGTTCAGGAAAAATGGAATTACATATGTACATTATGTGGTTTAGATTAGTTTTACACTGTTCTATAGATATGTATACTGTAAATGTAAAAGTCATCAGCAAATTATAGAATAGAGGCGTTCCAGGCCAAGGAGTGAAAATTAGCTGTGTAGAGGTTGAATAAAAGAGGACTCAAAACCGAACCCTGGGGCAGACCGTGTGAGACATATCTTGCGTCACTTAAATCATTACCAATTCTTATTGCAACTTTACGATCTTGAAATAGTCAAACCAGGTTGTAGGCGAAACCTCTAGGGATGCCAAACCAAATTAATTTTTCTATTAGTAAATTCAGATTAACGTTTTCGTAGGCATTTGTAATGTCCAGAAATAATGCAGATAAGTAATCGTTTTGTGAAAAAGTTCCATGAACATCTGTAATAAAATAGGCCAGTAACTCGTTAACCCCTTTACCACGTCTAAAACCGAACTGAGAACACGGAATCCATTTCTGAGACTCGCACACCATTCCAGTCTACATTTAAGAATCCTTTCCAAGGTTTTGATTATACATGATGATAAGGATATAGGCCTGAATTCGTTCGGTTTCCCCGGTTTCGAAATAGGTACAATCAATGCTTGCTTCGCTTTGATTTTCTCATCTCCTGCAATGATGCAAATGCTAAAACACAAGAGTTTTTTTGCAGAAACGGGCAAATGTTCCAACATACTGTATGTGATTCCATCTGGACCAGGGCAACTATCCTTTTGTTTTTTGATGTTTTTATCCATTTCTGCCTGTGATATTTCCTTCGTCAAAAAGTGGGAGTTATCGATTCTCATTTTAGGAATTTCTAAACTTACAAAGTCTGGAGCTTTTTTTCTTAAAAGCAATTCGGCTGAATCCTTGGTTATGGTTGAAGTGTTGCTTGAGTTTAAGCTACCTTTGACGAAATTCACCCTTTTCCATATTTTTGAAGCAGTTAAACTAGTTCAGTACTTTCTCCAGCTAAATACAGCTTTATTTTTGAAAGTTATCTTGCATTTAGCTGTAAACTTTTTAAATTTAAGAAAGTTCTCCATACTAGAATGCAAGCGAAATTCTCTGAAAAGTTCTTTTCTTTCATTTACTAGAAGCTGACGTTCCTCGTCCCACCATGGTACAAAATATTTGTTACGTTTATATTTATTCCTCTTGAATAGCATATCTGCAGTTTCAGTAATATTGTGAGTAACTAAATCAATAATGCTATTGGTGTCCTCCGGAATTTCATTTAAACATTTTAGTCGTCGATCAATTTCTTTCGTATACTCAGCTCAATTGACCTTTTTAAGATTCCATCGTAATGAACTAAACCCAAGGTTTAGTTCATTACGATGGAATGGTAGTAGTGCATTCATTGAGAGTTAGTTTTACTGGAAAGTGATCAGAGCCATAGGAGTCTTGTAGTACCTTCCAAGTAGAACTACTTTGCATATTGGATGACATAGTTATGTCTAGAGCCGAGACAGTACCACTAGCATTCCCTATCCTGGTAATTCCACCTTCATTACGTATTATCAAATTCTGAAAATTATCCAGTGAGTTAACTAAAGTAATACCAAAATGGTTATTACTGTTATATCCCCATAATGTATGTTGTGCATTAAAATCGCCTCCAATGACACAATGATTATTTATCTGTGAGAAAATCTTCTCATATTCTGAGACGGTAACTTGAACATTTGGAGGTCTATAACATGAAACAAAGGATATGATTCTGTCGTTTGTGAACATTTACACCACATACTTCAATTCTTGTGTTCAGTAAATTTTGAAATTTAATATCAGTATAAGAGAAAGATTTTTTAATTATAATAGCGACACCGCCTTTGCCCTGTTGTCTTTCCTTATGATGTTATATCCCGTAAAATGGATTTTGTGCTTAGGTTTATACCAAGTTTCACTGAGTAGTGCAATATCACAATTGGTATCTAGCAAGAGATTTTTTAAAAAATTACGGTTCGAATAGGCTGATCTAGCATTCCAATGAATTACTACTAGTCTTTGTGTGAAGAGACCCATTGTTGAAATAATTCACGTAAAACTGATTCTATAATTTTACCTATTGAATTTAACATAGTAGCCTCATGATTATGTGAGTAGTCCCTAAGAACTTCGTAGATTTGTTCTTTTAAATTGTTCTGCCATTTTACTTGAACTTCTTCCGTTGCTTGAGTTTGAGACTCGATCCAAGGAATGCCTGTATATGACCAGTCAAATTCCGGGCGGATCGTTTCAAAATTGGGACTCCTATCATTAACTTTCCGTTTTTTGTTATAATTAGCCGAACTTGGTTCGGAATTTGGAATAGTATGTTGTTTGTTTGCGACAGGATTCTGTCTATTTTGCTCTGGATTATTTCTAGTTCTCAATTCTAGAAATTCAATTGTAGAGGATACTAAAGGTGCGAATCTATTTTTTGATACCCGGCTAGCGTAAGATGGGTGGTCCACTATCTTTTCCGCTTCCTTAAAGGTTATGTTGAGATTAGCCATGGGTTCTTTAATTTTCTTTTGTTGTAAATATTTGGGACATTGCTTACTAGTGAATGTGTGCGCCTCTGACTTACAATATAAACAATATTTATTACAATCTACGGATCTATTATTTTCATTAAGAATTTTTGTACAGTTACGGCATTTATTTTTACTTTTGCACTGTCTAGCTGTGTGACCATAATTCAAACAATTATAACATTGAGTAACCCGCGAATACCATATTTCGTGTTTTAACCTATACATAAATATAAATTCAAGTTTATCAAAGGTCACTATTATTTGTTGTCTAGGTACTTTAATTGTTTTACCCTCTGAATCAGCTACATTTTTATACCTCCTTTGAACTGCTTTAATTGGCACATCCGATTTTATGATTTTGCGGAGTTCTTCCTTCGAATAAGAAGTATCCACCCCTCGAATAAGCGCTTTTTCTGAGTCCTGTGAGCAGGAATATACGCGATAAGATTGTTTTCTTCAAACACTGTGTTCGATATAATTTTATAGGCCCCAGCTGCTGATTTGCAATGAATCTCAACTCTATTTCTACCTACAGGATTTAAAAAGTCTATGAAATTTTCATCTTCATTTAATTTAAAGAGTTTGTCACTAATTTTAAGCGGATGTATTTATCAAAATTTAAGTACCACTACTATCTGGTTTATACCTATTGTTGAAATCAATTTTATTTATTTTATTTGATAAAATTTTTTCTTGAGAATCCATGGGACTGTCTTCCTTATTCAAATTATGATCATCATGCGTTTCGTGATATATTACATCTATTACCTTAGTATTTGCCATCCTTTTGTTTGGATGATTTACACCGCCGCGCCGTTTTCTTTACCAAGCTGGGACCCCCTTCATGTTATACCCATGAATGGGGCCCTAAACGTCAATATTTCACTGAAAGTATATAATTTGCTTAATAAAACTAACGAAATTTAAATTCACTATTTATAATGCACTCTCAGATCACAAAAAGTGTTTACACGTCGCGTGAAGGTTAATACGAGGCTGGTTTGAAAAGTCCGTGCAAAGTCCGAGAGATGGCACCACCGGCGCGTATCGAGGTCATGTTTAGTTAGTAACATCTCTTGAATGTACGCACACCAAGTTTCAGCCATATTGGTCTATTTCTTTGTGTTTGGCATTCGTGTGAATCAAGGAAGTCGAGTGATTTTCAAGAAATGGACGAAAAAGAATTTCGTGTGGTGATTAAACATTACTTTATGAAAGGCAAAACGCCTCAGGAGACTAAAGAGAAGCTTGATAAACATTATGGTGACTCTGCACCTTCGATTAGAACAGTTTATAAGTGGTTTCAAAATTTTCGGACTGGCCATATGGGCACAAGTGACGCTGAACGTTCTGGACGGCCTGTGGAGGTTACGACTCCAGAAATCATTGATCAAATCCATGATATGGTGATGGATGACAGAAGAGTTAAGGTGCGTGAGATTGCTAATGCTGTGGGCATCTCGACTGAACAGGTACATAATATTTTGCGTAAACATTTGGACATGAGAAAGCTATCCGCAAGATGGGTGCCGCGATTGCTCACGCTTGACCAAAAACGGAATCGTGTGAAGTGTTGCAAGGATGGTTTGCAGCTGTTCCAGAAGAATCCGGAGGACTTTAAGCGTCGTTTCGTCACTGTGGATGAAACATGGATACATTACTATACTTCTGAGACCAAACAACAATCTAAACAATGGATTACCAAGGAGGAATCCGCACCAAAAAAGGCGAAGACCGTTCCTTCGGCCGGAAAGGTTATGGCGACTGTCCTTTGGGATTCGCAAGGGATAATCCTCATCGACTATCTGGAAAAGGGTAAAACTATTACAGGTGAACATTATTCATCGTTATTGGACCGTTTGAAAACCGAGCTGCAAGAAGAACATCCGCGATTGGCCCACAAGAAAGTCCTTTTCCATCACGACAACGCACCAGCACACACCTCAGCAGTTGTGGTCGCAAAATTAATGGAAATAGGATTCCAACTCGTTTCACATCCCCCCTATTCTCCAGACTTGGCTCCCTCGGACTACTATTTGTTCCCCAATTTGAAGAAATGGCTGGCGGGACAAAGATTTTATTCAAACGAGGAGGTGATTGCAGACACTAATGGATATTTTGCAGACTTGGACAAATCCTATTATTCGGAAGGGATCAACAAACTAGAACATCGTTGGACGAAGTGTATAAGCCTAAAAGGAGACTATGTCGAAAAATAAAAAAGGTTTACCCCAAACACATAAGTAGTTTTTTATTTTTGCACGGACTTTTCAAACCAGCCTCATATATACGGTATTAATCGCAGTCAAACCCGTACTCGAAGGTTATTTTCAAATGTGACCTTAAAATAACATATCACGAAGTCTGACTTAAAGAAATCACCCAACATTGAATCTCAGGCAATACATCTCTTATAGTTAATAAAAAATGGTTAAACCTAATTTGAGACCCGCTACGCATAACATAATTAATATTTTTTGTATAAAAAATATTACCCTTTGAACAGTTATTACATTACATATTTAATACTCTAAGAATATGTGACTGTTGTTCTCGATTATGTTTATTTCCTAGCGCCATTTCCTGAACATTTAGTATCTCCTTATATGAATTAACTAATACTGTAGAGAAATTTATGCTATAATCGAAATCACAAGATCCGTATTTATAGTCGTTTCTTGAACTAACACTCAAGCGTGTCTAGTTCAAGGCTACCCCAACCTCTTCCTTCACATTTCTATTTTATAGCCAATTTGGCAGTCTCTCTATAGACCAAGAGGGCGACCTGAAATTTTGACCTGTCAACTAACCGTCTGCCTAGTTGTTCATTCGATCGGGCGAGTCGAATAAAAGCCTTTAACGTTGATTTTCTGGTCCCTGTGCCCTGGAATGCCCAGATAAGGCCAAAATGCTACATCCAAAAATGGACTGTCGGTTAACCACTTGAATCAAGTATCATAACAGTTGTTGACACTAAAAAAATCGAGCGCCCCAAAGAGCAGACGTCGCAGAGACCAGTTTGTTCTCGATAAAATAAGAAGGAACCTGTAACGGGTAGACGCCGCACAAACCGGAGCACGAAGCTGGACCTGCTTTTTCTAGCCAAAAACAGTCGTTTCCGAGTTTTTGGATTCTACGCGTTTGCCCAAGTTATTTTTTAGAAAATTTAGGCCTTAATTAATAAAATATCACGAGGGCAGACGCTTTGCTTGTACCCGAACTAGCCAAGACAATTTCATTGTTAAAAAAAATCGAAATTCTGATAGTATAGACGCTATTATAGGTTCTACATAAAATTGGTACCGGATGACTGAAATTATTATTTTTTTATGTTTTTCGACGCGTAGAATTCGAATTTGTCATTCTCGAGGCCCCATAGTGTTCAGGCCTTTTGCCATGGGCTCGAAAAAGCCTTTTTTATGCAATTTCTGGGATAGCCTTTATTGGAATAGTAAATTGACCATTTTCATATGTAACATCTCACTTCTTAGTCTAGGTGAACTTTATTATATAAAGATAATTTATATTTTCAACTTAACAAAACTGTCGAAAAAAGTTCAAATTAAGTTCTGTTGACAAAGCCATACTATGCAAAACATCAACTATTTTTTCACATTAGTACGATATGCAACACAATTTTTAGAGTTTTTAGGATATATCATGCAATAATAACGGTAAATATTAAAATGGAAATTTTTAATCCAAACAGCTTGTTACTTTGTCCATTGAGACGAAAAGTGAAAAATTTTGGTCTCTTCTGCATTTACGCGCATAAGCTACTGAAGAAATGTCCAAATTGCAATTTGTGTTTTATTCCTTATTATTAATTTAAATTTTTCCCGATTAGATTTTATAGCATAGAAAAAGTTATTTTTTTGATTTTTGTAGATCTCGTAGTGTTCAGTCCATACTCAATACAACTAAGGCATAACATACCTTGGTTTGTTAGTCGGAGATCTGTTGCATTTTCGTTTCAGATAATAATTTAATAAGGACGGTGAGTAATTTGACTTATGCATCAAAAACAGTTAGCCATAGGTCCAACAAAAATCAGTTTTGTGGGTAAGATCCTATCTCTTAATTACCGAAAATTTTGACGACGTTGACCAAAATTTTAAATTTATTAATAACAACGCATCTCCAAATTTGCTATTCTGATTTGCTAAAAAGATTATTTTAATATTAATGATAATAATCCAGTTGGAAGTAGTTCAACCGATTGAAAAATATGACAAATATTGGGAATATTGGGAAGTCTTCTGACGATGAGTTAATTGGACTACCCACCCCAATACAAAATTTGTAAATACCCTCACAATTCACAAAATTTGGAAATTGATTGCATTATATCACAAAATTGTAACGTAAAGAAAATTGATAAGTTGTCTCAAAATTTGGAATTAGATAAAGATCTTTTTCATACTGGTGATAATTCAGTTGGAAGTAGTTCAAATAAGTTACTTTCATCTGGAGAAAATACGTAAGAGTTACCAAAATTTCAAAATATTACTAATAATATTAATTCTGTCTTAGATGACGAATAAATTCCTTGCAGCTACATTAAGCCACCGAGCCCTTTATTAAATTCCGAATTTTCAATAATGTCACAAAATAATTCTAACCCCAAGTTTCCTTTTTCAATTAAACCGTTTAATTATGAGAAAGAATATCAACATTCAGTTTTGATCCAGACAGTAAATATTTAAGTTAATAAGGATACCCAAACTGATAAAATTATTCATTTGGCAAGACATTCATTTAAAGTAACAGAAAAACTTAAAAATGACCGTTACTGAAAACATTTTTCTAAGGAAGAAGAAAATGGAATAGAATTACAGCTGTTCTTATACTTGCATATAGTTGAAGTTTGTATTAGCTCTGGATTAATAGTCTTGGTGGTTTTAGTGATTGAGTGACTTTTGCAAATAAGGTCAATTGTCACATACTTGTATGAATCATTTCTTTGTATTCGTTCGTTGGGATCGTGATTCCTACAATATGCCTTAATTTTTCTTAGAGTATCTATATAACACTATAAACTTACCAATACCAGGATATCTTATACCCGCAACTTTTACCTCTTTGCCAATATTCTCAACAGGTTTTTGTGTTAGTTCTAGGTAGAATGTTTCTAGTTTATAACCGTGAACTATTCCAATAGTGGACATCTCTAAAATAAAACGCGGCCACTTAGGCCAGAGGCAAGTAAACATCAACAAAACAAATAAAATACCTTGGCTCACGCCAGAAATAAAAGAGCTGGCAAAGAAGAAAAAGGACGCATATATATATATATATATATATATATATATATATATATATATATATATATATATATATCAACATAACAAAACCAAAAAAGATCCAAATGGACCAGAACTAGAAGAAAACAATGGAATGAAATTGCGTGAGATAGCTGACACCCTAAAGATATCAAGAGAAAGTATTGGTCATAATTTGCATGAACATTTGGGCATGAGAAAGTTCTGTTTGAAATGGGTACCGCGCTTGCTCACAGTGGACCAAAAACAAGAACGTGTTTGGTGATTCTAAGCGCCATAAGTTATATCAGTCGGCTGGGAAGGTTTTGGCCTCTGTATTTTGGGATGCAGATGTAATAATTTTCATCGACTATACTGAGAAGAGAAAAACCATCAATGGCAAATAACATATAAAATTATTAGTGCGTTGAGGAAATCGCAAAGAAAAGGCTCCAAATGAACAATAAAAAAGTGCTCTTTCATCAAGACAATGCACCGGGTCACACACAAAATTTCATGAATTGAAGTTCGAATTGCTTCCTCATCCACCGTATTCTTCAGATTTGGCACCCAGCGACTATTATCTATTCGCAGACCTCAAAAAAAAGCTCGCGGGAATGAGATTTGGCTCCAATGAAGAAGTTATCGTCTATTTTGAGGGCAAAGACAAATCCTTTCACAAGACAGGTATAGAAATGTTAGAAAAGCGTTGGGCTGATTGTATCGCTCTTAACGGAAACTATATTGATGAATAAAGTTGAATTTTGCAAAAAAAATTGTTTTAAGTAGCTAGACCAATATGTTAATGCAGTTGATTTCTATGATAACACTAGCCATTTGACGTAAACATTCGTAATATTTGTAACGTCTAAGTCATATCATAAAAGATATGTTTACAAAACACCGAAAAGAGGTCGCGGTCTTTTAAATACGGTAATAAATAAATTACCATTTAAATTATATGTGCAAGGTTACAATTTTTGTTGGCCTGAAGCAAAGCAAAATTAGAAAAAAAGAGTTATAAAAGGAAATTTATTGGATGAAGTGTATTAAGAGCATTGTCTACTAACAATCAAATAATATACCAAGAAGATACACTGCTGACAATTTGAAAAGGCTTTAGTTACTCTGGGAATTGGTGCTGCAATGAAAGTTAAAAGAGCATTAGGTATGGGGCTTAGAAAAAGAAGGAAAACTACAACAAAAATAATATCATTCAAATCAGGCTATCGCATAAGCTAGAGAGGGAATCAAGGAAAAACAATTTAAAAATTCAAAAGATAGTGTTAGAACTGCATTAAAGTCAATAAGAAATAGTGTTAAAGTAGTAAATTCTAAGGTAAGACTAATACCAATTCACAAGTCGGCTTTAGTCGCTCTTAGAAGAGGAGCGGCGGGCATCAAAAAAGTTGCCAATAATGCAGTATCAGCAAAAGAAAAATTAGTAAAAGCTAAAAGACATGTGGTCTGTGTTTAAAATCATATTCAATACCTGCTTAAGAATATTCCTCAAAAACCACATAATTAAATACCTCAAGTTTTTACGAACTCCCAATTTTCGAGGTGTATTATTACATTATATATATATATATATATATATATATATATATATATATATATATATATATATATATATATATTTTACTCGTGTTTTCACAAGCTTTCATTTGACGCCACACTCGATTACCTAGTAAAAATTTTTTTTTTCACTTCCGATTTCACCCCGCAAAACTAACCCCTTAAGTCAAAATTTAACTTTCAAAACTACATGGCTCTGATGAGGCCATCAATTCCTATATTACTACCAAATTTCAACTTTCTATGACAAATAGTTTCGGAGAAAATCGGGTGTGACAGACGGACAGACAGACAGACAGGCAGACGGACAGACAGACACCGAAGTGTTCTTATAAGTGTTCCGTACGGAACACTAAAAAGAATAAATTATACTAGACTGATGGTTATGATAATTTGCTACCTTCATCTGAGTTAAATGCATATTTATATTGCAACAAACATGAAATTATGGTGAATTATAATTATGACAATCATAAACAACTTTTAAAAAAAGAAATTGCTGTGAACTATGTCTAAAGTTTTTTTATGATGATATATCTATCGTAACTAATCTTTCTTTAGTCTTCACAACAATATTAAGGCATTCTATCATACAGTTTTGTTATCAATGTGGTAATTCTACCACTTTAACAGTAGAATTTAAGCCTTCTATTTATCTGGACCAAAATACTGATTATGTTATTGGGCTGGTAACTTTTGAGACCTTTAACGCAATCCCAAATATTGACGAAGGCAACAATTTAATGATTTATTTATTTTTTTTTTATGGGTCTAGCACACGTGCTGCAGAGACGTCCCTAAAGCGCTATAGGAGCAGCTCGGTGGGAAACAGAGTCCTGGGCAAATTATTCCAAAGGTATGATGTTCTCCATATAAAAGATTGCTTGAAAAGCGTTGTACGAGGAGTGACAAGCTGAACCTCATACGGATGTGAAGTATCAGCACGACGTGCCTTTCTAACATGCACCGCTCTGGGAGGAATTAAACGGGCCACATCCTCCGAGCACTTTCCATGGAAATACTTGTAGAATGGGCTCAAGTCGCCAACCGTTCTTCGATGTTCCAGCGAATCAAGGCTGCCGGTCAGTTCCAGGTCTCTAATCAGACGAACAGTTCTTCTCGGAATAGAATCTAACAAATGCAGTGTATGTTTGGAAGCGGAGCCCCAAATTTGGAAGCAGTATTCCATAGTTGGTCGAATTTGAGCTTTGTAAAGAATTAACAGTTGTTGTGGAGTGTAAAGCTTTCTGGTTCGAAATAAAATTCCTAACTTTTGAGAAGCTCTCCTTGCTATGCCTGCAACATGCTCATGCCAGGACATATTTGCTCCCAAATTAACGCCCAACAAATTGAGTGACGATGTTAGAGGAATGGAGTGCCCCGCCATAACTATGTCGGGTTCAGCAACGTTAACTTTTTTAGAAAAAACTGCCGCCTGGGTTTTTGTAGCGTTAAATTCCACTTGGTTACTGTCACCCCAAGATAGAATTTCTTCCAGGTCTTTGTTAAGTTGAACAACTTCCCGCTGTACTGTCATCTGCAAAGCTGTAGATTGGATTTCCGGTCTTTTCCAGCAGATCGTTAATGTAAATGAAAAAGAGATAGTACGGAGCCTTGGGGCACACCGGCGTTGATAGTGAAGGTGTTATAAAGAAATCCGTCCACCGCCACTCGTAAAGAACGCTCACTGAGGAAACATCCACAAACAGAACTTTTCAGACATACCATAAGAGCATAGCTTAGCCAACAATCGTTCCAAACACGATCGAATGCCTTGGATATGTCAATAGCAACCGTTCGAGATTCACCAAAGTGTTCAATTGCGTTGTTCCAAACATGTGTTACATAAATCAGAAGATCTCCTGTTGATCTATGTTTACGAAAGCCATACTGGTGATCGCTAATAATCTTGAATTCTTCAAGATATTTTAGGAGATGTTGATTGATGCCTTTTCCATGACTTTCGATATTATTGAAAGCAGTGCGACTGGTCAGTAGTTATTTGGAAAGGTCTTCTTGCATTTTTTAGGTATCGGCTGAACCGTGGCACACTTCCAGCAGAAAGAAAATATTCCCTTTCTGTAGGATAGGTTGAAAAGTTTACAGAAAACTGATGTCAGTTCCCTCGCACAGTTTTTGAGAATTATGGCAGGCATTCCGTCAGCGCCAGAAGCGTTTTTGGTATCTAGCTTCGTTAAAATACGTTTTATGATACGCTGTCTGAAGACAACATCGGGCATCCTTGACTGCACTATAGGAATAGTAGGTAGTACTGGAAATCGACAGTAGAATGTGAAGCAAAGAGTTCAGCCAACAAGTTCGCTTTTTCAACGGGTGTCATTGCAATATAATTATCTGGCCGTGTGAGTGGTGGAATGGTAGATTTGGTGAAATTTTGGCTAATTGCCTTAGCGACTGACCAAAAGGACTTGGAATTTTTGGGACAAGCGAGAAGTTTGTTTCTAATTCGCCGATTGTGTGCCTCCTTGGTTTCGCCGATAATTTCTTTGTATCTGTTCCGGGCACATACTGTAACCGTTATACCGCTAGGTAGCTACGAATTAGAAGATATAAACAAATATTTACAAAATTATTACTGTAAAGATGGTACTGCATTTTTGCAAATAATAATCCTCTATGTACATATTTTAAATAATCAGTTTCGATAACATTTCAGGATGGAACAATTGGTAAAGTAATAGGGTTTAAAAATAAACGGTTAAAACCGAATGTATAACATATATGAAATTACTCTACAGCAATTGTTAACGTAAATTTAATAAATGTTGGTTGTAGCATCACTGAAGGATCATATCTTAATGGTACAATAACTCGCATAACTTCGTCATTATTAATTTTTTCCCAGTGTAACACCCAGTATAGCACCTAGTTTTTAAAAAATAGAATCACTACAAAATCTTATATTTTTTCCAGTGACTGCGAAGATAATAGATAAAATAACTATTAAAATACTAGATTAGGAGGGTGAACTTTTCAATTTTAGGGAAGAAATCATAACGATAAGACTTCATCTTAAACAATTAAAAGAACTATGGTAATTCTGAATTACAAGAAACCCAACAGCTTAAATTTTATTACAAAGCTTGGTATAAAAAAGCTTAAAAAGGAAGAGAACAAACGGATTTTATTCAACTCACGAAGGTTAACACCAGCAAATCGACAATGGGTCTTAAACTTAAACAAACAATTGAATATTTGAATGGTAACTATGGTAATTCTGTATTACAAGAAACCCAAGAGCTTAAATTTTATTACAAAGCTTGGTATAAAAAAGCTTAAAAAGGAAGAGAACAAACGGATTTTATTCAACTCACGAAGGTTAACACCAACAAATCGACAATGGGTCTTAAACTTAAACAACAATCGAATATTTGAATGGTAAAGAAAACGTTCTTTTGGATGAATGAATGTTTACGCTGTGAAGTATGTTCTTTGTATCCCTTTAATTCTACAAAACTAGGACGATATGACGAAATAAGAATTGTTCTGCAACAAGCAGGAAAATATCCTCTACCCAGCAAAAATGAGATTTATTTAGAAATAACTAGAGAAGACAATATTCCCTTAAAAAACACCGTATTAATCAGCAATGTGTACTATCGATTCTGTTTCTTCTAAACTTAAGGGCTTCATATCTTATGTTTAAAATGAGTGTGTAAAGTTAGAAAATGAAGGATGGTATCCAATAGTTATATTAGGAGAAAATATTATAACTGATGGTGCAGGAAATGTTTCATTATGTACCATATTAAAGATATATTCAGGATTTTTTGAAGATTATAACATAATAATTTTGAATTCCCAACAAGAATCAATCCTCATAGGAAGTACCGATGTCAATAAAGCCCCAGTATCCATTGTTAAATATGAACATTGACCTGTAAAAACTTCTACAAAAGTTCAGACTTCATGTCATCTATTAACTGTTCTAAAATATTAATGTGAAAGCTGATACGAGTAAATTTGTTCATTGTAAACTAAGAAATATACCGGTAAGGTGCAACGAATTGTACCAAATACGCATACCTAGTACTCAATCGGAGGCTGACACAGCAGCCACAAGCCGACAAAGTGGTTGGCATAGCCAACACTAAAGCCAGGCAGCGCTATTTGCAAGGGATCAACCTCAGACTTTATTAGGGAAATTAAGATTGGTTCTTGACCGAAGTGGGAAAAATTACGAGAGGTCTCTAACTAGCAACCCAAGACTGTGGCTTAGTTGGTAGATTTGAATTACACTGACACCGAGAAACTTTTTAATTCTCTTGGTATTGTATCTTTACCCTCAAGTACTTTCCTGATATATGTGGGTCACACTTTTACAAACCGTACACCTATTTTGACTTCACATTTTTGATTTGCCTGAAAACTTTTTATGGTTTGTATACATGAAATTAGTCAACACATACATATATCAAGGTTTTTTTTTTGCAAATGTGTCTGTTGCAAAATATGGATGTTATAAATTATCGTAGTCCACTAATCCGCGGCACATTTAAAAAGCAATATCTCTGGTTCTATTTATGGTGTAAATATATTTCTTCCGCCATTTTATTGCTCTTTATGTTGGCTTTCGCAAAGTGTAACAGATGAATTGTTTAATTGTTTATTTATAAAAAATAATAATGAAATTGTTTAAATAATTTTTTCCTACTTGCCCCCACAACTTATAAAATCGAAAAATATTATATTCGCTATCTTTTAATCTAAAAAACCCATGTTTTTGAAAAGTGAAGTCTCTATTAGGTCAGAAAACATTAAATAATTTCTAACGTTCACGTTTAGGCCCATTTCTTGCTTTTAAATCAGTACTTCTATATGAAAATTGTATATACATTATCCAAAAAACGAACAAGTAGAAAGCAATCCTTATTATTAGACTAAATGTTAAAATGCACACTCGTCGAAAACTTAGAAACGTAATTATTGAATACTAGAACAGAAACAAACTCAGCTGAAATGAAAATTTAAAAAATAACATATTTTTTTGATGTGGCAAGTGCGCAATGCAAAGACAAAAAAAATATCAATCTCCCTCATCATCTGAAAAATTTAGGTTTAACCGCAGAGTGGCAATTTTTTCCAACGTCCCATGACAAGGGTACGTGTGATGGTTTGGGTGGGACTTTGAAAAGATTGACTGTTAGAACCCATCTTCAAAGAGTAACCAATCGAATGCAAACGCCAAAAGAATTATTTGAATGGGCAACTGAATCTCTTTCTAACATGTCATTGAAATTTGTAGAGAATAAAGAATATATTGAAGAAGCAAAAAAATTAGAGGCAAGATTTAAAATGGCTCTAACTATAAAAGGGAAGTCGACATATCATCGCATGATACTAATTACGAAAAAAAAGCAAAAGAGAAGCATTACATGCAGAAACATTCAACTGAAGTTGAAGAAAATAGTTTACTTGCTTTGTAACATATCGTCGAAAATTATATTATATGAATTATTGTATCATATCCTTGCAAATAAATGTGTTTATGACAATATTCTATAGTTTCTTGATTTATTTTAATATTGCTATCGTTTTTTATCATAAAGAAATCGTAATATTCTGCTTCAGCTTAGTTTGTCTCTGTATTCAATAATTACGTTTCTAAGTTTACGATAAGTATGCATTTGAACATTTAGTCTGATAATAAGGATCACTTTCTACTTGTTTGTTATTTGAATAATGTATATATAATTTTCATATAAAAGTACTGATGTGAAAGAATGACCTTTCAAAAACAAGAAATGGGCGAGAACGTGAACGAGACTCCGTTGGAGCTCTATACGTGCGGCGCGTGACGGACTTTCGAAATTATTTAGAATTTTCCGACCTAATAGACTCCACTTTTCAAAAATATGGGTTTTTTAGATTAAAACATAGCGAATATAATGGTATTTTTTTCGATTTTATAAGTTGTGGGGGCAAGAATAAAAAAAATATTTAAACAGTTTTATTGTTATTTTTTATAAGTAAACAATTAAAAAATTTCACGGTTATTCTTTGCGAAAGCCAACGTAAAGAGCAGTAAAATGGCGGAAAAGAACAAAGTTTATACGATAAATAGAACCGGAGATATTGCTTTTTTAATGTGCAGCTGATTAGTAGAATACGATAAAACATCCATATTTTACAAAATATACATTTGGAAAAAAAAATCTTGATATATGTGTCGACTAATTTCACATATAAAAGCTATAAAATTTTTTTCAGGCAAATCCAAAATATGAATATATATATATATATATATATATATATATATATATATATATATATATATATATATATATATATATATATATATATATATATAGATATATATATGTTTATAATTTACGTGGTCTTGGAATTATATCATTAAAACAATTCTTGGATTTGTTATATATTTATTGACGTTTCGACCTTCGGAAAAGATTTTCTTCAAAATTTGCTCTAAAAGATGACATTAGAAGAGTTAAATATAGATAAGTAAATTAATCAGTTTATCGTGTATTTCAGGGTTAAAATATTTCTAGCTTTTCGTAGTTTTTAATTTAAAACATTTAACTGCATAAATTAATGAGGGTCTTACCTTAGAAAGTAGTTCATTGTTCATTATATATATATATATATATATATATATATATATATATATATATATATATATATATATATATATATATATATATATATATATATGTATATATAAAACTATGTCTGAATTAGTCAAAATTAAGAATAATTACAGGTACTGTGACTGAACAGTCCATCTAATCACGGTACTTATGAAAAAATATTAAGTGATAAAACTGACATAACGATATTATATCTATATAATAATTACGCAGCCCCACAAAAAAAATGAAACTTCACTACCACAAACCAAAATACATGGATCTCGTGTATTTTTCGATACTGAATTCGACTCTGTAATTAAAAAAAGATTTATATTATCATTTTTTTTGTTCAAAAAAACATTCCTTGAAATGGGCTAAAACTATAGTAATAATGTAATGACTCTTAATGAAGTGTGAAAAATTGTAGATATTTTATAGTCTAGAGAAGAGAATATACATTCAAACCACAGCACGCTATTTCTATTAATTAAACCAAAATCCACCCTTATAGAGGGTGAAAAGTACCTCTAAAACTCAAATAACACACGTGAATTTAAATAACATCTACAAAGGACAAATTCTTGTAGCTCCTAGGACACAATATCGGAATCTGGTGTGACAACAAACATTACTTTTAAAGGGTTGAAACTCACCCCTATAGGATTTAAAAATTACCCCATCTACGGAGATACCTCATAAGTTTCAGTAACAACGAAAAAAGTTTAGGATTTTGTAGTTTTAAGCAGAGTGGAAAAATATGGAGTAGATTCGCTTGAAATACCCATACACGACTAGAAACTACCTTTAGGGGGTGGTAAGAACTACCCCTACGTTCTAATGATGCACATAGATATTATTAAAATTCGAAAAGGATCAAGTACTTTTATCTCATTGTGCCAAACATTTAAGACAACTAGATCATCTTCCTAATAAGATCGAAAATCATCCCCAGGAGGGGGAACTACCTCCTGGGATTGATGGATCTTAGAAGTACTAGCACCTAAGAAGGGAAAAAATACAGGCTGTATTTCTCCATTCTGCCTGAGCCTACGAAAGCCTGTATTTTCTCAGATTCTAGAACTTCTAAGATCCATCAATGCCAAGGGGTAGTTCCCCCATCCTATGAATGATTTTCGACCTTATTAGGAAGATGACCTAGTTGTCTTGAATGTTTGGTACATTGATATAAAAGTACTTGATCCTTTCCGAATTTCAATAACATCCATGTGCATCATTAGAGCGCAGGGGTAGTTTCTACTATTCTCTAAGGGTCGATATTGAAACTTATGAGATACCTCCGTAGGTGGGGGTGGTTTTTACACCCTATAGGGTTGAGTTTCAACCCTTTAAGAGTAATCTCTGGTTGTCACACCAGATTCAGATATTTTGTCCTAAGGGCTACAAGAATTTGTCCTTTGTACATGTTACTTGAACTCACCTGCGTTATCTGAGTTTTAAAGGTACTTTTCACGCCCTATAAGGGTGGATTTTGGTTTAATTAATAGAAATAGCTTACTGCGGTTTGAATGCATATTCTCTTCTCTAGACTATAAAATATCTACCATTTTTTCACATTTCATTAAGATTCATTATATTATTACTATAGTTTTAGCCCCTTTCAGAGATGATTTGGCCAAAAAAAAATGACACGATAAATCTTTTTAACTACGGATTCGAATTCGGCGTCGAAAAATACACTAGATCCATATATTTTTTAGCTCGTGGTAATGAATTTTCATTTTTTTTTTGTGGGGCTGTACTATTAACTGAAGTGGCGATTTATTTTAACTTTATAAAAAAATAATAGTTGTAAGATTGTTTACAAATTATTAATTTTATTCATTTACCTTTAATTTTTTGACTTTATTACCACACTCTTTTTATAATCTTTTTTGGGTCGTTTATCCCTAACATGTTTATAAATATTTAAAGGAGGGGTTATTTATGTTTATTATTTCGTTATTTATTACATGGTTTGGGCAGAACTTTATTTTCAAACTGTCAGTAGGTCTGTCTGTCTGTCTGTCACACTATTTGACATAGACAGTTGAAATTGAGCACTAATATAGGATTTGATGGCCTCATCAGAGCCGTGTAGTCTCGAAAGTTAAATTTTGAGTTAAGGGGTTAGTTTTGGGGGGTCAAATAGGAACTGAAAAAAAAAAATTATCGAGTGGGGTATCAAATGAAAGCTTGTAAAAACACGAGTTCAAAAATGTATATAATGTAATGCTTGCGCATACTTTTCTTGGTAAAATTTTTTGAAAATTGTGAAAAATTGCTGCCCCCTCTTATTTTGAAAAGTACTGATTGAGAAATTTTTAAAAAATTCTGGGATATTCTTCACAGGGATGTAGATTGAACGAAAATTATCAGGAGTGCATTACCTTTAATAATTTATTTGGTATATAAAAAAAACAAAAAATTAAAGGTAATCAGTTTGCAGTAAAGATCGGACAAAACTTTGTTGAAAACTCATTTGGAGTGTGTTTTTGTGAAGTCATTGATCATGTTATCCTCTGTAACAAAAATTTTTATTTTAAAAGCAATCAACGTATGGAATACTAATTGCACAAGCCCGAGTTGCACTTGGCCGGTTATTTCACTAGCAGAGCATAATTTGGTATTAAAAGGATTGGCGGTATTCTTTTATATAAGGATATAAATAAATCCTTATGGCAAACTTCATATTCGGGAGATTTTAAGATAGAGGCCGCAACATATGCAGAAGCATAACTATCATTGTTCAAAAACATGGCTTTAGACCTACAATTAGTGATAGAAAAATTATCATTATCAACCTCACAGTCACTTTTGAAATGATCCAGCGAATAACTAGACTAATTAGAACTACAGTCACTCGATAGGAAACTTACTTTGTTAGATAGGAAAGTACAGTTATCTATCTCATAATTTCCACAAGTATTTATCGTATTTGATTTTAAGGCACCAAATTTCGCCAAACAAAGACATATAGAAATTTTTGGTATCGCATTCCAAACAAGCTTTCAGTGTTCTGGGTTTTTAAATTGAGACACATCAAAATGATCTTCACAATTTTCTTTATTTTTCCTATGCTTAGATTGACCTATTTTTCCTATGCTTAAATTGACCTAAGCGGAAACATCTTGAATTGAATTAGCGGACAAATAGCTGTTAGCATGTGTTGGCTTCCTGTAGAATGTCTACTTCGGGTATCCTTCTACTATGTTCTGTACAAGCACTTCTAAAAAGGGTTCTCATCTAGTTCCAATATAAATTAGATTTTTTTAGTATAAAAAGTTTAGGTGATACAAGAATTTGTAGAGTTCACTTGTTCTAAATGACCGATCACAATTATGATCACAATAAGCCTATTTCCGTCCACTGCTGAACGTAGGCCTTTCCCATTTCAGTCCATCTCTTCCTATCCGTAGCTATCGTCATCCAATTTAGTCCAGCATGCCTCTTGATATCATCTCGCCAGCGGGTGTTCGGCCTTCCCAAACCTCGTTTGTTATCTCTCGGTCTCCATTCCACCAAGCGTCTCGTCCATCTGGCATCCGGCATTCGTGCTATATGACCTGCCCACTGCCATTTAAGTTGGAAAACTCTCTCTAGCACGTCTGAAACCTTGGTCTGCATTCGAATTGAAATATTAGTTTTTTCGCTCGTTTAGTTTTGATACCAAGCATTTACCTCTCGGGGGGCATTTTCTTTTGTCAGCGACCAAGTTTCGGCACCATATGTCATAACTGGCAAGATGCATGCATTATACACTTTTGCCTTAAGTGAGTTAGAAATATCCGATTTTAGGATATGGCTGAGTTTCCCAAATGAACACCATTCCAATCTAATTCTTCTTCTAACTTCCTCATTGATGCCGGTTTTATTTATTGTTATTCTTTGTCCTAAGTAAATGTAGCTGACCACCATTTTCAAGGGTGTTCCGTCTAGCAGAATGTTGAGGGGTTCTTGTGTGTCTGACATAATCTTAGTCTTATTTATTATTTATTTTCAGTCCAATGTCCTTGGTTGCGTTATTTAACTCATCCATCATATCCTGCAGCTCTTCCTGTTTATCACTTATCAAGACAATATCGTCTGCGAATCTCAGATGGTTCAAATAAACCCCATCGATTTTAATCCCTTTACTAGACCAGTTGAGACTGGGCATTGCGTCTTCTAAAGCACTAATAAACAATTTAGCAGGCAGGGTATCCCCCTGACGTATTCCTCTTTTGATAGGGATCTAAAGAGCCATACCACGAATATTTTATCGACGTACCATAATTTCATTCTGCATTTCAGTCAGCAGCTTGATACTAATTCATAGCATACTCTATTTTTGACTCATTTTGTCTGCAGTGACGATTTATTTAAAATTTAGTCTGGTAATTGTTCTTATTTACCTGTATAAAGCAGACAGAATAATACATTAATAACAAAGTTGACGGAGTTAAAGTAGAACGGATTAAGCACCGAATAAGGCTGAAGATATTTAGAATAGTAGTTTTATTAAGGCATATTTTTGTGTTAATAAGAACTCTAACGACATTTAAAAAAGTTCTAATTTTTATTACGAACTGAAAAGACAATAAACAAACAAGCAAATCAGCATTATATAAACCATTACTGGGGCAAACGTATATTTTTAACGTATCTCTTAAATGAAGCAAATTTCCTAACTCCAATACATAAATGAGGTAAAGAAAACCAGCTTACAAACTATAGACCCACTAGCATTTTAAGCATAATACCTAAAGTGTTGGAAAATTTACTGACCAAATTTCTGACAGCTCACCAGTTTGACTTTCTAGCTACAAGAAGCATTGACGTCGTAGAGAGGGGTTCTCTGGTTCACTCTATTTATATTAATTTTTCAGAGGAATTCGGCAGGATCAGTCATTCAATGCTTTTGTCAAAGGTCACAAATTTGGGTATAAACGGGTCATTGTGCAATATAAAAATTTTACATCCAATCGCATGTTCATTCGATCAGGTGTTCTCCAGGGCTCGTACTTGGTCACTTCTCTTCACTGTGTTTATTAAGGATATAGGCTCTTGTTTTTGACACAACCAATTTATTTTATTTGCGATGATGCGAAAATTGACATGGAGATAGGTGTCTTTTTCCAATGACTACTTTAGACTTCAATCCTCAATCGTCTTGTGGCATGGTGCGACTCGAATAGTATAAATCTTAGTCCTTCTAAATTCCATCCTTTTGTTTTTTATAGATCTAAAGTCACGTTTGAACACCGTACGACAACAATAACACCGTTCTAACGAACATTCGTGAGGTGAAAGATTATGGACTACCTATAGATTCCAAACTAGCATTCGACAATATATCGCACAGCAGCTGTCACACTTCTTTACTTAGACATAGAATCGGAAGCTGTGTACCTCCCCAATGCACGCGCATGCTCAACACGTCTTAGATACCAACGCATACGGCGAATCATGATAAAAATTTCTTTGTTTCACGTTCGTATAGGTTGGCTAATGTCTGTCCTCATTTTAATTGCTTCGCGAAATATTCGGCATTCATCTTAAACTAAAAAGGATCTGAAGTCTATTTGTACTGTGGCACAATTATTTTTTTTATTGTTTGCCAATTGTTGTAATTTGACAATCTATTATTTTATTAATTGGAAGCATGCCCGCAAATTAAGAATAATTATATACTTAAAAATATTGTTATCGGTAATTACTGATAAGAAAATATGAAGGTTGATATTATAGCAGAATGATTAAATACTATTAAAGATATTTAGACAATCACAAGGGTAATTTTTAAGGTACGACTCGCTATGTCTACACATCAATTAGTTCCTAATAAACTGGATGTTTAGCTGATATACATATATGTATATATCTCTCTCCTCAGCCTATAGTCATCCACTCCTGAATGAAGGCCTCTTCCAATCTTTTCCACGTCGTTCTGTTTAGGGCTGTTTGGATCCAATTTCCCCCCGCAATTTTCCGGATGTCATCGCGCCACCTTTTTGGGGTCTTCCAACACTCCTTTTAGTTTGTCTTGGACGCCAGTTTATCATTTTGCTGGTCCATCTTTCTGAGCTTTGACGAGCTATATGGCCAGCCCATTGCCATTTGAGTTGAGCTACTCTTCTGAGGACATCTGTCACACACGTTCTTCTTCTAATTTCCTCGTTCTGTATCCTGTCTCTCAGGCTAATTCTGAGCATAGATCTCTCCATTGCTCGTTGTGTCACTTGAAGCTTGTCAGCGGTTTTTCGGGTGAGAGCCATCGTCTCGAGACCATACGTAAGGACCGGCAGAATACATCAGTCGTATGTTTTACGTTTAAGATTTATTGGGATTTCTCTAGATTTAATTACATACCCCAACTTGCCGAACGCAGCCCAACCTTATCCTATTCTTCTAGTTATTTCAGAGCTTTGATTTTCTTTACCAAGGTATCTTTTGTGTCCCAAGTAAATATATTCTGATACGTTTTCCAGCGTTTGCTTTCCGATGTTTACCTGAATATTTTTCACACTCATTATTTTTGTTTCATGTAGATTCATCTCGAGTCCGATGCAATTCTTCCAGCATGCTCTGAATTTCCTCCGTTTTATCGCTTATAATCACTCTATCGTCTGCGAATCGTAAATGGTTCAGACACACACCATCTATATTTATGCCCCTGGATTGCCAATTTAAACTCTTAAAAATGTCCTCTAAGGCTAGTGTGAAGACTTTAGGAGAGATAGTATCGCCCTGACGTATGCCTCTGTTTACCGATATCTTATCTGTCTTTGTATCTTCGTCCAGTGTTATTTGGATGGTCGCGTTTTCGTATGTGTGTTTGATGGGATTTGAATACCTGGTGTCTACTCTTGCGTTGTCTAGAGCTCTCAATATTGCCCAAGTTTCGACCAAGTCGAAAGCCTTTTTGTAATCTACAAATGCCAGGTGCAATAGTATGTTATATTCTGTGGTCTTCTCTATGAGAGTGCGTACTGTCTGCAAGTGGTCAATCGTACTAAAACCTTTTCGGAAACCTGCTTGTTCTACTGGTTGATACGAATCCATTTTTTGAGTTAATCTATTTGTTACTATTTTTGTTAGCAACTTGTATAAGTGTGACAGTAGACTAATAGGACGGTAGTTTTCTATGTCATTTCTATCTCCTTTTTTTGTATAGCAAAATAACCTCGACGTTGTTCCATTTTGTTGGAATTCTTTCTTCGGTTATGCATTTGTTGAGTAGGATTCGTACGCTCTCTACTAGATATTCTCCTCCCATTTTTAACATTTCAGTGGTGATTTGATCTTCTCCTGGACATTTCTGAGATTTTATTTGGTTGAGTTCTGTTCTTAATTCATTGGTATCTATTTCAGGAATTTCCTCGGACCAATATTTTGAATTTTCCGTCTGTTGTACTGATGACCTTGGGACTTGGAACTGTAGAGATGGTTATAGAAGTCCTGAACTATGGCAACGATTTCCGTTCTACTATTAACTAAGGTACCACTGTTGTTCTTCAATTTACTTAATTTCGTTCTTCCATTTGATAAGTGGGATTTTAAGACTTTCATATTTTTGTTGTTTTCAATAGTATTCTTTACCAACTTTGTGTTGTATTCTCTTAGATCCCTTCGAATGTTCTTGTCTATTTCTCTATTTGTTCTCTTATAACTCTCAGCTTCCCTATCTGTTTCTCTTCTCCTCTTGATCAGATTTTTAGTAGTTTGGCTAAACTTGCCGATGCTCTTTTGTTTAGCACATATTTGTTTTGTTGCTTCTTGTATGCTACTTCTTATGGTTTTACTTAGATCTTCCATTTCCATGTCCTTCAATCTGTTTGTCTCTCTTAGTTTTACGTTTAATGTATTCTGAAATTTTTCTTTATATTTTGATAGAGTTTCCACTATAGGATATTTTTGTTTCTTTAGGATTAGTTTGTTTCTTTCGAATTTGATGTTTAGGTATATGGTTGCTCTAACCATTCGATGGTCGCTATTTGTATCGAACCGGTTTAAAACGGTAACATCCTGACAGATTTCTTTTTTGTTAGTGATTATGTAGTCAATTTCATTTCTAATACTGTCATCGGGGCTACTCCAAGTCTCTTTTCAGGTTTTTTGAAGAATGAATTGATACAGTAAAGTTGTTCATTTCTGCAATAGTCGACAAGCTTTTCACCTCTGGCATTTCTATCCCCCACTCCGAATTTGCCGATATTTATGGTATCTTGGTTTGTATTTTTGCCAATTTTGGCATTGAAATCTCCCATAATAATTACATATTTCGCATTTTCATTTGTTTTTGCCGTTGATATATCTTCATATAGCTGTTCTACTGCTTCGTCGTCAGATGTGCTGGTTGGAGCATATACCTGTATCACTTGCATGTTATACCTCTTGTTGATTTGTATAGTAACGTAGATGACTCTATCTGATACGGCTGTCATTTTTATGATTTGTATATATATACATATATTTATATATATATATATAT
>CM032451.1:82295473-82330473 GCA_019049505.1 Pachyrhynchus sulphureomaculatus | reverse complement strand
AACTTCATTGTTTTAGTAAGCAAATGGGGTTTTGATGATTAATCGGGACAATCTGCCGGATCGGCCCTAGCTTGTTTGCCGCCATAGGCAAACTCAAAAAATGCAGCCGCACCCAAGTTAGAAAAAAAATATGTTAACCAGGAAAATGACATATAACTGAATTAAGACAATAATACTAATACAGATTTACGAAAAATTGTTTTATTGAAAAACAAAGTTTACATTTTTAATGAGCTAACGACAACGAACTTACAAACTAAAACTAGTTTTTCAGAGATAATTTAAAGATACTTTTAGAACAATGAACAAAACTTATATAATAATATACAAAGTCTAAACTTAAATTAAAACATTTTTTTTAAATTAATTTAGATAAAGTTCTTTTGACGGCAGCAACAGTTATGGGCAGTGTGAACAAAATTCTTAGAACAATGCTCAAATTTGGCCGAATTTTAAGGGAGGTAATGAATTTAAGAACGTCAAATGGACCTTCTTTCTTAGTTAAGAGTGAATAAACAAGGCCTATTTCGTCAGCCAGATCTAAAGCGTTAAGATCGGACGAATCACCATCTGTCAAGACGTCTTCGAGCTCTTTACAATATGCCAGTAATTTATTTGTACATATGTCTTTTTACACGTATAACATCATATGAAAATTCAAAATAGTCATGACTATTCAATAGGTTGAATCTCAGCTCCAGTGCATTGGATCGCCTAATTTATAGTAAAGAAAAAAAATTATATTTTATATTTTTGTTTTGGATCTTGTATCGGTTCGTCTAAACTCTCATATGAAAAATTTCATTTTGTAGTCCGAACACGATAACATGATGTAGTCAATTCAAAGTTTTTTTCTACGTCGATTTCGCTTCTAAGTTCTTAATTCTTTAAAAAAAATTAATGAGCTATTTAATAAATTAGGGGCTTGGGATAAATCAAAATCTTTGGATTGAAGTAGCTTACATATCGGATTAATACCATTCAAAATTTTATACCAAATAACGATTGAACATAAAAACTTAAATTGTTTTGTTGTGGTTAATAAACCGCTGGCCTCATCTCGAATCATATTATCTATTTCGGCATTCTCATATATACTTAATAAAGCATCATGAATATCTCCTATTTGAAAACGTAAAGGTTTTAGGGAATCTATACGACTTTCCCAACGAGTGTCGTTGAATGGTTTCAATGTAAGAGTATTGAGGTGTTCTCCTAATATGACCCACCAAAAAGTCGATGAGGCAAAAAATGTATATAGTTTTTGAACCATATTAAAAAAGTTCGCTGCCTCCAAAGAAGATTTTTCCATATCGTTAATTACTAAGTACTCCCGATTTGTCCTTTCTCATATTTGAACCATTGTTATAACCTTGACCACTCATATTTTCCACTTTCAATCTATTTCTTTAACTCTCCCAATAATTCCTTACCAGTAGATCTCTCAATAGGAAGGAAACCCAAAAAATGTTCATTAATTTTATATTCAAATCCCGATTCTAATTGATCAGTAGGAACATATCTTACTACAAATGTCATTTGTTCAACTTTACAGGCATCGGGAGTGCAATCAAGAATAACCGAATAATATTTCGCTTTTTGAACTTGTTTTATTATATAAGACTTTATATTATCATGTAATAATCCAATAATTTCATTCTGGATATTTTTCCCTAAATATGACATTCTATTTTCTTCATTGTTGAGGATTCTTCGAACGGTTCCTCCATTATTGGATCAAACTCAGCTAGCAATTGAGTTAACTTTAGGAAATTTTCATAGTAGAGGTTTTCACGGATGGTGGAATGTAATATACGAGGCATGTTTTTTAAGTAAGTACCGTTTTGCGATTCCGCCGCCGCAGCGATACGGTCGGCGTTCCGCGCATGCGCGCTGGTAACCTACATCTCATGTCTACGCACTGACGCCATTACAGTCTGATTCTTCATTGTATACGTTGTTTACTGAGTGTTTAAGATGCCTCCGACAATCGTGAGTCCCGCCGATTGTGAAGTACGGGCTGTTATACGATTTCTTAGTGCTAAAGGCGTAAAACCGATCGATATTCATCGTGAGATCTGTGAAGTTTACGGACAAAACATTATGAGTGATGGAATGGTAAGGAAATGGGTGAGAGCATTTAAAGATGGCCGCACAAATGTGCATGATGAAGAACGGAGTGGGCGTCCTTCGGTCGTTAATGAAGATTTGGTGCAGAAAGTGGACGAAAAGGTGAGAGAAAACAGACGGTTTACAATTTCGTCATTGTGCGACTGCTTTCCTCAATATTCTCGTAGTGTCTTGTATCGCATTGTGACCGAGAACTTGAATTACCGGAAATTGTGTTCACGTTGGGTTCCAAAAATGTTGACGGATTTGCACAAAACCCAACGTTTAGGCAGTGCATTGACTTTCCTTGAGCGGTACCACAATGAAGGTGAACATTTTTTAGACCAAATTGTTACTGGTGACGAAACATGGGTGGCCTACGTCACACCAGAATCGAAACAACAATCCATGGAATGGCGACATTCATCATCACCCAAAAAAGTGAAGTTTAAGCAAACAATTTCTGCCCGCAAAATCATGTGCACAGTTTTTTGGGACAGAAAAGGAGTATTGCTAGTGGAGTTTCTGCCTCGTAATGAGACAATCAATGCAGCGTCTTATTGTGAGACATTGAACAATCTGCGTCGTGCAATCCAGAACAAAAGACGTGGCAAGTTGAGTAAGGGTATCGTTTTGCTGCATGACAATGCCCGTCCACATGTGGCTAATCGGACCACAGATCTCATCAAATCTTTTAAATGGGAAACTCTAGATCATCCTCCATACAGCCCTGATCTGGCGCCCAGCGACTACCATTTGTTCCTGCACTTGAAGAAGCACCTGGGTGGTCAGCGTCTTCAAGACGATAACGAAGTCAAAACATTTGTGATACAGTGGTTAACAAGTCAGGCGGCAGAATTTTATGAGGAGGGTATTCAAAAACTGGTGCCACGTTATGACAAGTGCCTCAATATTCACGGAAATTATGTAGAAAAGTAGTTTAAGGTACAGGCTTTCATGTAAAAATAAAATTATAGCGATATCTTTGCACGTCTTTTTTTAATTCCAAAACGGTACTTACTTAAAAAACATGCCTCGTATTAAAATTCCGAGTTTCAATCCGTTCGTCTAACAATGAGCTTGCACGACGTTTCGCCAAAATCTCATTCGGCATTTTTAAGTGCTCTTGCTACTGTTGCCACTCGAAGCTAACTGAGAAACCGAAGTGCGGTCGCCGTCTTTTATAGCTTGGCGTCTATGCAGATTGTAGGTGGGAGAATCGGGAGTGTGCGTCCGCGCATACGTGTTTGCTGGCTGGGTGCCCGTATCAGTGGTAAGTATGGGTTTCGGCGCTATGCTGACTATTGCCTTCTCGATATTTTGGTTATTCCTTGGTTTAGCTAGTAGACCCTTTCATGTAGTGGAGATATTCAGTACCTCATCCCGCTTATTTAGCTGTTCATACTTTTCGATTTCCAAGGCTTCTCTGACTATGCGTGTTTTATAATGTTGGATCGAAGCTATTTGTGCACATCCTTCGAAATTGATGCTCTGACCACTATCATAAGGGTGCTGAAAAAGAGCTTAAGTTGTTTGTTTGTTTTTGATACTTACTTTATGTTCTTGGATTCGGGTGGAGATTCTTCTGTTTGTTTGCCCTATGTACAATTTGTGGTAGTCTCCGCATGGGATGTTGTAAACTCCATGGTTTTCCAGTTTTCTCTTGTCCCTGGAGTTACCCAGGATGTCTGCCAGAGTGTTTTGTGGTTTGTATGATATGCCCCTTTTGTGTTTTCTTAGGACTATTCCAATCCTATCTGTAACTTCTTTTACATACGGTAATAGGACTCTACTTTGGTTGAGGTCGCGTTCTTCTGTCCTTGTCTGTGGATAGCGCTGCCTTTCTAATGCTCTCCGTATGGACTGATCTTTATATTCGTTTTGTTTAAGGGCCCTAGTAATTTGTGTAATTTTTTGCTTTCTCGGGTCTAGTTCAGTGGGTCGGTATGATCTCGGTACGAGGGTGTTGGCTACCGACTGGATTTGGGATGGATGATGTTGTGAGCCAGCGTTTAAATATCTGTTGGTGAGGATGGGCTTCCGGTAGACGGAGTATTGAAGTTGACTGTTGTTTTTCCGAGTTATGAGCACATCAAGGAAAAGGAAGTTTTTTTCTTCTTCTACTTCCAGAGTGAACTACATCCGGTGGTGGATTCTATTTAAATAGGTCAAGAAGTTGTCTAATTTATTTCGTCAATGGGGCCAGATTATTGATGACATCTTTATAATCAGCGTAGACGCCGACCTATAAAACACGGCGATCGCACTTCGGTTTATCAGTTAGCTTCGAGCGACAGCAGTAGAAAGATCATAGTATCGAGTAGCAGCAGCAGCAAGAGCACTTGAAAATGCCAAATGAGATTTTGGCGAAACGTAGTGCAAGTTCACTGTTAGAAGAAACGGATTGAAACCCGAAATTTTAATGTATTATATATATATATATATATATATATATATATATATATATATAATATATATATATATATATATATATATATATATGTATATATATACATATACATATACATATACATATACATATACATATTGCAAAAAAATTCACCTCAAATAGCCAATCTCAATAATAAAGGAAAAATCGACCCTAAAGAAATGATGATATGAATATTTTCTTTACGCTACCACCATACAGTACAAAAGTTTACTCGTCGTTCAAAATCACGGTCTTGAAGTTCTTGGTGTAGTTCCATATCAAAGGGATGATACTTGTATTTTCTCGTGATGCGTTTAGCCGTAGATTGAGATGTGTCAGGTAAGTCAGCTAGTTGACGGCTGCTGACCTGGGGATTATCTTTAATATGTAGTAAAATCTCCATTTCTTTTTCCTCATTGGTAGCATTCTGGTTTACTACTTTCCGTTTCGTATACTCAACGCTACCACTACCATCAAACCATTCCATTAAGCACTGAAAAGATTTTCTAGATGGTATACGTCTATTAGGATACTTCGCTCCGTAAAGCCTTACTGTCCAAAAGACAATATTTTCCCGCTTCGCCCAGTATATAAACCATATCAATTAATTCAGTTTTAGGAAAATCCATAACTATTACCTTTATACGTCACTTACTTCACCAAATTAAACTATTTTTACTTGCTTAATAGACATGTCAAAATTTGACAATGTCTACATTTTGGTTTGTCTTGGCAACTATGATGAATGTATTAAAAACGAGGGTAAAAATTTAAAAATTCAAAACAAATCGAAAACTATTAGAAATAGGTATATGATATACTTAATAAAAAATGGAGGGTTTTGTAAAATCTATCAGAAAAAATAATAATACATAGGGAGTTATTTAAAAAAATTTGAGATGCATAAATTGATTTTGAACACCCTGTACCATCTGTCTCAAATTTCTTTACATATTTCTTTTTGTTCATCTCTATAGAACGCTTGTACCAATTATGAGTATTCCACCTTCAAAAACAATGAGCTACTGGCAATTTTTTACAAAACTGGAAACTAGTATTTTTTTAACTATATTTATATAGTTATTTATATAACGTATATAAATTAATAATAAAAAAGTAATAAAATTTTACGCAGAATTTAAAAATAAATTAGAAAATAGGATGTTCCATTTAAAAAAACATATGTTATATCCCTCATACTTTTTTGAATTACCTTGTGTACTCAAAAATAATTTTAAACTGTGCACCTTAACATTCCTTAAAACTATTGTATTTAACATTTTTTCGTCATTCCCGAAACAAATGAGAAAATGAACTTTACTCTATCGTTGACTCACACTCTATATACTATAAAAATCTATTATGCTCCTGGCATTCCTTCCTTCCGCTACATATGTATATCTTTCTTGTAGTGCTTGTTTCCAGAATGTATTCCCAATTAAGAAATATTAAAAATTTAAATTTTGCATATTTTTTTTTAAAATTTGTTTCTTTATAATTTCAATGTGTTTATTTCTAAATTAACTTATATTTAAATATAAATCGGATTAATTAATTTGTTGTTTTCAAGTGGCATAACCTACCTATAGTATATTAAATTTTGAAGACTTTTCTTAGCAATTTTTTTTGGGAACATAACATGTGGTTTTCTTTGGGATGGATGGGATTAACTGTTGGAAAAGCACAGTTTTCTTGATCAATAATTTTTTAGTAAATATGAATAATGCAAACTGGGCAGTTGTCAAAAACATATGATTGTTATTTTGTTAGTGATCAGATGTGTTTTCGTTCGGTTTGTAGGACGTAGGTAATAGGATAGATCCATTTCGGCATTGTCTCCACGTTTTAGGAATATTTTGAAGGACAGATATTAATTTAATGAGATTACCTCAACGTTTTTGAACAATTTTAAAGGAAAGTAGTTTTATGATTTTAAGGTTTTGATATAATTTAGACTTTAATTTTTGTATGTGTATTATGTAGGTGAGTGGCCATTTTGATTTCTTTACTACGTCGTCAGATTGTTTCTCTCAGAGATTTTTGAAATGGTTTTGGAAACTAATTGCAAAACTTGACGATTAGAATTATGGTACAAATGATGTGTAAGGATGAGTATTTTTGGAGTTTCATTTGCAAGTATTATTGAACATAAGTTACGAGTATTAGTACAGTTTCCAGTTTAACATTTAAATTTTATGGCCATCCGTTAAGTTCGACTCAAGATTACACTTTTTCTTTTTCTTCCCTACTTGACATTTGCTCATATTTTGCATACCAGTAGGGTGTAAATTTGTATTATTTAAATTTATTTTCTGCTACAATCAAGTCAAATTTGGTAATAAAATCTTACCTATTGTAAGTGTTTAAGAAATAAAAAAAGGGGTAAAACTGCATTTTACCAAATCATTTATAAAATCAGCCGGTACATGAGTAGTAGAACAAACGTGGTTCTGTGACACCTCGATGGCCACTTTTTAACCGGACTTGACCACAAGCCAAAGAAGTGTATTTCAGGAGCTTTCAGTGAAATGGCTGAAGTCTTCTGGAAGTTGTGTCAAAGAAGGTCGTTCTTCGTCCGCATAAGTGAATTAGTTACGTTGTAGTTGACCTTTGACCTTTGTACAAGAATTCCTGAAATCCTGCAAGAAGTGCTGAAAATGTCCTGAAGCCGAAGAAGTATCGTCAATGACGTCACACGTCCAGTGGTTGTTGATCAGTGCCCTTTTGGCACTGAATGACCTTGAGGAGTGAATTTGCCTTAATATTGGTATATATGTGTGTTAAATGTTGTGTATTAAATGAAATGAGTTAAAAAAAGTGTAGTCCGTTGTAGGATTAGAACCTGCATATGTTGTGTGGAGAACTGCAAAACTGGGGACTTAACCTACTTAACCAAATAGGATTCGTAAGAGAGAATGTAATAATTGGGATGACATAAAAAAGGATTGGTGAATAATATGTGAAAAGTCTGCTAGAAGAGTTAAAATTCGTACAAGAAGTAGTCGACAATGACGTAATATGTTCAGTGGATGTTGAATGAGTGCCTTTTTGGCAACATAAGTTGTCGAAAAGGAGTAAAACTAGATGTAATTAGATGTGAATAGGTGTAAGTGTGTGTAACTTAAGACCGTACAAGAAGTGGTCGACAATGACGTAATTTGTCCAGTGGCTGTTGAACAGAGCCTTTTTGGCAGGTTTAGATGTTGAAAATGTCTTCAGAATCGGTGTAAATAGGTGTAAAATAGGTGTAAATAGGTGTGAATAGATGTGTTAAGAGCTTGCAAGAAGTGGTCGTCAATGACGTAATTTGTCCAGTAGATGTGGAAACAGAGTATCTTAACTTCATTAAAAACTTCGTAAACTTTCATTAGAGGAGAAGTTTAGCTGTTATTGGTATCGTTGTACGAAAGTAGGCGTAACATGATAAGAAAAGTGTTATTTTGATAGGTTGAATGTGTATGTAGTGTAAAAGGAAGATAAGAAAATTGTTGTTGTTGGTTGGTTGACTAGGTAAAATGGCTTCCATAAGGCATGTATTTGATTGGTTTGTATTTGTTGGTTTGTATAGGGGTGATAAGAAACTTGTAATTGGTTGGTTGATTAGGTAGAATGGGTGTTGATAGTACTCGTTTGATATTTTGAATAGTAAAAGCTATGGTGTAAAAGTGTATGAAAAAGTAATATATTAGTTGGAAATTGTGTTGAAAAAGGCTTTATTGTGATGTAATTTCGAAGTAAAATTTGGTAAATGTTCCCCTATAATGTTGTTTGGCGTCTAAAAGTCGGTAAAAAGCTGTAAAATGTAAACAAGCGGAGCCGTAAGTCTGTAAAAATGTGTGAGATAAGGCAAAAATGTAAACAAAATGTATGAATAATGTGTGATTCATGGTACTTTTTGTAAGTAAAATTGAGTAAACAAGTGGCTCGTTAGGTCATCAAAGTAGATAAGAAAGGTCAAAATTAGCTGATAAGGAGTTGTTTTGAATGCATACAAGTGTAGTAAAATTGGTGATATTTGTCAAGAATATTAAAATAAGTAGGAAATGAGCTTAATCTAGTTGGAGCCTCGTTGAAATTTTGTGACGTCGTTGGAGATTTTGTTAGAAAGCAAAAGTTAAACACATATTTGTCAAGAATATAGTAAAATAATGAGCTTAAATGAGTCTATTTGGAGTTTGTCGGAATGTTTTTTGAATTCGTTTTGTCTTGTAATAATAGTAAAATTTTAAATGAGCCTAACCTTTTACTGTTATAAAAGTTGTTGTTTGTTTTTCACACAAAGTTAGTTTTGTTGAGCGCTTAGTTTGGTTTCGTTGGATTATAATAAAAGTAAAATATGTAGAGAGCCTAGCCTAGCCTAGCCTAGCCTAGCCTAGCCTGTACTCGCCGTTATTATTATGAGAGGAGAATAAAACATACAAGTATGAGCACACAGATTTAATAAATATATTAATACCAATGAACAAAAACAAAAGAGCCTCGTCTAATTTGATTAAAAATCTTTACAACTATTCTTATATACCTTAAAAAGGAGAAAATTTGAAAAATTACTTACTAAAATACTTAAAAGTACAAAATATCTATAAACAATAAAAGTAACTAAAATCTTAAGATGTAAATAATCTTTTGCCTGGTACGAAATGATATAAAAAACCATTTGTTATAAAATTAAATGAGAGTTCAGTAAAAAACAGATAAGAAAGGTTAAAATTAGTTGATAATAAGTAGATTCGAATACATTGATTCCAATAAATTTACTCTACTAAAAAGCAAACAGGAAAAATATTATTGACTTACTTAAATACTTAAAATACAAAATCTCTATAAAACAATAAAACTAATTAAAATCTTAAGATGTAAATAATATGTTGCCTGGTACGAAATGATACCACCAAAAACCAGTTATTAAAATGAGAGAGTTCAACAAATTTGATAAGAAAGTTCAAATATTTGTCGATAAGAAGATGTAAAATGTATTGGGATAAAGTACAAATTGCAATGTTATGCTTTACTAATAACTATATATTTGATTAGAAATATTAAATAAATGCTAGAGAGTTCAACAAAAACAGATAAGAAAGGTTAAAATTAGTTGATAAGAAGTGGATTCGAATACATTGAGAATGCAAAATAATTGAAAGACTAATAAATTTACGATATTTCGTTGTAGTTAAATGTAAACACGTAAAAGTTGTTTTTGTTTGTTTTCAAGTTACTACTATCACTACTTAGTAATTTTTCGTATTTGTATAAATCAAAATTTGTTTCCAAAAGAACAAAGATTTGACTAATAATAATAAAGAAATAGGCTGTAAATATAATATCAATATTATTTGTCTACTAAAAAGCTAAAAGGAAAAAAAAACTATGAATTGGTTTAAATTATTGACTTACTTAAATACTTAAAAAATACAAATTCTCTATATAAAATTAACTAAAATCTTACTACTATTAAAATTATTATAATATATTAGAATTAATCATCCTGGTGAGAACGTTTCCGTATAGCGGAGGCTGCCATCTTCAGTTTAGCTGAATATGGGCCGCTCATTCCTGCTATTGCATTAATTCGATTGGTATATCGAAGACATTTGCGGCCCATATGATGTAGCGTGTCCCTGAACCATTCATATTGTTCCTTGTCATGATCAAATTTTCGTGTAATGGTCTGACCAATGCACAAGGTTTGTCTTTATAATAAGTTTGCATATCTAAAGGTTGCAAACAATTTTCACATTTTGTTTTACTTAACTGACTTAACATCAGGGACCAGCTCTTCATTTGTATCATTTCAGCACTCCAACAAAACTTCAACGTTGCACCACTCCGCGAACATTTTATTACTACACTATATAATGTACTTTGAGAACTAACTGATGTCGTCGCTTATGATTTGACAATTAATTTCTGTTTTATCTCGATGAAATAGGAATAAAATTAATTATGTAGATGCGAAGAGATCTGAACTGGAAATATTTTTAAAATTTCCAAAGAGATTTTATATATTTCAATTATATGACACTAAAATTGTAATTGACTCGACATAAGACTTGTATGTGTTTATATATTAAATACAAATCATCCGATATGCATTTTTTAGAAATATATATATATATATATATATATATATATATATATATATATATATATATATATATATATATATATATATATATATACTAATTACACAAGTTTATCAGTATAAATGTAATTTAATTTGGAAAATTACCACTTATCTAAATAATGATGTATGGAGTCGCTAAAAATCTCAAAAATAACAAAACAAGTGGATTAATTTAGTTTATAAAATGATAAGAGATAAATGTCGAAAACATGTTTATAATAACAAATATCTGGTGATTGGAAAATTTGGTCTGACTTAATTAGCGCTATCTCTTTGAAAACAAAATGCAAAATACAAAATAACAATATCTGGTGATTAGAAAATTTGGTATAGTTTAATTAGCACTATTACTTAAAAACAAACTGCAATATATAAAATAATAATAACAAAATCTGGTGATTGGAAAAAACAGTAAAAGTATCAGAGAAGTTTAGTTCTATACATATATATTTAGATAGCAATTTATCATTTATTTAACATTGTATTAAAAATTTATTTTTTTAAAACAGCTCAATAGCTTTACAACTAGGTTAGATAATTGTTCAATTAACTTATTATTCTTATTATGATTGCAATAAATACTACATTGTATGCATTTGTTTGATGTCGATAACGATGACAATTCTTGATTGACACGTCTTAGTACCGTACGAATGAGGAAACATTCACATGTATCGGGTCCTTCTCGAACTCCAGGATGTGACCATACACATGATACGTAATGTGTTTCTAAATTATTATTTGTCGTAACTTGTTTGCGATCGATAAAAGGTGTTAAATATTCTCGATAAGATATTAGTCGAATCCTTGTTTCACAATAACATGATAATTTCTTGACAAAATCATCAATATTTCTACAAGTTTTATATACTAAATCATCTTGACTGAATAAATTCATTTGCAAATAAGATGAAATCTTTGACAATTTAATAAATGTGTTATACTGAGATGCTTCTATGATCAACTGAGAAGGGATATGTATATTTAAATTGATATGTTGTGTCTGGGGGTTAGTAGTAGTAGTCAGTATTTGATAAACATAACATTAAATAAACAATGAGTGAAGATCGTCAACGAGTATGTAGTAACAAAAAGAAATGGACTTAAATTTATTGAAATCAATGTATTCGAATCTACTTATTATCAACTAATTTTAACCTTTCTTATCTGTTTTTACTGAACTCTCATTTAATTTTGTAACAAATAGTTTTTTATATCATTTCGTACCAGGCAAAATATTATTTACATCTTAAGATTTTAGTTACTTTTATTGTTTTATAGATATTTTGTACTTTTAAGTATTTTAGTAAGTAATTTTTCAAATTTTCTCCTTTTTAAGGTATATAAGAATAGTTGTAAAGATTTTTAATCAAATTAGACGAGGCTCTTTTGTTTTTGTTCATTGGTATTAATATATTTATTAAATCTGTGTGCTCATACTTGTATGTTTTATTCTCCTCTCATAATAATAACAACGAGTACAGGCTAGGCTAGGCTCTCTACATATTTTACTTTTATTATAATCCAACGAAACCAAACTAAGCGCTCAACAAAACTAACTTTGTGTGAAAAAACAAACAACAACTTTTACAACAGTAAAAGGTTAGGCTCATTTAAAATTTTACTATTATTACAAGACAAAACGAATTCAAAAAACATTCCGACAAACTCCAAATAGACTCATTTAAGCTCATTATTTTACTATATTCTTGACAAATATGTGTTTAACTTTTGCTTTCTAACAAAATCTCCAACGACTTCACAAAATTTCAACGAGGCTCCAACTAGATTAAGCTCATTTCATACTTATTTTAATATTCTTGACAAATATCACCATTTTACTACACTTGTATGCATTCAAAACAACTCCTTATCAGCTAATTTTGACCTTTCTTATCTACTTTGATGACATAACGAGCCACTTGTTTACTCAATTTTACTTACAAAAAGTACCATGAATCACACATTATTCATACATTTTGTTTACATTTTGCCTTATCTCACACATTTTTACAGACTTACTGCTACACTTGTTCACTTTTTACAGCTTTTTTACCGACTTTTAGACGCCAAACAACATTATAGGGGAACACTTACCAAATTTTACTTCGAAATTACATGACAATAAAGCCTTTTTCAACACAATTTCCTACTAATATATTACTTTTTCATACACTTTTACACCATAGCTTTTACTATTCAAAATATCAAACGAGTGCTATCAACACCCATTCTACCTAATCAACCAACCAATTACAAGTTTCTTATCACCCCTATACACTACAAACCAATCAAATACATGCCTTATGGAAGCCATTTTACCTAGTCAACCAACCTACAACAATTTTCTTATCTTCCTTTTACACTACATACACATTCGACCTATCAAAATAACACTTTTCTTATCATGTTACGCCTACTTTCGTACAACGATACCAATAACAGCTAAACTTCTCCTCTAATGAAAGTTTCCGAAGTTTTTAATGAAGTTAAGATACCCTGTTTCCACATCTACTGGACAAATTACGTCATTGACGATCACTTCTTGCAAGCTCTTAACACATCTATTCACACCTATTTACATCTATTTTACACCTATTTACACGATTCTGAAGACATTTTCAACATCTAAACCTGCCAAAAAGGCTCTGTTCAACAGCCACTGGACAAATTACGTCATTGTCGACCACTTCTTGTCCGGTCTTAAGTTACACACACTTACACCTATTTACATCTAATTACATCTAGTTTTACTCCTTTTCGACAACTTATGTTGCCAAAAAGGCACTGATTCAACATCCACTGGACATATTACGTCATTGTCGACTACTTCTTGTACGAATTTCAACTCTTCTTGCAGACTTTTCACATATTATTCACCGATCCTTTTTTATGTCATCCCAATTATTACATTCTCTCTTACGAATCCTATTTGGCTAAGTAGGTTATGTCCCCAGTTTTGCAGTTCTCCACACAACATATGCAAGTTCTAATCCTATTACGGACTACACTTTTTTTAACTCATTTCATTTAATACACAACATTTAACACACATATATACCAATATTAAGGCAAATTCACTCCTCAAGGTCATTCATGCCAAAAGGGCACTGATCAACAACCACTGGACGTGTGACGTCATTGACGACACTTCTTCGGCTTCGGGACATTTCCAGCACTTCTTGCAGGATTTCAGGAATTCTTGTACAAAGGTCAAAGGTCAACTAAAACGTAACTAATTCACTTATGTGGACGAAGAACGACCTTCTTTGACACAACTTCCAGAAGACTTCAGCCATTTCACTGAAAGCTCCTGAAATACACTTCTTCAGCTTGTGGTCAAGGCCGGTTAAAAAGTGGCCATCGAGGTGTCACAGAACCACGTTTGTTCTACTACTTACATGAAAGGCCGCAATTGTACGAACTAGTCCAGGCGCTGGTCTATGTTTCCAAACATACAATTTTCTTTAATAATCACAGGTTTTATTTTAGGTAAAATTAATCTAATAATAATAATATTAGTGAAAATAATATTTAACAATTAAGAAAAATTTTTCTCTATTATTTGAAAGGAAATAATTCTTTGGTAACGCACGAGAACAACTGGATCATTGTCCCTTAACAGCTCATTTTGACTTTTATGTTAACAGCTGTTTGGGTGTCGGTAAAATAAAAACAGAATTTCAAATTGGTTTTTCTGTTAACTTTTCCAAGACTAATAACGAAATGGTAAATGGTTTTTTTTTAGGGTTTAAGTGAAAAACGAAGTAGGCTTAAGACGTATATATGTTATATATATCATTATTTTTATGTACCTTAAATGTGCAATCGATCTCCATATAAAATATCCTTATATATATATATATATATATATATATATATATATATATATATATACATATTGCAAAAAATTCACCTCAAATAGCCAATCTCAATAATAAAGGAAAAATCGACCCTAAAGAAATGATGATATGAATATTTTCTTTACGCTATCACTGGTGAACCATACAACTACATAATATCGCTGAACTGTATTCAAAATGTAAGATCTACAGTATTGTTCACATTTGATAAACAAGTTTAATAAAAAAAATATTATAAAAATTGTTACCTTTCAAACTAATTACTTCATGATACCAACAGATTGATTATACACGTTTTATATTTCGATATTTTTTTATAATTAGTAAAAATTTTAACACAGAAATTTTATTTGCGTCATTAAAAAAATAACTATTTTTTTTTATTCTAATACCGACAAAGGCTACTTGTCGACATTCAACGCAAACAACAAAAGATTTTTTAGTGACGTCGGGTTTCTTTGTCGGTAGGTTTTTAGTAGCTCTCTGCTGGTCGGTAGCCAAGTGACAACGCCCTCTATCAAAATTTCAAATTCAGTTTAGTGTTTTTATCTCGTAGGTAAAGATGGTGTTAATTCAGAAATTTGTAGACAGTGTAGAATTTAGCTGTAAGTGTGACAGTTCTTATCGTTGGTTTAGTTATAAATATGTCACGCACAACTAAGGATATTTTATATGGAGATCGATTGCACATTTAAGGTACATAAAAATAATCAACAAATACGTCTTAAGCCTACTTCGTTTTTCACTTAAACCCTAAAAAAAATCATTTATCATTTTGTTATTAATCTTGGAAAAGTTAACAGAAAAACCAATTTGAAATTTTGTTTTTATTTTACCCACACCCAAACAGCTGTTAACATAAAAGTCAAAATGAGCTGTTAAGGCACAATGATCCGGTTGTTCTCGTGCGTTACCAAAGAATTATTTCTTTTCAAATAATAGAGAAAAATTTTTCTTAATTATGGTTAAATATTATTTTCACTAAGTGCTTTGTATTATTATTATTATTAGATTAATTTTACCTGAAATAAAACCTGTGGTTATTAAATAAAATTGTATGTTTGGAAACATAGACCAGCGCCTGGACTAGTTCGTACAATGGCGGCTTTTCATGTACCGGTTGATTTTATAAATGATTTGGTAAAATGCAGTTTTGCCCCTTTTTTTATTTCTTAAAAATTTTCGAATTAAAAAAAAGGATTTAATATGCTTCTACATGACCTCACGAGTCACCCATTTCAATATATGTAGTGAATTTCATAACATATATATATATATATATATATATATATATATATATATATATATATATATATATGTATATATGTGTATATATATATATATATATATATATTATATATATATATATATATATATATATATATATACATATATATATACATATTTATATGTATATATATATATATATATATATATATATATATATATATATATATATATATATATATATATATATGTATATGTATATGTATATGTATATATATATATATATATATATATATATATATATATATATATATATATATATATATATATATGTATATATATATATATATATATATATATATATATATATATATATATATATATATATATATAAATTATGGATTTTTTCCATCTACAACTAAAATTATCCCTACAGCGTTACGTCCTGCTTTACAATAGGTAAGATTTTATTACCAAATTTGACTTGATTGCAGAAAATAAATTTAATTAATACAAATTTACACCCTACTGGTATGCAAAATATGAGCAAATCTCAAGTAGGCAAGGAAAAGAAAAAGTGTAATCTTGAGTCAAACTTAACAGATGGCCATAAAATTTAAATGTTAAACTGGAAACTGTACTAATACTCGTAACTTATGTTCAATAATACTTGCAAATGAAACTCCAAAAATACTCATCCTTACATATCATTTATACCATAATTCTAATCGTCAAGTTTTGCAATTGGTTTCCAAAACCATTTCAAAAATCTCTGAGAGAAACAATCTGACGATGTAGTAAAGCAATCAAAATGGCCACTCACCTATATAATACACATACAAAAATTAAAGTCTAAATTATATCAAAACCTTAAAATCATAAAACTACTTTCCTTTAAAATTGTTCAAAAACGTTGAGGTAATCTCATTCAATTAATATCTGTCCTTCAAAATATTTCTAAAACGTGGAGACAATGCCGAAATGGATCTATCTTATTACCTACGTCCTACAAACCGAACGAAAAAAAACATCTGATCTCTAATAAATTAAGAACCATATGTTTTTGACAACTGTCCAGTTTGCATTATTCATATTTACTAAAAAATTATTGATCAAGAAAACTGTGCTTTTCCAACAGTTAATCCCATCCATCCCACACGTGTCCCACATGTTATGTTCCCAAAAAAAATTGCTAAGAAAAGTCGTCAAAATTTAATATACTATAGGTAGGTTATGCCACTTGAAAACAACAAATTAATTAATCCGATTTATATTTAAATATAAGTTAATTTAGAAATAAACACATTGAAATTATAAAGAAACAAATTTTAAAAAAAATTATGCAAAACTTAAATTTTTAATATTTCTTAATTGGGAATACATTCTGGGAACAGGCACTACAAGAAAGATATACATATGTAGCGGAAGGAAGGAATGCCAGGAGCATAATAGATTTTATAGTATATACAGTGTGAGTCAACGATAGAGTAAAGTTCATTATCTCATTTGTTTCGGGAATGACGAAAAAATGTTAAATAAACAATAGTTTTAAGGAATGTTAAGGTGCACAGTTTAAGATTATTTTTGAGTACACAAGGTAATTCAAAAAAGTATGACCGATATAACATATGTTTTTTTTAAATAGAACATCCTATTTTCTAATTTATTTTTCAATTCTGCGTAAAATTTTTATTACTTTTTTATTAATAAATTTATATACGTTATATAAGTTAAAAAAAATACTAGTTTCCAGTTTTGTAAAAAATTGCCAGTAGCGCATTGTTTCTGAAGGTGGAATACTCATAATTGGTACGAGCGTTCTATAGAGGTGAACAAAAAGAAATATGTAAAGAAATTTGAGTCAGATGGTACAGGGTGTTCAAAATAAATTTATGCATCTCAAATTTTTTAAATAACTCACTATGTATATTATTATTTTTTCTGATAGATTTTACAAAACCCTCCAACTTTTATTAAGTATATCATATACCTATTTCTAATAGTTTTCGATTTGTTTTGAATTTTTTAAATTTTTACCCTTGTTTTTAATACATTTATCATAGTTGCCAAGACAAACCAAGATGTAGACAAGTAAAAATAGTTTAATTTGATGAAGTAAGTGACGTATAAAGGTAATAGTTATGGATTTTCCTAAAACTGAATTAATTGATATGGTTTATATACTGGACGAAGCAGGAAAATATTGTCTTTTGGGCAGTAAGGCTTTACGGAGCGAAGTATCCTAATAGACGTATACCATCTAGAAAATCTTTTCAGTGCTTAATGGAATGGTTTGATGGTAGTGGTAGCGTTGAGTATACGAAACGGAAAGTAGTAAACCAGAATGCTACCAATAAGGAAAAAGAAATGGAGATTTTACTACATATTAAAGATAATCCCCAGGTCAGCAGCCGTCAACTAGCTGACTTATCTGACACATCTCAATCTACGGCTAAGCGCACCACGAGAAAATACAAGTATCATCCCTTTGATATGGAACTACACCAAGAACTTCGAGACCGTGATTTTGAACGACGAGTAAACTTTTGTACCATCATGAATGGAGCAATAGAGGCCGATCCAAATTTTTTATCCAAAATAATGTTTTCTGATGAAGCTACTTTTCGCAGTAATGGAGCAGTTAAGAGCTACGAGTATAACATGCATTATTATTCAACAGTTAATCCATTTTGGGTCTGGGAAGTTCAAAACCAAAACCAATGGTCGCTTAATGTATGGTGGGGAATATTAAATTTTCGAATTATTGGTCCATATTTTTTCCGCGAACTGCTTAGCGGGCCTAGATATCTAAATTTTTTGCAAAACGAATTACCCCAGCTTCTTGAAGAAGTTGATGACTTTGAAAGGGAACAAATGTGGATTCAACAAGACGGAGCTCCTGCACATTACCACCGGGAAGTTCTGGAATTTTTAAACGATCGTTACCCACAAAAATGGATCGGTAGGGATGGATTCATTCAGTGGCCCATTCGATCATGTGACTTAATACCTTTAAAACTTCTTTTTGCGGGGCTATATTAAAGATCGTGTTTATATGAATCCTTCTACAACACCAGTAGATATGGAAAATAGGATACGGGATGCGTGGAGGACAATAACGCCCTTTATGCTAAAGAAAGTGAAGGAAAATATAGTAAAACGACTAACATGTGTATTCAAGTAGACGGGCATATTTTTGAACATTTATTACGTCATAATAATTAATCATTAGATAAGTTAAACTATATTAAAATTATTATTAACTATTTGTTATGTTTTCACAATAGCGTAAGTGTATTTAAAACAAGGGTAAAAAATTGAAAAATTCAAAATAAATCGAAAACTATTAGAACTAGGTATATGACATACTTAATAAAAGTTGGGGGGTTTTGTAAAAATTTATCAGAAAAAATAATAATATATAGGGTGTGCCATTTAAAAAATTTAAGATTTTTCAATTTGGAATAGTCGAAATGTATAAATTTATTTTGAACACCCTGTAGCATCTAACTTAAATTTCTTTATATATGTCTTTTTTTTTTATCTCTGTAGAACGCTCGTACCAATTATGAGTATTCTACCTTCATAAACAATGGCGCTACTGGCAACTTTTTACAAAACTGAAAACTAGCATTTTTTTTAAAAAAATTTAAATATTAGAAAAACTGCTAGGTTTAGGTATATAACATTATTAATAAAAAAGCTGTAAAATTTTACGCAGAATTTAAAAATAAATTAGAAATTAAAATGTTCCATTTAAAAAAACACGTTATCTCGGCAACACTTTTTTGAAGTACCTTGTAGACTGAAAAATAATTTTAAACTGTACACCTTAATATTCCTTAAAGCTATTGTATTTAACATTTTTTCGTCATTCCCCAAACAAATGAGATAATGAACTTTACTCTATCGTTGACTCACTCTGTACTATTGACTAATGGTGATGGATATAATATATTGAATGAATTTATGAACTTTATATTTGTCCTGTGGATGAGATATAACTTAAAAGGCGATCGCTTGTGATCATGGTTATTATGGTTATCATCGGTTATTAAAAACTGCTCTCTCCAGTTATATGTAGGGTAGGTGGTGAACCTTACTGTTCAAAGGGCGCTAAAGAAGTGAAATAAATGGAACTATATTTTGTGAAGTTGCGAGAGTGCAAGCAATATAGTTTTTTAGTAGTATTTAGCGTCATATAATGCTTGAAGTAGACATATTTGAAGCTAGTGTAAAATTCTCTGTATTGGCCAAGGCAAGAAGAACACAACGCCTGAAATAAGTAAAAAAATAACCGGTCAAGTGCAAGTTGAACTTGCGCAATTAGTGTTCCGTACGTTGATTGCTTTTAAAATAAAAAATGTTGTAACGGAAGTATAAAATGATCAGTGACTTCACAAAACACACCCCAAATGAGTTTTCAACAAAGTTTATTTCCAATGTTTACTGAAAATTGAAACCTTCAAATTTCTGTTTTTATTATATATATCAGATAAATTATTACAGGTAATGCACTCGTGATAATTTTCGTTCAATCTACACCCCTTTCTTCTAATTTTTTACCAACATTTTTGATAATTACTTTTCGAGATAAGGCGAGTGGACAGCGATTTTTCGCGATTTTTTAAAAATAATACATAGAAAAGTGCGCGCAAGTATTACATTATATATATATTTTTTACTCGTGTTTTCACAAGCTTTCATTTGACATCACACTCGATTACCTAGTAAAAAAATTTGTTTTTACTTCCGATTTCACCCCCCAAAAACTAACCCCTTAAGTCAAAATTTAACTTTCAAAACTACATGGCTCTGATGAGGTCATCAATTCCTATATTACTACCAAATTTCAACTTTCTATGACAAATAGTTTCGGAGAAAATCGGGTGTGACAGACGGACAGACAGACAGACAGACGGACAGACAGACACCGAAGTGATCTTATAAGTGTTCCGTACGGAACACTAAAAATTATCTTCATCCTTTTTATCTCTTATTTCAAATTATACCTAAATCAACTGTGACTTTTTCATAAGTTCCATTACAATGGTTTGCTGTTTTAAATTTAAACATAATTATTAATTCGGAGTTACTTACTTAATCCTTATGTCTTTCTTTTGTTAGGAGTGTAAGGCCCGTGGAGTTGAGTTATTCTATATCTGTCTGTTCCATATTCCCTTCTATATCTTTCCATCCTGTTTAAATTGCCAATTGCCTTTTTTGTTTCTTCTATATTATTTTCTTCTGTTTGTGTGAGTTCTGTATCTTGTTCCGGTATTATATCTCTATATTGATTTTTGTAAGCGTTTTCTTCTAATTTTTTGCATCCATTTCCTTTCCTTTCTGTTTCAGTGATTCCTACATAGTGCATTTGTTGTTCTTCTGTCAGTTCATCCTCTTTTCCGTTTATACCCCTATTATTCTGTGTTCTCAATCTAATAACTCGATAATTATTTCTCATTTCTTTCTTTCCATCTATTTCTTTGATTATCTTCTTATTTGTATTCATTTTACTAGTCTTCTCTTTCGTATCTTTTATCTTTGCCAGGGTCGTCGTCAATCTACCTATCTCTCTTCTTTTTTTCAGTTTTTTGAATTGATGGTAGTAGTATTCTTTGTTTGTTCTTTCAGTTCTTCTTCCTCAATGTCCTACTTATATTCTCTTTCTTCGATTACGATTTTTTGATATCCTATTTTCACCCTTTTTCCATTCTTTCTCTCGTTCTCTGCTATATGCTTCAATTTCTTTTGAATTTTCATTCATGTTTTGTTAAATCGTTGTTTATGTAAACTCTCTCTCTTAGGTTTCTCCGTTTGTTTTTATTTTTCATTACAGCTTCTTTACCTCCCGTGTTTCCAAGTTCTATCTTGTTTATAGTCGCTCCTATTTTTATCACATCTTTGATTTGTATTTTTGTGTCAATACTCCTCTCCATAAAATGTTCTACACCTGTTTTCAGATCTGGTTGGCTATTCGCTTCAAATCTCATTCCCGATATTACAATATTATTCCTTACGTTGTCTTTTTTTCCAGTCTACTCATCTTCAAATCCATACTTCTCAGGTTTTCTCTAATTATCTTATTTTCCTCTTTCAATACTTCATTCTCCTTTTTTAGTTCCTTCAACTCCTGTTGGTATCTCTTCTGATCTTGTTTTACATCCTTCATATCTGACATTAGCTTTCTGATCATTTCTATCAAATTGTCTATCTTATCTACTCTTTCGTTTTTCTCTTTCTGCGGTGTTCTTATCAGCTTTTTACTCTTCTTGAATAATTCCATTGGCTCTTCTTTTTCTTCGACTCTTCTTCTTTTCGAGTCTCCTGAGGTATAATCATCGCTATCTATTGTTCTTTCTGTTATAAAAACTTTACGTGTGTTCCTCGTTCCATTTTCAAACACAGGAGAAAAAAAACTGTTGTTTATATTTCTTATCACCGTAAACAGTAAAACGATCAAGGTCGTCGCTTATCGTTTCGTTAGCTTAATACAATTTTACAGAATTATTCTCATAAACCTCCAAATTTTTTACTTATTGTCTTAATTTTAACAGTACACTCTGCTTTATTTCTAGTCCCTCTCGTTTGCAATCGACAAAATAATTAAATAGATCGAAACACTACCGTAATAATACTCGTTGGACGAGGTGACTATTGCCGGGCGTTCGATTCACATGTACACACTTTGCGATCCGAAACTTTTTTTTTTATGTATTATGATGTAAAATGATCGATGACTTCACAAAACACTCCCCAAATGCGTTTTTACTAAAGTTTTTTTCCGATCTTTGCTGAAAACTGATTACCTTGAATTTTTATTTATATTTACCAGATAAATTATTAAAGAAAACGCACTCGTGATAATTTTCGTTTAATCTGCACCCTGTGGAGAATATTAAAGTTTTTCAAGATTTCTTGATCAGATCAGATAGGGAGGTGTAGCGATTTTTTTGCAATTTTTTAAAAATAATACAAAGAAATGTGTGCACAAGTATTACATTATATACATTTTTGAACTTGTGTTTACAAGCCTTCATTTGACACCGCACTCGATGACCTGGTAAAAAAATTTTTATTTTCACTTCCGATTTCACCCCAAAACTAACCTCTTAAGTCAAAATTTATCTTTCAAAACTTCACGGCTCTGATTAGGCCATCCATTTCTATATTAGTGCCAAATTTCAACTTTCTATAGTTTCGAAGAAAATTGGGTGTGACAAAGAGACGGACAGACATCGAAGTGTTATAAGTGTTTCGTACGAAATACTAAAAAAGATTAAATTTAACTGTAAAAAAATTGGTCAGTACTAACTTACCTTAATTTGCATACAGAGGATTTAAGGCCATGGACATTTAGATAATCAATCATACGATTGCGCTAAGCTATGTTGACTACTGATATTCTTTATGATACCTGTATGCCTAGTTCGCTACTTATACCATCATCTTTATCGAAATTAATGTTGCGAAATTGCGATATGATCATGTTAGCTTGAACATTAGCCTCTATATATTTTTTCTGGATATTATTAAAGTTTTTCAAAAAGAAAAAGTCATTAAAGTCTCCAAATAATTCCGAATATCTTTTTAATATTATCAGGACATTAGTAGCTTGAATATTTTAGAGGAAATAATAAAATAAATGAACTTTCCAAAAAAAAATTCATTTATGCTTATTAATCGAGGGAAAAACAAAATATTTATGTTTGTATCCCTCAAATTCATTACCTAGTATTGATTTCCGACTTAGTTTCTGATTAAACTTAAAGAACAATGGTAGAAGAAGATTCAAGAATCTTGCGGCTCGGTAAATCTTTTTTATTAATATATTTAGTAATGATATGGAATGGGCTTGTCAATATTTCGTATCTATCAGTACTGTGTTGTTGATTTTAAACTAATTTTGAATTTAAGCCTACATAAATTAAAAAATTCCTCATTGAAAAATATCTTTTCCTAAGTTCTTCCCACACAAATGCAACTTTACCCAACGTAATGAAAGACAATTTGTCTGAAAATAGTTAGTTAGGGTATTATTGGAATTCATACTGAACCTTATAAGGCATCGGGTCTTCCATTAAGGACTTGACAACTTTTTTTTGAAATAAAACGCAACCCATTTGAGACATTTCGAAAATTTTACTATCGGCTTGAAGTACAATCAAAACATTTATGTATGGAATTCGACTTCATTCATATGTCCACCACGGGCACGTTTGCAGCAGTCGATTCGTTTGAACCCAATTTTCGATGACTCGGCCACACATTTCGACGGAAACCGCCGCTATCTCTCTTTCAATATTGGCTCTGAGCTCCTCTAACGACGCAGGCTTGTTAGCATAGACCAATGATTTAACGTACCCCCATAAAAAGAAGTCTAGGGGTGTTAAATCACACGATCTAGGCGGTCATTCGACGGGACCATTTCTTGATATAACACGTTCACCGAATTTAGATTGCAGTAAGTCCATTGTTACACCCGCTGTGTGGCTTGTGGCGCCGTCTTGTTGAAACCACATATCATTAATGTCTAGCCCATGCAATTGATCAAAAAAATAACGTTGCAACATGCCTCTGTAGCGATCTCCATTGACTGTAACGTGACGGCTATTTTCATCAACGAAAGAGAACAGCCCAATGACACCACTGGCATGAAAACCGCACCAAACAGTAATTTTTTGTGGATGAAGTGATGTTTTTTCAAGCACATGAGGGTTTTCACCTGACCAATAACGCATATTCTGTTTGTTGACGAAGCCGTTTATCCAAAAATACGCTTCATCACTAAAAAATGATTTTGCGATGAAATTGGTCATCTTCTTCCAACATTTCTAGAGCCCAATTCGAGAACGTACGTCGCTTCATATGATCAAGTGGCTTTAGTTCTTGAGTTAACTTTAACTTATAAGGGTGCAGGCCAAGATTCTTTCGCAAAATTCGCCATAGTGTGGTCTGAGCGATGCCTAATTCTTGAGAACGCCGTGAAATCGACTGTTTTGGTTCGTTTGAGATGGACGCTTGAACGGCAGCAATATTCTGGCCACTTCGACCAACCCGTTGTCTCACTAGCACGGGAACATCCAGCAGCGAATATGTTAACTTAAATTTTTTCACTAGACTATGAATTGCTTGTCTACTGGGACGAGAATTATGACGAAAAATTGGCGTTCACGCTCCTAAAGTTGCAGTCACCGATTCCAAATTTGGTAGTAAATTTTAATTATTTGTAAACGTTGTTCATTCGTGTACTTCACCATGATGAAAATGTTGACTTTACTGAATGTTGTGATGTTGACAGTTCGGTGATTGGCTTAAGGGTGCGTTCACAGTGAAATTTAAAAGTTGTCAAGTCCCAAATGGAAGACCCTTTAATATCGTGTTTGTCTTTTAAAATAAACGCTTTAGGTTTTTGTGTACTTATTTTAAATAAAAAAACATTCAACACGCATAACAAGTAAATTGAAAATAATACTGCTCGAACTAGCGACGCGGCGGAAACAAGCAAAATAGGAGTTCCCAGAGAGTTTCGGTGAATTCCCTAGATCAAGTCGCGCGGCATCGAGCACAGGGAGTGGCAAGTTCGTCATAAACGGATACAAAACATCCAAATTTGGTTCGTTTTAGGTGAAATTTCATTATAACCGGGTTCGTAATAACCGATAAAAATTTGCATTTGTATTATGGAGTTTTTTTTGTGCATTATAAAATAGTTCGTTTTAACGGAAATTCGCTATAAACGGGTTCGTTATAAACAGACTTCACTGTACATTTAAAATAGTATATTTATATGAGAACTGAAAAAGCTACAAAAGAATTCTCAAAAAATGCCGTTTATTCTCTACTCAAATGGTAGTTAATTATGTTTTCTTCATCGGTTTGATTTTACAATAGACGACCATTTTGTATAGCAAAAGTTACTAGCCCAACCGCGAGGGGTTTTGAGCTCTCATTAAATGTTTAACAGGCTGCATGATGAAAATGTTGACTTTACTGAATGTTTTGACGTTGACAGTTCGGTGATTGGCTTAAGGGTGCGTTCACAGTGAAATTTCAAAGTTGTCAAGTCCCAAATGGAAGACCCTTTATATAAATTTAATAATGGGGATTTCCCATCGGTCATATTTATTTCTGTTTGTTCATTTAGAATGGAACTTGTGTTCTTCAAACGGTTTATCTCTAGGCATCCCAAAAGGTTAACTTTTTTCCTTTGTTTTCTAAATGTAATATTTCAAACTGGTTATTGATTGATTGACGCATTTTTATAAGTTTTCCTAGTGAGTTTTTACAGCTATATTTATATTATTTTGGTTTAAGTAGTGTTTAATTTTTTCTGAAGGTGTGCCAAAATAGGTTAATGATTTATAATTGATATTGCTGTGTTTAGTTATAGTGTAGAATTCAGAAATAGCTTTGTTTTTAAGTTTTTTATTAAGTAATGAATTGATCATATTTAGGGGGTAACCATTATTTACGGCAATTTGTTTTATTAAATTTAATTCGTTATTGAAATTATTTTCAGATAAAGGAACACTCATTAGCCTATGTAACATACTGTGATACGCTGCAAATTTGTGTTCTTTTGGGTGGTTTGAAGTGTTGTGTTATTGTTGTATCTGTGTGTAATGGCGTGTGACATACTGAAAATTTGTGTTTGTTGATATAGTAAGATCTATGAAATTAAGTAAATTATTTTCCTCTATTTCCATCGTAAATGTTATATTTTTGTGGGTGGAATTGATGTGATTAAAAAATGAAACAAATTAAGATGTCGTCTACATAACGGTACCAGTATACGAGGCTGGTTTGAAAAGTCCGTGCAAAGTCCGAGAGATGACACCACCGGCGCGTATCGAGGTCATGTTTAGTTAGTAGCATCTCTTGAATGAACGCACACCAAGTTTCAGCCATATTGGTCTATTTCTTTGTGTTTGGCATTCGTGTGAATCAAGGAAGTCGAGTGATTTTCAAGAAATGGACGAAAAAGAATTTCGCGTGGTGATTAAACATTACTTATGAAAGGCAAAACGCCTCAGGAGACTAAAGAGAAGCTTGATAAACATTATGGTGACTCTACACCTTCGATTAGAACAGTTTATAAGTGGTTTCAAAATTTTCGGACTGGCCATATGGGCACAAGTGACGCTGAACGTTCTGGACGGCCTGTGGAGGTTACGACTCCAGAAATCATTGATCAAATCCATGGTATGGTGAAGGATGGACAGGAGAGTTAAGGTGCGTGAGATTGCTAGTGCTGTGGGCATCTCGACTGAACGGGTACATAATATTTTGCATAAACATTTGGACATGAGAAAGCTATCCGCAAGATGGGTGCCGCGATTGCTCACGCTTGACCAAAACCGGAATCGTGTGAAGTGTTGCAAGGATGGTTTTTGCAGCTGTTCCAGAAGAATCCGGAGGACTTTAAGCGTCGTCGTTTCGTCACTGTGGATGAAACATGGATACATTACTATACTCCTGAGAACCAAACAACAATCTAAACAATGGGTTACCAAGGGGGAATCTGCACCAAAAAAGGCGAAGACCGTTCCTTCGGCCGGAAAGGTTATGGCGACTGTCTTTTGGGATTCGCAAGGGATAATCCTCATCGATTATCTGGAAAAGGGTAAAACTATTACAGGTGAATATTATTCATCGTTATTGGACCGTTTGAAAACCGAGCTGCAAGAAAAACGCCCGCGATTGGCCCACAAGAAAGTCCTTTTCCATCACGACAACGCACCAGCACACACCTCAGCAGGTGTGGTCGCAAAATTAATGGAAATAGGATTCCAACTCGATATTCTCCAGACTTGGCTCCCTCGGACTACTCTTTGTTCCCCAATTTGAAGAAATGGCTGGCGGGACAAAGATTTTATTCAAACGAGGAGGTGATTGCAGACACTAATGGATATTTTGCAGACTTGGACAAATCCTATTATTCGGAAGGGATCAACAAACTAGAACATCGTTGGACGAAGTGTATAAGCCTAAAAGGAGACTATGTCGAAAAATAAAACTTTTCAAACCAGCCTCGTACTAAAGATTTGTACGTATCATGTTTTTGAATTATATTTTCGATGTTATTCATAAAAATTTCTGCTAAAAGTGGGCTTAAGGGCTTCCCATTATAAGGCCTTCTGGGCTATTGTAGATTAAATTATTAAATATAAAATAATTTTGTTTCAGACATGTTTTTAGTAGGTTGAGAATATCTTGTTTTATAATAATATTGACGTTGTTTTTATTATTAGATGTTCTACCATAAGATTTATTTCTTTTAGAGGTATTCTGGGGAATAAAATTTTGTACATCAAAGGATACTAATTTAGCTCTTGAAGGAAGATTTATATTTGAAATTTTCTGAATTAACTTTAAAGAGTTTTTTTTTTTACAGAACAAGTGGGTTGAAATTTGTATGATTTTTAATCGTGTTTATAAGAAAATTTGAGAGTTTATATGCTGGTGCTGCCATGTAGCAGACCACTTGCCTAATCGAATAATCTTGTTGGTGTAGTTTAATTAAAGAATAGAGTTGCGGTGGTTGGAATTTCATAGCTGTTAATTTGATTATTTTATTATCTGGTATGATACTGGAAGCTTTCCCTATTTTTTAGGCGGATTTAACTTTTAAAAAATTTTGTTTTGTCTTTGCTTAAAGTCTGAAAATTCCCTTTTTTAAAGAAATCTATTGTTTTTTCTATATATTGTGCCATGTGGATTGCGACTATGGTATTTCCTTTATCTGCTTTGGTGAATATAATATTTTCTTCTATTGCTTTCTTTTTAATAAGTTTTGCTGTGTTATTATCTTGATTTGCGTTATTGTGTTTGGTGTTTAAAAATTCTTTTGTAATGATATCTGAACACGTGTATTTCTTAGAGAGGTAAGTCATTTAAAGCATCAGGAAAAGTTACCAAGTAACGAAACGCGTCATGCAATTTATAAGAAAAAGTGGAAATTCTAACAAATTGTCTCTCATTACGTTAGTTATGGCTTTCCATCAAGTAAGAGCCAAAACAATTCAACTTTATTCATCTAATTGCACTGACAACTTACTAAGTGTAAGATTGTAACAATTATGAGAGGGAAGTAGGAAGAAGCAAACTTTATGTGTTGGTTTATGTTTTATTTCAGTGTCGGAAAATTATTTTCAACCTTCAAAAGAGGGTCATTCCCAGGGCTTGAACTTCATCGAAAGGGTTTACATCTGTCCTACTAGACAAAATCCAAGAGGTCAAAATGTAAAATTTTTGAAAAATTGATGATGACTAATAGAATACTTAGAAAATTACTAGGATGTTTCTTTTAGGTATCTTTCAAAACCGTGAAGGTACATAAATACACATGTAGTTTATACTTGGTTAAGTTTTTCTTGAGTTATTTCGATTCATCTAAAAAATATTTTCTTTTTATCTCAAACATGAAGCTACGGCGGATTTCAATTCATCGTCTGAGAAAAACTTTTAGTCGATGAGATCTTACTTCATATGTTGAACAAAAGAAGTTGCATGGCTGTGAATTAGGGATATTGGGCAGATTCTTTAATTCGGTGAATTCTCAGTCGGCAGTTGTAAAAACCATAAAATTGCGGATTGCTACGAATTTAAAGCAATGGCTCGCTTAAGTTTCTGGATTTTTCTTTCTTAATTTTCCATCAATTATTGACTTTTTGTATATATTTTATAAGAAAAATTCCTTCGCCGACTCAGAAAATGGTCGTCAACAACTTTCCAGACGTCTTCATTAGATGAAATATTCGTTACCAGCTACCACTTTTGAAAATAAAATAATGACGATTCATTCTTGGGCGATACTAGTGATGACTTTATTTTCGGTACTTTTAAATGACTTAATATTTTATATTAAGAGGAAAAATAGTACACGCAGCTAAGTCGTAAAAATGTGTAAAGCTGGAAACGCCAAACATTTTATCATAAAATTGAACAAATCGTAGTCACGCAGCTAGAGAAAAAAGCTTTACGTGAATAATCCTTAAGTCACATTTTCAACCTGACAGCGGACAAGGAAATAATTATGACATAGATACGTAGCGTTAGATTCAAAGGCGAAACTAGTAAGTTAATTATTGTCGCTTAAGATCAGATATATAAGTACCTATACCACCAGACTGATATCACAAATAGAATGTGTAATTTCACCAAAAATATGTGAGTCATATTGTATCGGTCACATTAGATTGTATCCTGTCACATTAGATTGTATCCGGTCACATTAGATTGTATCCGGTCACATTAGCAGCTTCAGATAGGGCAAAATAACCATGTTTACTGGATAATATATAAGCACATGTGTCGTTGATGTATTATGCACACCTCCAGATAGGCATGTCAATATTAGAGAGTTAGGTATTATGTGGGACGTCTTGTAGTTTATAAATCGCAAAATTACTCTATGAGCAGCAGAGAACAGCTTGTTCTATCAGAAAGAAAAAATAACAAATACAGAAAATTATGAATTGGAGCTAGCAGAATGAGAAAGGATAAAATAAAGGTTCTACATATCGTAGTCGGATCAGTGGAAATAATAAGGAAAGGTCATGTTAACTACAGTCCAATTACTTCTGGAAATCAGTACTCGAGACGGTATATATACTTCGGATGTTGCTATGGTTAATTGTAGTGATTTCTTGTTGAGATCTGACCTTACATGATACCCTCTAGAATCGCTTCGCGTTGATAATAATAATGAATAATAAAAACAGTAATAGTGGTGGAAAATAATATGTGCGTACCATGTGGGATTTTACCATTTCAAAAAGCTTATCTAGAGCAAAAAATATTTTTAATGGCGTTTCCGACTCCTGCAAAAATCAAAAAGAGAAAAAAAACGCTCGAAATACAAGAATTTGAACTTCGGAGTCTATTCTCATAACAGGAAATAATAATGGTGATTCCAGTCATCGCAATTTTGGACGAATTAAGAACACATTCCTTGGAGATCCAGAAGAAATACTTGATTGTCCAGTTAATTCACCCACATTAAAGAGACAAGGAGCGGTTTTCCTTAGTTCTTGCCCAGCCAGATGAGTTTGATCGATGATTACTAACTGCATGCACATGCGGTGTGTTATTATTTGTCCGTAATTGATGGCACCCTGTGTGGACAATAATGAAACAAGCATATAAATCCAACAGAAGCATCTGTACAGCTTCCATTGACAACCGCAAAGCTTTTGACTCTGTCCCACATAGCCGGTTAATTAAAGTACTCGATATATACAAAATTAGCCCTATAATGCTTTACTTAAAACACATTTTGAGCCGATAGCAAATATCGTTAGTAACAGCAATAAATGTTACAAAAAAATTATAAAATACCCGTTCAAATAAAAAAAAGGCATCTTTCGGAGTAGCTCATTAAACCGTTGTAGTTTGTTTAGCCTCCAATCCATTGTCAAATATTCTAAACAATACAAATAAAGGATAAATTCTTAAGACATTAAGAAGAAGCACACTAAGGAACCTTAAACATAACGTCTCTATACTTGAAAAGTAAAGATATGGCAAACATGTATTTATTATAGCAAATGAGAACTAATAGGATTTGAACTAGATACAACACAAGGGATATTAGAAGAAATGGATGAAGGGGATGTCTACAAATATCTTAGTATAAAATAATCAAAAGTAATCGAAGAAAAAATCACTAAAGAAGAAATAACAACAAGCAGAGGTAAAACCAAAAGTACATAGCAAGAAACTAATAAAAGCTACCAATACATATGCTGTCTCCTGTTTGATGTACATATTTGGAGTTATCGACTAAACCACCACTAATTTACGAAACATCCAAAGAACAACCAGTAGAATCCTGTCAGATTCAGATACCATCATATAAGCTTGGTCGTAGAAACGCTCATAGTACTACGTATTCCAGGAGAAAGAGTACTGGTCGATGTCGTTAACCTACTAAGCCGCCAGAAGAATTGCCAAAAAAAATATTTTTGGCAAAAAGCTAGAATTGATTGATTGATTATTTTAGTTTGGCGCGTCGATATCGAGATCATTTGGCGCCATAAGTAGGATGTTTAAATCTTAGAAAATAATTGTGTTTCTTTGAAGAATTTGATCAAACTGTAGATATTTGTAACATTTGGAATCATTATTTGATCGAGAGGTTTTAATAGATCTAACCTTGTCTTAATGTCTAAATATTCATTTGAAGTTAAAATATGGTTAATAGTTAGAATATGTCGCAGTTTGGACATCTGGGTGGTGGATCACCTTTCAACAAATAAGAATGAGTGAGGTAGGTATGTCCGATAGCTACTCTTCTCCATATTGTATTCTCTCTACGTGACAGAGCATCGAGCTGAAGGGGAGGAAAAACTAGAGGTTTAAACCCCCCACAACTTGCACGAATCCTCCCCGCAGGTCCCACTCCAGCTGAAATAGATTATCAAAAGTCTTTTGAAAAAAATTTTTTAGATCTTTTGGAATGAGGATTGTGGTAATTGAAGTGCCCGAGGTGATGGCAACCCTAGCTTGTAAATCAGCACTTTCATTACCTTTTATGTTAATGTGGCTGGGCACACCATAAGAAAGATATAGTGATACCCCTATTGGATGCCATTTTGTATAAGATTAGATATGGCTGTAGTGATAGGGTGAAAATGCGTGGAAGAGCTGATTGATTGTAATGAACTCAAGGAGTCTGTTATGATTAAAAACTTTAGTATCTAGTTTGGTGAATATTAACCATTTTAACGCTTCTTTGATAGCAAATAATTCCGCTGAAAAGATAGAGGGGTAATTGTTTAATTTGAATTTAATGGTAGGAAAGCGGCCCCCGTTCCCTGGGCAGTCTTAGAGCCGTCTGTATAAATATGAGAAAAGTCTTTGTATTTCTCGTTGATAAGTAATAGGAAGGCTGATCTGATTATGTGGCTTGGATTTGATTTCTTGTTATATTTTCGGAGCGTATAGTCAATGAAGGGTCTTATTGATGTCCAAGGCGGGTATATAGAAACTTTAGGAGAGTCGTTAGTTTGAATGGAGAGGTTGTGACGATTTAGGATGTTTTTTTATTCTAGATGCTATGGAGTCTGGTGGAATAATTGTGTTAGGTGGCGGGTTTAAATGTAATGCTCTTTTCATGATGGGTTTTAAATGAGGCAGTTGAAAAGTTATAGCATGAGGGATCTTTGTCTTGAAAGGTTGAGAGATGGAGTAGCAGAGACGCACTGTAAAACTTGGGATGGGCGAACGTACGAAAGGCCCCTGTAGCCAATCTGAGAGCTTGTTTCTGGATTGTATCTAATTTTTTCTTGTAAGAGGGTCTTGATGCATCGTATATAAAAAGTCACCATAATTTAATTTGGATAGTATGAGAGATTTATAAATCTTGATTAAGGTTGTGAAACTTCTTCTTGAAGATTGAATGAGGTTTGTGAGTATGTTACTGTCACTGGAAGATTTATAAATTAAAATGTCATCAGCAAATAGCTTTATTTTTGTGTGATCTGGTAAGTGTTTCTCCAGTGTCTGGATGGCTATTTGAAATAATGTAGGACTCACTATGGAACCCTGAGGTATTCCCGATTCTAGTACATGTATATCCGAGAGGAGGCCATTCGCTCTGTCTCTAAAAGATCGAGGTTGGATAAAGTTGATGACGAATTTAGGGAAACCCATCCTCATCAACTCGTCCGCTATGAGTTTACTGTTTTTGTCAGATCAAAACCGTTCTGCAGATGCAGAGAAATGGCCAAAAGGTGTTTTCCCTGATTGAAAGGCTGATCTAATGTCAGTATCGAACGAAGCGAGGTGATCTAGGGAAGAGAAACTTTTGCGAAAGCCATATTAGTGGGGAGATATGAGATTGTTTGACTCTAAATGCCAACAAAGACGGGCTTTTATCATGCGTTCCAATAATTTGGTCAGGTGGTTGGTGAGGGATATAGATATAAAGCTAGAAGATCGCAATTGCATCAGACTATAATAGTGCAGTAGAAAAGCATTTGAAATTGCATAGTCTAGATACAGCGATGTTATGATTTTATCATCTCTGGAAATTATTGGAAAAAAAAAAATTGAAATTTTTTTATCACATTTGGTAGAGAACCTTTATCTTAAAAAAAAAATCATTTTTGTTAACGTGAAAATGGCGGAAATATAATAAAAAAAACGCATTTGTTGTTATTTGATTAATAAATAAATGTAAAAAAAACGGTTAAAAATTGTTGAATGGCGTCGGAAAGCTGGCGTCGAGATCTAAATTTTGAAAAAAAAATTTATTTTTGACCAAATGAGACAAAATGGCGGGCAATTCAAATTTTAAAAAAACAAATTCGATTGTGCCACTGTGTTCGATATATTTTTTGTACCAATATTTGATATAACAAAAGGCATATTTTCTGAAAGTTTCAAGTCGATCGGTTCACTTCGTCGACCTGTACAGGGTGAGTCAACGATAGAGTAAACTTCATTATCTGATTTGTTTCGGGAATGACGAAAAAATAAAATAGTTTTGGGGAATGTGAAGGTGCACAGTTTAAAATTATTTTTGAGTATACAGGGTACTTCAAAAAAGTGTGGCCGATATAACATATGTTTTTTTAAATGGAACATTATATTTTCTAATTTATTTTTAATTCTGTGTAAAATTTTTATAATTTTTTTATTATTAATGTTATATACTTTAAACCTAGGAGTTTTTTCTAATATTTCAATTTTTTGAAAAAAAATACTAGTTTTTAGTTTTGTAAAAAATTGCCAGTAGCGCCATTGTTTCTGTCTCATAATTGGTACAGCATTCTATAGAGATGAAAAAAGATATATGTAAAGAAATTTGAGTTAGATGCTACAAAGATGTTCAAAATAAATTTATAATGAAAAATCTCAAATTTTTTAAGGGCACACCCTATATATTATTTATTTTTTCGGATAGATTTCACAAAACCCTCCAACTTTTTATTAGATATGTCATATACCTATTTCTAATATTTTTCGATTTATTTTGAATTTGTCAATTTTACCCTTGTTTTTTATACATACATTATAGTTGCCAAGACAAAACAAAAATAGTTTAATTTGTTGTAGTAAGTGACGTATAAAGGGGGGGGGAGTAGTAGTCATGGATTTTCCTAAAATGAATTAATTGATATGTTTATATACTGGGGGACAGGCAGCGGCATACGGCTTTTCGGAGCGAAGTAACCCTAATAGAAGTATTCCCATCTAAAAATCTTTTCAGTGCATAATGAACGGTTTGATGCTAGTG
>CM032451.1:82249174-82295373 GCA_019049505.1 Pachyrhynchus sulphureomaculatus | reverse complement strand
AGCGGCTTTATCAAAGGAACGCGCGGTACTTGTCAAAGAAAAGCCGCGTTTTTGATTCCCGCCGATTTTTCTAGAAACTTCGGGCGGCGTGTTTGACGGGAACATTCGAGACTTCGTTCGCGCCGATATAAATGTTGCGCCTGCAGGAGTCAGTCTGAGTTGTAACTTGAAGGCGATACATCGATACAAAGTTTATTAATAAATGAGGTCCAAAATGGAGTGCGGCGAAGTAAAACTTATCATTTTAATAACGATTGGGAGGAAGAATTTTTCTATTGGTATGGTAAAGGATAAGTGCATTGTGTTCATTTGCCGTTCGGAATGGGATGGTCCGTAGCGTGGAACTTAAGAGGCATCATAAAACGGTTCATAAAAACGATGAAAGGATTTTTCCGTCACAGAGTGAATAAGCAAACGAAAAATTACGTGATTTGATAACTTTTTTTGAAAAAAGAACAAACCATGTTTCTACAAGAACAGCCAAAGCAATCAAAAGCTAACGAGCGCGTCCTTTAAAATATCTCATATATTGGCGAAACACAAAGAAACTATTTGATGATGGTTTGCTGTGAAGGAAGAATTTATTGAAGCGGGTGAGATCTTATTTGAGTTTTTAAAAATAAAACAGAGATTATGTTCTGCTATAAGAGAACTTCCAGTTATCTCGTCCGACTGTCACAAAGGCGTGTTGAAGTCATGAGTCAGGACATGGCAGATAAACTAAAACATGCTATCATGGAATGTACATACTTTTCTTTACAGTTCGATCGACGAATCCACCGATATTGACAGACACTGCCCGGCTGTGTATTTTTATTCGAATGATATTCAATTACATGTCAGCTAAGGAAGAGTTTTTGACAATGATTCCTCTGAAAGGAAAGACCCGTGGCGAAAATACATATGACGTTTTTCTTCAATTTTGTAATAAACTACAAGCTACCAATATATAAACTAGTGTGCATTATGGATGGAGCACCAGCAATGACTGGAAACAAAAACGGTTTTGTGGCATTGTGTCGAGCTAATGATGATTTCCCTTCATTTTTATCCTTCCATTCCATTAATACATCAACAAGTTTTGTGTTCAAAAGTCTAAACATGGAGGAGATTATGGGCATTGCGATAAAAATTGCGAATTCTATCCGTGCACGTAGCTTGCAACGACGGCTCTTTAAATTGCAGTTGGAAGATAGTGAGTCAGCTGAACACACTGATTTATAGTTCTTCACACGGACGTCAGGTGGTTGAGTCGCGGAAAATTCCTAGAAAGGTTTCAAGAATTATTGCCCGAAATAACAGCTTTTCTGGACGAAAGAGGTGATGACCACTCAGATGCTGAAAAACGGAAAATGGCTGACTGATTTGGCATTTTTGACAGACATCACAATGCATTTAAACACCATTAATTTGAAGCTTCAAGGTAAAGGAAAAACTATTATTGACATGATTAGCGCAATAAACGCATTCAAAAGTAAATTGCAACTTATGATAGATCAACTGAAAAGAAAGGATCTGAAAAATTTTCCGTCTTTGAAGCAAGGATTCCTCAGTTGAATTATGATATTTATGAGGCAGAATTATCAAATATTTTGGGCCAATTCGAAAATACGTTTTTATGATTTCAGTAAATTGGCAAATATCGCATCATTTATGAGTTATCCTTTTTCGTGTAAAAACATTGAGGAATTAGCTACTGAAATAGCAAAGTCAGTTTAACATGGACTCATGTTCTGTTGAAAATGAGTTAGTGCAGATTATATCAGATATACATCTCAAATCCACAGCATCTGATACAAAATTCTGGTGTTTTATATCTGAAGATAAATATCCGAATCTAAGGCAAATCGCCCTTCAACTGACGGCAATGTTTGGGTCAACTTACTTGTGCGAGTCTGCATTTTCTGAAGTGAAGATAATTAAGTCAAAATATCGCAATCGACTAACTGACGAACATATGTAATCATGCTTGCGATTAGCACTCGGTAATTACGTACCATCTTATGAAAAGTATGCTGAGGACATGCAGTGCCACGCTTTAGTTAAGTTTAGACACTAGAACTCTTTGTTTTGTAAGAACCAATAAACTCGCAATTTTGAATAATTATAAGTTTTTCCATTGACATTTAGAGCAGACCTACCTTGAGTAAAAAAATGCATATTGTGCGAAAAACTAATATCTAAGCCATGATATACCCTACCTAGGCGACAATCCTGCATCACACTTACTTGCAGCCTCTCAGAGTCGATCGATCGTATTCTAACAATATTGAGGTAGATCGCCAACAGTTCAAGTTTGAGCACCCCTAATCTAGATATTCGCAACAACATCTGATAGACGATATGATAATGAGATAGAAACACGACGCAGCCATTAAGATCCTTAATAAAATAAAATTTGACGAAATATCTTTAATTTGCTTTTTTTAGTTTTTTTTATGAGCATAGTCGACGTGCTGTAGGGAAATTACTAAAACACTGGTCTTGAATCGCTGCAGATTATACTCGGTGAGAAACACAGTCCTAGGTAACTCAGTCCAAAAGGATGAGGTTCTCCATATAAATTTGTACGAGGAGTGACAGGCTGAACTTCATACGGATGTGAAATATTAGCGCAACGTATATTTCTAGCATTCACGGCTGTAAGAGGAATTACGCAGCTACATCCATCGAGCACTTTAAAAAAAAAAAAAAAAAAAAAAAAAAAAAAAAAAAAAAAAAAAAAAAAAAAAAAAAAAAAAAAAAAAAAAAAAAAAAAAAAAAAAAAATAAAAAAAAAAAAAAAAAAAAAAAAAAAAAAAAAAGAAAAAAAAAAAAAAAAAAAAAAAAAACTCTGAAAACACTTATAGAATAGACTCAGGTCAAGTTTACTGCGTAGAATAATACTTATGATTAAGTGATTAACTTAACTAGCCCTGCGATTGGATGAACATTTTCTGTTCAGAAAAAGCATCTTTAATAGCATACTACAATCCACCAAAGTTAAATTATATCAACTTTAAATCATATAACACGTAGGCTGAAAAGTTTTTGGTCTAGCTACTTAAAACACATATTTTTGCAAAATTTGAATTTATTCGTCAATATAATCTCGTTCAAGAACGATACAATCAGTCCAACGCTTTTCTAATATTTCTGTACCTTTCTTGTAGAAGGATTTGTCTTTGCCTTCAAAACAGGCCTCAATTTCGGCGATCATTTCTTCACTGGAGCCAAATCTCCTTCCCGCGAGCATTTTTTGAGGTCTGCGAATAGATAATAGTCGCTGGGGGGCAAATCTGGAGAATACAGTGGATGAGGTAGCAATTCGAACTTCATTTCATGCAATATTGCCATAGTAACCATTGCCTCGTGACACGGTGCATTGTCTTGATGAAAAAGCACTTTTTTCTTGTTCATTTGGGGCCGTCTCTTTGCGATTTCTGCTTTTAAATGCACCAATAACTTTAAATAATATTTGCTGTTGATGGTTTTTCTCTTTTCAGCATAGTCGAAGAAAGTTATTCCATGCGCATACCAAAATACAGAGGTCAAAACTTTCTCAGCCGACTATTGTGTCTTTGGTCGCTTTGGGCGGCTTTCACCGGCTGCTGTCCACTCCGCTGTCCATGTTTCATCCATTATTACATATCGCCCGCAAAAATCCTTTTTATTCCGCTTAAACAGGTCCAAACAGCGCTCAGAATCATCAACACGTTGTTGTTTTTGGTCCACTGTGAGCAAACGCCGTACCTATTTCAAATAGAGCTTTCTCATGCCCAAATGTTCATGCAAAATATGACCAACACGTTTCTTTTGATTAGCTTTAGGATGTCAGAGTAATTTTTTCAGAGGCAGAGTTCCCGTAACACTCTTTTTTTCCCATGTAACAACAATGTTTAATCAACACACGAAATTCGATTTTTTCCATTGATTTGAAAATATCAAAAGTAACGTCACGAAATTTTGACACGTATCGTTTGAAGGTTGGTACTTCTTAAAAATAATATCAATTTTTTGAAAAGGGCGACATCTATGTGTCAGACCAGGAACTTTTCAGCCTACATCTTAGGTAGCCCAAAAATATAAACCAGGTTTACCTTAACCTAAACCACCTTTTTTGGTTTTAGGATGGAATTACGATTTATTCTCAAATTGGTTTATTATTAGTCTGTTTGCATTACACTACATACGGATCATTCGTAGGCCAGGCGTATGAAGATGAGGTACCTAATAGTTATCTGTTTCATTGTAGTTTCGTAGAGTTCATCATGTTTAAGTCTTTAAACTAATCATTTTTTCTCAATGGTGACTGCAAATATCTGTTAAGTAATGAATTCTATTGTTCTAGAGTGCACAAGAGAACCCTATTTTATAGATAATGAATAGCTATGGCGCAAAAAACGCATCTCTCTTTCTGTTGTTTAGGGCCTTACACGGTTGTATATCAGGGATATGGCCCGGGAAAACAGTCAGTTTTCCGTTGTGTCATTCATCTAGTACGTTGGTTCCCAACCGGTGGGTCACAACCCACAAGGGAATCGCCTTGGCTTTTTTGGGGGGTCGCCGGTTACCAATTTTAAAAACCAAAATTAAATTTTAAAATTTAAGTGTAGGTGTCAACATGTTAATAATTTATTTATCAGTGGACGGCTGGCGCAAGCACCTTTCCTTACCTGCCTGGCGAAATCCGACTGGGGCATGCTAGCCGGGTAGTCCGTAGCGATCGCGACTCCATGTTTGAACACCTTTGCACCAAGGCTGAAGAATTGGAGACGGGAATTGTAGATTATCTAAGAGAGGAAATTAATAATCACATTCAAGCCCTTGAATCTGAAATACAACGTTATTTCCCGGAGTTCTCTCAACGAGAAGCTACATTAGTACGAAACTCACTTCATGTATCTTTGGATGTTATCTATTTTCTCGATGAAGTGCAGGATGAATTTTTGGAGCTGCGAAATGATTCCTAAGCGTGTAATGTATTTCAGAAAAAATCGTTATCTCAATTTTGATTTGCCATGCGTCATTCGTATCCTAAAGTTTTCATGCTTTCTTATCGAGAATTAGTGTTACTTTCTTCTACTCCTCTGCGAAAGTGGATTTTCAGCTCTTCTGCAGATCAAGACAAAAGCCAGGAATAAGCTGGATGTTCAAGATGACATGAGATTGGCCTTGACAAAAACTCAACCAAGAATTATAACACTTATTGTCATAATCATTAATACTTAATAATTAACATTTTATAAAAAATATCACTCTTAAGTCTTAAAATATATTTTTTCAAACCCTTTATGTTTGTTTTATTGATCCAATATGGCGGATGGGAAAGGGGGGTCTCCAACATTTTTAAAAAATCTAAAAAAGGTCATGATTAAAAAAGGTTGGAACCTTGATATAGTATGAATTTTTATTCTTATTTTTTCTAACGGATTTTTTTAGGTTTTGGATTGTCTCTCCCATAATTCTCGATGCCTTTTTCATACATTCAATAAGCAAAATTTTCTCACAATCCCAAAAATGATCGTCATCCACTTCCCACAGAAGAAATGAGTTTTCTTCATTTTTTCGACGTGATGACCTCTTAAATCAGTACTATGCATCGACTTCTGCTTTGTGGTAGAATTTCAATAGATCCCCAAGTCTCATATTCTGTAAAAAATTCGCGAAAAATACCCCACATCGTCCTCTAAAGCAGCGTTTCTCAACCTGTGGGGCGCGCCCCACTAGGAGGGGGGCGTGGTTACACTGCTGGGGGGGGGCGTGGTTACACTGCTGGGGGGGGGGCGTGGTTACACTACTGGGGGGGGCGCGAGCGTATCGAAAAGAAATTATTATTAAAAACATTTAATATCATTTATTGAAAGGAAAGCAAAACAAAAAATACATTCTGACATAATAAAAAATAAAATACACATTTACATTTATAAAATACACCTTAAATAGGATTGTATTAGTACTACACAATGTATTTACCTAAGAATTAACATATCAATACTAAATTAAAAACAAGTTTAATAATTATTAGTGACTCCCTTGGGCCTGTTTTGCAGAGCAAAGATTTTCGAAGAATGGTTTTATATTAGAAATAGACACTCTGAGTTCTTTTTTTCTATATTTAGTTGAGATCTATATTTTGTTTTCAAAACAGCCACTGCAGAAAAACCGGTTTCGCAAAGGTAGGATGTTGAAAATGGTTATAGTATACGAAATGCTCTTGTTTTCAGTGCAGAAAACTCAACATTCACCCACGCCCAGAAATTCAAAGAGTGATTTATTATTAAATTGTCTTTTGATTTCGCCACTTGACGTGAGGTCTATGAAGATTTCTTCTTCGGAAGTTGAGAGCCCTTAGAAAGTATTTTGAAATGGATCCCTAACCCACTTGTAACTTGCTACCAAGTTGTCGTCAGTAAGAAAATTCTTTGTCAACATGGCTAGATAGTTTTCAATGGTTGTTAAAACAACTTCCACATGTTGTTCTTCAGCCTTGTATGTTTTAACACATTCGCCCACATTTGCAAACATTTCTAGGTTTTTTGCTTTACATTTCTACTCCACAATTCCAATTTTCTACACAAAGCATTAATTTTATCACTTGTATCGAATATATGTGTATTTGTTCCTTCGAGTTCAAGATTTAAGGTATTTAGTTACTCGAGTATATCGACCAAGTAGCTCAGTTTCATCACAAATAAACTATCTCGAAACTTCTCCGCTTCAGGTCGGTTTTCCTCTTCTAGGAAAATGGCGATTTCATTACTTAATTCATAAACACGTTGCAAACATTTCCCACGCGATAACCATCTTGCCTCGCAATAAAATAGTAACGCTGAATGTTCGGCACCCATGTCTTTACAAAGTGCAGAAAAAATTTTAGATTTTAGGGGTCTCATTTTAATATAATTTACTACGGTTACAACTGTAGTGAGCACAATATTCAGAGCAGGACTCATTTGGAAGCCAGAGCTCTTTCTGGATCATACAATGTGTCCACACACACAGTGGAGATTTTTGTTTCAAGTGCTTGTACACTTTAAAATCTTCCAGACACTGAATGAGTACCATCGATACATATTCCGACGCAATTTTTCCACTCCATATTTGCGAGTGATGTTGCTTTGAGTTCTATTGGTTTGCAGAAAAACAGTTCTTCTACTGCTGATATACCATCACAAAATCGAACATATGCAATGAAATGAGCATCGTTATTGCTATCTGTTGCCTCGTCAAGCTGAATTGAAAACAATTTGTCACGCAACTTTCCCAAAAGCTGATGCTGTACATCTTCAGCTATATCACCAATTCGACGGGCAACAGTATCATTTGATATAGTTATGGATAGCAATTGTTTGGCAAAATTATCTCCAAACATAGTTTCTACAATCTCAATTGCTGCATGGCAAAACAAGCTCTTCAACAATGGTGTGAGGCTTTTTACATCTGGCTATTTTATATGAAACTTTGTAAAGAGGCAAGTAAAGCTTTTTCATTCACAGACAAAGTTCTTTTAAAAATGATTTCTGCTTTACATATGATTTTAATTTTAATTCGAAGAATTCTTGGGGTTTGTTATGGTACTCAATATGAAGCCTTTCCAAATGTTGTTTAAGTTTATTTGGTTTCATGCTGCCTGCTGCCAAGATTTTTGAGCAAAGAACACACAGGGGCTTTTCTTCTTCATTTACTTCAGTACTGGTAAACCCTAAATTTAAGTATTCTTGAGAATCACGCTCGTCTGTGCACTTGTTGATGCTTCACTATCGTTTAATGCTTGCTTTCGCCCACTTAAAAATTTATCCATGAATCTGTATAAATTTACTGCCGTGAAATACTTAATACCTTGAATTTCAATTAATACGTAAATTACAACATACACATTCAGGATAAATCCGATAGCAGTAGAAGGATCAACTCGACTGAGATGGGCTGTAATCGAACGAGGTGCATCATTTATACACTTTTGGGCAGACTTTCGGAATGTTTGAGACAACTCGGAACTTCTCGCGAAGCCGTTACCGATATGGTGGACGTGACAGAAAGCAATATAGAGGCATCGATTTAGTTTTGGCAACGCAGCAGATATGTGTTGCCAAATATGAATAAATTTACTTATACATACATAGTGTAGCTTTAGCATCAAAATACTGAAAATACATTATTATTGCATGCATTGTTATTTATGAGAGGGGGGGAAGGCGCGATGAAAATTATGTTTGAAAATTGGGTCGCAAATACTGAAAGGTTGAGAAACGCTGCTCTAAAGCGACTCAATTTTCTGAAAAAATATGTTTACTTATCTATTTAGAAAGCCATCGTGCAGTAACTTTTTTTTATATCACTTCGTGTATGATTTTGAAAATTCTAGTGTTTAGATACTCCAGCTTCTTTAGCAAACGTCGGGATTTTTATTCATCGACCGGATAACAGCGAATGCTAAACAAGCCTGGTTCTCTCACTCCTTGCTTCAATCGGTTTTTTTTAGATGTGGAGTCATCCTGAAATGGACCTCCGCTCCATCGAAACTCTTTAGACTAAAATTTTACTTAAGATAAGATGGACAGTCATTGCTGTACAGGGTGGTCCAAATTGGACACTTTTAAAGGTTTTATCTAAAGCAGATAGACGAAAATTGATGTCGGTGTCTGAGGTTTAATTTTTATGATAAATTTAATGGTGGAAACCACATATCGATATCTAGTACCGTTCCAGATATACAAGGTATTTTTTAGAAAATCTGCATTTTGAAAAAATGTAATTCTTTTCCTATTAAAAATTTTTGATTTCTGTAAAAACATTCTCAAAGCACTTTTTCATATGGATTTCAACAGTGTAAGTTAGATTAACCTTTACAACTAATATTTTAATAGTTATTAACGCAAAAATAGATTTTTTAAATGGAATACCTTATCCGAATAGAGCTTTAAATTACCATTCTAAAAATATAGCACACTTTATATTTTGCTTAAATCTACTTCAAAATATAAAGGTTTTCAGTTTTTACGCTAGTTTTTTAAATGCACATTTTGTGAAGTAGGCTTTAGACGGAGCGGCAATATCAATTGTTTACCGATAGCAGTCAAATCGTAAAAAAAAAAATTCCCAGAAGTAACTCTAACAGTCATAACTACAATGAAATTTACTAAAGTACTTTAAACTATGTAGAAAATAAAACAAAACACAACGATAAAACAATTTATTCCGAGTAGAGCAAACTAAAACAAAACAATTTTCTATAAGAGATGTTCGAAATATCGACCAGTTTTTCATTTACACATAGGCGGCACCTTTTCTGGACACTTCTTACCGAGTTCAATTAGTTCAAGAAGAGTGAGAGCTGCAAAACTTTGTATCACTGCGACTTCTAATTCTTGCTTGGTGTTTGTCGGCAATTTAAAAATTAGGTCTTTCAATCTTCCCCAGAGATAGAAGTCCATGGGTGTTAAATCCGGTGACCTTGCTGGCCAATGTTTCGGACCTTGGTTGGCTATCCAGTTATTGTCGAAATTGACCGATAAAAAATTACTGATAGCTGCAGCGTTATGAGGGGGTGCCCGTCGTGTTGAAAAAATATATTTCTAAGGTCCATTAACGGCAGTTCATCAACAAGAGGTTCTAATTGTTGCCTTAAAATTTCTAAATATCTCTGTGAGATGAGTATTTCTTCGTAAATAAATGGACCTATAACCCTGCCTCTAAAAAATTCCTTCCCACACATTAAATCCTTGATTTCTTGGCTCCACAACTAAATGAGGATTTTCTTGTGCCCTCGTATAAGAATTGTAACGATTAAACATACCTGCATTGCTTACATAAGCTTCGTCTGTCTAAATGCAATTTAATGAAAAATTCAGAACATGGTTACAATTCTCCAGAAACCATTGGCAAAAATCCATACGCCGTTGAAAATCTCTCAGGTGATGAACTTTTCTTGTCCTATATAGCCTGAATTTGTGCTTCTTCAAAGTACGACTTATGTTAGTTCTTGGTAGTCCAGTGGATTCTTTTAACTGTCGGTTGAAGTGTTGGGATTATTTCTGATAGTTCCTAAAACTACTATTTCTTCTAACTCCTTATCCCTGTTTGATACATAATTTTTGGGTCGTTTCTTTTCAAACGGGCCACTATTAACTAGGCTATGTCGCAATTGAGCGAATATATCCTTGAAGGGTTGACGCCTCTCTGGATACTGTTCGTGGTATAAATTACTTCACTACACTACTTACACTGTTGAAATCCACGTGAAAAAGTGCTTTGAGAATGTTTTTACAAAAATCAAAAATTTTTAATAGGAAAAGAATTACAAACATTTTTGCAAAATGCAGATTTTTGAAAAAATACACTGTATAATCTAAAACGGTACTAGATATCGATATGCGGTTTTCACCATTGAGTTTATCATAAAAATTTAGCCTCAGACACTGACATCAGTTTTCGTCTATCTTCTTTAAATAAAGTGTCCAATTTAGACCACCCTGTACATTTGGGATGTTCTGTCGAGAATAGCTTTGGGTATTTTCCTCTTTAGTCATAAGTTTTATTATTGCGTAACATACAAATTACTGTTACCTATTTTTTGTACATAATTTTGTCGCACTTAGCACAGCACCAGGCTATTGATAACTAAGAATTTAAAATATCTACATTATTAAATCTATTTTATTTTTAGTGGGAGAGGTGCTACTCTAGTCTTTGTGATCTTCCCTGGTATACATGGAACATTAATAACAGAAAACAATACCTAAAAATGCTTTTTACTATTTAACAAAAACACAAGATTAATTTTTTTTCGAGATAAAGCTCTTAATTATAAATGGTTTTTAGGAGTAAGTTTTATTTTTATTACTCATGTTAAAAAGAATAATTCACAAAAGAAATCTCTGAAATGTGTCGTTATTTAAATAAAACACCAATTTTTATTTCATTTCAATATATTATGTTATACATTTATTTCAAGGTTCTTGGAGATGTCTGAAACTTGTTTTATTTTTTCTTTAACAAAAATAGTTTCTAGGGAGAAATATTAGCCTCCAGTTGCAAACATATCCATCACATGGAAATTGATGACATATATCATTTATTTTACTGTATTAATTAATTAGACAATGTCACTTGCCCAGTGAAGACAAGCATTGTCAGTCCTCATTAAATAACATCAGTTTAGGTTAAGTCGGTTAGGCTCCAGGTGATAACAATTCCAAATAGTGCAGTAAAAAAAGGTCAAAATAATGATGAGATAGGCATAGTTTAGATATAGCAATATTATGATTTTATCCTCTCTGAGGTATCACCGGAAGTATTGTCCTGAGTTTCGGACCTCGAAAAACTTGTGCTTTTTGTTTATAAACAATTGAAGTTTTCAAAACGCGTTTTTTGAGCTTAAAATGTAAATAACTCTGGTTATATCAGTCAGACCGAGACAAACAAAAACTAAACTCTTTGTAATGAAATTTCTAACAAATCCCCGTTGATTTTAAATCGCTCAAATGTGTACATAACCTACAAAATTGAAAAACAGGCAAAAATCCGTTTTTTTTTTCATTTTATTGTACAGATCGACTAAGTGAAGCGATCGGCTCGAAAGTTTCAAAAAATATTCTTTTTGTTATAGCAAAAATATCCTGAAATTTTAGTACAAAAATATTGAACCCAGTGGATACAATTGAATTTGTTATTTAAAATTTGAATTGCCCACCATTTTATGCCATTTAGTCCAAAATGGATCTTTTTTTTTTTTAATTTAGGTCGACGTCAGCGTTTTTCAGCCCATTTTTTTAATGGCATCGGAACAATTAAAAAAAGTTTTATGGAGTCATTTTAACGGGTTTTTTACATTTGTTTATTAATCAAATAACAATTGACATTTTGAAACAAAAAATTGTTCACGAAAATGATTTTTTTTTTAAATAAAGGTCTCGCGATTCTTTACCAGATGTGATAAAATATTTTCAATTTTTTTTTTCAAAATGATCTACAAATCGCATTTGTTTTTATTTGATTAATAAACAAATATAAAAAAACGGTTAAAATGACTAAAATTTTTTTAATGGCATCGGAAAGCTGGCATCATCAATTTTGGCGGGGCAATTCAAATTTTAAATAACAAATTGAATTGTACCTAGTGGGTTCAATAACATCTCGATCTGACATATATAACCGGAGTTATTAGCATTTTAAGCTCACAAAATGCGTTTTATAAACAAAAGAGCACAAGTTTCTCGAGGTCCAAAACTCAGGACGATGCTCCTAGTGATACCCCAGAGAAAATAAAATCATAATAATGCTGTATCTAAACTGTGCAATTTCAAACGGGTGCAAATTACGGGTGTTAGTGCACTAAAAATGTTGATAATGAACATGTGTTGTTTGATATTATCCTACTTCCTTACCTGGAGTCGGAAAATAACTATATTTCTTAGAGGTAAAGAGTGAAAGGTGTAGGCGTTTATGCAGTTTCAATAGTATTTTAAGAATACTTCCTGGGTTTTATTTGAGGTAAATATCTAGACTTATATAGATCAGAAGTTAAAGGGGCGTTGAACACATCACTTTTAACGTTTCTAAAGTCCAGGAGTTTTCAGACTAGGTTATTTTTCAATCTCCTTAATTTTAATAGAAATAGAATATGGAAGAAAATATCAGGTATCAGTAACTATGCCTTAAGGGGTTATTTGCTTAACGTTTAGTAACTAATATAGTACATAACGTATCGATTATATCAAATGTGTAGTTGTAGATGATATTGAAATTGATATCTCATTTTGTTTGAGAGGAATCATGCTAAAATAACAACAGACCGAAAAGGCAGACTGGCGAGGATTTTCCTTTTCTAGGAACCCCAAAATGTCAAGAAAAGAAAAATTCTCGTAGGGCGATTTTTTTTATGAATTTCTCGCCTTTAGCAAAGGAAGTAAAACGATGAACTTAAAACATGTTTCCTTTTTTCCCTTCACTGTTTAATGACGAAAGCGGGCAAAAATCACCACCATTTAAACATATAAATATTTATATTTCTTCAAATATAAATTATATATATATATATATATATATATATAATATATATATATATATATTATATATATATATATATATATATATATATATATATATATATATATATATATATAATATATATATATATATATATATATATATATATATATATACATATTTTCTACAGCTGACGCTGTCTTCCTTCTCTCAGCCTTTGATTCCATCCGTTTCTATCTTCCCAGTCTCCATCTGTTAGACCCCTGTCCTCCATAGCCTCGTCCACATCGTCTCTCCACGATCGTCTGGGTCTTCCTCATTTTCTTCTCCCTATAGGGCTCCACTCCGTTATTTTCTTTATCCACCTATCTTCGCTCCGTCTTATGTGTCCATACCGTTTTAATCGTTTTTCTTCAATGGTGTTTATTGCGTTCTCTTTGATGTTCATTCTGCTTCTTATTTCTTTATTTGTTATTCTCTCCATACGTGTCACTCTACAACATCTTCTCCAATACTCCATCTCTACCGCGTTAATTTTAGATTTATTTCTTTTGTTGATCGTCCATGTTTCTGACCCGTATGTCATTATGCTTTGTATTATTGATTTGTATATGCGTGTTTTGTTTCTCTTTGTAATGTGCTTGTCCCACAGGATCGAATTTAATTGTCTTATGCATGTCAGCGTTTGTCCTAATCTAGCTTTAATCTCTTCTTCTGATGTTGCGTTTTTTGAAATGATGGTTCCTAAATATTTAAATCTATCGGTTCCTTTGATTATTGTTTCGTTATCGACTTCTAGATTCTCCACGTTTTCCTCCTTTGTTGTTAGATATTCCGTTTTATCAAAGTTTATTGCTAATCCTGCTTTAGTGTATTCTTTTTTACAGTTTTCTTACCATATAACTGAGGTCTTCCTCATCTTGCGCTATGATTACTTGGTCGTCTGCGAAAATTAGAGTATATAAGTAATCTTCTCGTATTGGGACTCCCATTCCACTACATTTTTGCTTCTATTTTTTTAATGTTTGTTCAAGGTATATTTTGACTAGTGTTGGAGATGTAGAGTATCCTTGTAATAGGCCTTTTGATGTTTGGAGTCTCTTCCCTATTTTATGTCCTATTTTTATGTTCACTGTGTTGTTTTCGTAGAGAGCTTATACTGCGTATATTAGTTCTTTATCAATGCCTATTTCTTTTATGGCGTTCCATAATCTTTGTCCTGGTACTGAGTCTTTCTTATGTCTATGAAGGCTAGATGACCTTCTCTATTCTTTGCTAGTTTTTTTTTCCATTGTTTGTTTTATAGTGTATATGTGGTCTATACATGAATTTCCGGCCGTAAAGCCTGCTTGGTCCTCTCCAATTTTTCCTTTTATATTTTCGTCCATGATATTTTTAATAATTTTTCCATACAAATGTCCCATACTCGATATTATGCTTAGGCCTCTATAGTTTGTGCATTTTCTACGTTCTCCCTTTTTTAAATATAGATACTATATAAGCTTTTGACCATTCCTCTGGTATTTTTTTTCTCCATTTATCGCTCTGTGGGACATGTGTCTCAGAATTCGATGTAATTTATTAGACCCGTACTTAATGATCTCATTTACCACACTCCCAGGCCCTGCAGATTTATTATTTTTGAGTGTTTTTATTGTCTTCTTTCTTCATAGCTTAGTTCTATCTCTTTTATTTCCTTATTCTGTTCTTCTTCAGGGTTCTCTTCTTGGAATTCTTGTCTGTCTTGTGTTAGCAGCTTCTTATAATATTCTTCCCACTCGCTTTCTGGGATGTACTCTATATACGTCTTCTCTCTATTGTTGGTCCTTAATGCTTTAATTATTCTCTATGGCCCTGTGCTTCTAGTTCCTCCTATATACTGTTCTACATGTTTGCACGATTTTTTCCCATCTCTCGTTCTTTTCTTTGTTTATCATCCTCCTCGTTTCTGCATTTTTCTCTTTATATTTCTGTAGATCTTCTTCTGATTTTGTATTCAGCCATTTTTCGTACAGTCTTTTTTTCTCCTTTATAGATTCTTTGGTTTTTTCACAGATTCTAATTTTATGTTTCTTATTCTCGTTGTCTTCTTTACCTAATGCTTCTAGGGCCGCCTGTTTGATGCAATTTTTTATGTGGTCATACATCTGTTGGAGGTTGTCGTAGTTAAATTCATTTAATTTTTGACCTAATCGTCGTCTATTGTTGTCTCTTATCGCTTCGTCTTGCAGTAAGTGTATTTTGTAGTTTATTTCTTTTTCTGCTTTTTCTGTTATCTCGTTAGTATTTCTGTTTTCTTTATCTATTGTTCCTTTTTGCTTTATTGTCTTGTACCACGGTACTTTTATATTTGCTATTAATAGTCTATGGTCTGTTCCACATTCTGCCCCTCTCTTTACTCTTACGCCTTTTATTTTGATAGTGGTATCGTTTTTAATTATAATGTAGTCTATTATTTATTTTAAGTTTCGTGTTTCTTGCATCCAAGTATATTTGTGGATGTATTTGTGTTTGTAGAATACGTTTGTTATTTTGAGGCCGTTTAGTTCACACAGCTCTATTAGTCTCTTTCCGTTGTCGTTAGTAATGTCTTCTCCGAATGGTCCTACGGTATTATCCTTTGTTTTCCTTCCTGTTCTCCCATTCAGATCTCCCATTATTATTAATTCTTGGTTTTTTTTTTATTTTTTGTGTTTCTATTTCTAGTGTTTCCATGAAATTATCTTTTTCTCTTATAGTGCTGTCTTCTGTTGGGCCGTATACTCCTAATATTACCATGTCTTTTCCTAGCATTGTTATATTTTAGTTTTATGATTCTTTCATTCATGGGTTCCCAAGATGTTATTTTTTTTTTCCACTTCTTTTTACTAATATTCCAAGTCCGGCCTTTGCTCTTTCTTCCTTCTTTACTCCACTCCAACAATGCATCACTTCATCTATTTCTTCTATTCCACTTCCCTTTTTCTTCGTCTCGCTTATTACTAAAATGTATATGTTCATCTTCTTAAAAACTTGTATGACTTCGATGTTCTTTGTCCTCCATCCCCGTATATTCCAGGTGCTGAGAGCAGCTATTCTGTTTCGGGATTTCTTCGTTTGGCTGAGTTTTAAGCTTGGGTTAACTATTCGCTTTGAAATAGAATTGCCCCCCCCCCCCCTGTATCCGACGGGACTCCCTTCTTCGAAAGTGTGAATTGCCACCCGGAGATTTTTGCTTATCTCGTGATTTTTCATCCTACTTTTCAAAAACAACTAGCATTTCCCAGTTTAGCTTTTACGTGTGTTAGGGTGATAACTCCTAACGCCACAACCCTCCTCCTTTATCCGGGCTTGGGACCGGCAACAGTGTTGATGAACTACTCAATCCATCCATCAACACTGCAGGCGGAGCCATATAAATTAGGAAACTCAATTGGTTATGCATTTTCAGAACGAACGTAGACTAACACTACTTCAAAGAATTTTTTTTCTTGGATACTCAAGTGACTTTAATAACAACACCAAAGTGTTATTTTTGACATATATCGCATGTGTCTAGTTTAGTGAACCAGATATGACATGCATATAAGTTTAGTTTAAAAATAAAGAAGTTTTTATTCACATATCATATCTGGCTAATAAAGAATTATACAATATGCTGAGATATCTACAGCTAAAGCTTAATCAGATGTGTTAAAATACTGTATATATTATTTATATTATACGCGTCAATGGGGCCACCCCCAAATTCAAAAATAGAATTAACGTAAAAAAAAATTAAAGGGTGTCAATTTCTTCGTTGAAACGAAAGCTTTCAAATGCAACGTGGCTCTCTTGAAAAAAATATGATGGCGGCTAGAAACGAAAATATCAGGATCGAATACAATAAAACTTAATGTATCATACCTTACACCACAAAAAGGAAAATTCACGTAATAAAACTTTAGGCGTCATAACTTACAAAGCAGAAAGAGAGTTTAACCTAACTTAACCTAATGCAGCAGATTCTAACCCAACTTAAGACAGTTTAACCTAAATTAAGTCAGCTTAGCTTAAGACATGTTAATCGAAAAAACCATAAAGCTTCATAACTTAGACGTTGGGAAGGAAAGTTGCGACAATTCAATATTAGATAAATAAAAGAAGATTACTGAATATGCACACACAGAAATACATGTGGCACACATGAGATAACGCTTATAGAAATCATTCTGAATAAAGCTAAAAGAGTGTTCAAAAATAAACCACACATATTTTCATACACATTATGCACACCCAGTATCGAATTGCTGCCTAACAAAATTATAAAATATGTGCTATGATGCCTTAGGTTGTGTTACGTTAAGCTGCCTTTCTATTATGTGAGCTAAGATACTTTAGGTAATGCTAGGTTAGGCTGCCTTTCTGTTGTGTAAGCTATAAGCCGTAGGTTATGTTAGGTTAAACTGCCTCAGATTAGATGAGGTTAAGTTGCATTAGATAAGGTTAGGTGAAGCTGCTCTTCTGTTGTGTAAGCTATGATGCCTTAGGATATGTTAGCTTAACTTGCCTTTTCGACCTCTAAGCTATGAAGCTTTATGTTTTTCTTTCGATTAACATGCCTAAGTTAGATTAAACTGACTTAGGTTAATTTAGGTTAAACTGCCTTAAGTTAGGTTAGAATCTACTGCATTAGGTTAAGTTAGGTTAAGCTCTCTTTTTTGCTTTATAAGTTATGACGCCTAAAGTTATATTACGTTAATTTTGCTTTCTATCGAGTAAGGTATGATGCTTTCTGTTCTGTTAGTGTAAGTTGACTTTCTTTGGAGTATGTTAGGCTTAGTTAGGTTACGATAGGTTGTTAATTTATATTATATAATGACCCAGAGTGCTCCGGTAAGAAAAAGTGCTATCTCACTGCGAAATCTCTATAATTGCTCATTTTTCGTGTAATTATAGGTTTTTTTTGCGCCATATTGAATCCATCATGTTGATATTACATAAAAATTCTCTTGGTTTCACTAATTATTACATCAATATTACATTTTGTCTCAGTTTTGAATTTCGGGTCACTTAATTCCGCTTAGGAATTATCATTTGTTTGTATTTTACCCTGATTTTTTTTGTTTCTAGCCGCTATATTGAGTCACTATCTTGTTTTTTTTCAAAACGGCCACGTTGTATTTGAAGCTTACGTTTGGACGAAGAAATTGACACCCTTGAATTTTTTTTTCGTTAATTCTATTTTTGGATATATATATATATATATAATATATATATATATATATATATATATATATATATATATATACATATATTATATATATATATATATATATATATATATATATATATATATATATATATATATATATATACATATATATACATATATACATACATATACATATATACATACATATATATACATATATACATATATATATATATATATATATATATATATATATATATATATATATATATATATATATATATATATATATATATATATACAGTCCCTGGCCAAATTATTAGACGCACTGCAAGATTTCATGTAAAATATTAATTACCGAGTGATATTGTACCGTTTTTATTATTTTAAATTGATTTGTTTTTTATTTTTTATATTATCCAATCAATTACCTATTTATTTGACATAAATAAAACAGCATTAATTTAGAGAAAAGCATAAGTTTATTAAGTTTTAAAGAAAAGTGAAATTAATGTTAGTAAAAGTCAATATTTAGTTGAGCCACCTTTAGCCGCTATCAAAGCTTTAATTCTGCGCGGCATGCTATCAATGAAAGATTGTACTGTCTCCTGCATTTGAGGATGATGATTCCACACATGAATAATCTTTTCTAAGAGCTGGGTTTTGTTGGTAATCACATCTTTAGCCACTTCTCTTTTCATCAGCTCCCACACATTTTCAATGGGCTATTACCCGGCCAATCCAACAGAGGGATATTTTTTTTCTGCCAAAAAAGCTTTAACAGACCGAGCAGTGTGGCAGGGAGCTCCATCTTGCATGAAAGTGAATGGTTCCCCATTTGGAAACCATTCTCTGAGCTGCGGAATCAACCGATTTTGTAATACTTCTTTGTACTGATCTTGCCTCATTATTCCTTTGACGACGTACAGACGTCCAGTGCCCTGGCGGGCGACAGGCCTTAAAATCTAATTCTTTCAATTTTCTTCGAACAGTGCGCTCAGAAGCATTTACGCTAGCATCCTGGAGTTGTGATTTTATTATCTTTGTGGTAGCAAATCTGTTTTCTACACAAATTTTCTTCAAACATCTCTCTGACCGTGGAGTGAAAATTGGTTTTCTACCGCATCTTTTCTTTCTTTTCGGGCTTAATTCCTTCCCTGACTCAATTTTCTTTTTTATGCGTCGTACACTAGCTTCAGAAACCTCCAATCTTCGTGATATTTCTCGGTTTGTAAATGTTTTCGCAATCACAAGGGCCTTCACTTCAGCTTTTTTACGTGGTGAAAGATCGCCTTTTCTACCCATAATGAAAATAGTCCAATTACTTTTTTAAAACACTGCATACAAAATAAACTAATAACTGAGTAGCATAAAACTGTTAAACAAACAATCACAGTCCATAAAGCCACAGAAACACGTCCGTACCTGACTCGATTCCGATCGCGACTGATACAGGTTTGTACTTATTTACGTTCATGTATCACTTTGTCAACACAGTGTTGCCATATGTTAAAAATAAATACAAATATGTAGTCTACAACAATTCTTTTAAATAAAAATCAATAATATTGTAGTTTAAATATACCATTATTGCATAAAAACTCTTAAGAAACATAAAATTACTAAAAAAAATACAGTGCGTCTAATAATTTGGCCAGGGACTTTATATATTAGTCGTGTCCGCGGCTCCGCTCGCGTGGACTTGATTCACCTTTATCGTCACTGCTTATTCGTTATGTTTATATTATTATATAGCTCGAGGGGCCTTACAGGCCCATAGCTTGGTTGCATACTTGTCTCAACTTCTTTTTATCTCCTGTTAGCTTTTCCCAGAAAGGGATTCCCATCAACTCCAGATCTTGCTTTACTGCCTGAATCCATGTGGATCGAGGTCTACCCTTGCCTCTTCTTCCAACCACTCCTCGTATTAGGGCTTGCTTTGCCTGTCTTTCTTCCTTCATTCTTGCCACTTGTCCCAACCATCTTAATCGCTGGCTTCTTATGATTTGGCTTATAAGGGGTTTCGTATATAGGCATTTTAATTCGTAGTTTATTCTTCTTCTCCACAGTCCCTCTTCTTTCCTTCCTTAATAGATTCTTCTCAAAGCTTTCCTTTCCCATACCTCTGACGTCTCCCTTTCTCTTGCATTCAGTTTCCAGGTTTCTTCTATCCTACTTATGGCTTTTTTGAGGTTCTCTTTTGCTCTTACAATCACTGCTACATCATCCGCATAGGCCAAGCATTGGCAGGTTTGCTGGTATATCGGTCCATTTGTTTTTATTTCTGACTCCCGGATTATCTTCTCTAGTACTAAATTAAATAGACATGTCGACACGGGATCCCCCTGTCTGAATCCTCTCTTCACCTTAAACTTGTCTGATACTTTGCCCTCAACCAACACTCTATTTTCTGTGTCATTCAGGGTCATTCTCATCATGCGAATCAATTTACTTGGAATTTTTAGTTCTTCCATTAACTTGTAGAGGTTCTTCTCTATTTACAGAGTCATATGCTTCTCTGAAATCCACAAAGACCAAGTGTACTGCCAAATTTTGTTCTAAGGTATTGTCTTGGATTTGCTTAATCGAAAATATCTGGTTTGTAACCAAACTATTTTTCCTCAATCCACACTGGTGCTCTCCCAGAATAGACTCGGCTTTCTCTTCTAGTCTGTTTTTCATAGTCACCACTACTATCTTGTACACGATATCCAGTAAGGCTATTCGTATATAATTAGCACATATAATTTTTTCTATATTGTATATTGGACAAATGAGCGACTCTCTCCAGCTCACTGGCATCTTTTCTGTTTCCCATATTTCTTGCACCAACTAGCATATTTCATTTTCCAGATCTACTCCTCCAACTTTTATCATTTCTACTGTTATACAATTTCCGCCTTATTTTTTTTTGGGTTCTGAGTATTTCTCTTATTTTTTCTTGGCAGGGTTTGTTTGTCCCCTCCTGCCCTTCAGTTAATTTTGCTTCCTATTTCTCATTCAACTCCTCATTTTTATCTCCATTTAATGTTTATTTAAAGTATTCCGCCCATTTATTCAGTCTTTCTGCGAAGCTTACTGCTAAACTTCCATCTTTTTTCCTACATATTAGCATTTTGTCTCTGTTTTATTCCCTTTGTATTTTATAAAAAGAAAAATATGTAAATCGGATAAGTGGTTCTTGAGTGCTAAACGCACTAATGGCCAGAGAGACAGACAGAGAGACGTTACGTTTTATATATATTATATAGGTTATTATTTTTATTATATAACCTGGCCAGAAATCATATGTATGAATTAACAAAAAACACGTAAAGTGGTTCTCGAGTGATAAGCGCACTAACAGAGAGACGTTGTATTTTATATATATTATATAGATTATTATTTTTATTATATAACCTGGCCATGCATGACAGAGAGACGTTGCATTTTATATATATTATAGAAGATTATAGATAACCTGGCCAGAGAACAAATGTATTAATTAAAAAAAAACACGTAAATCGGATAAGTGGTTCTCGAGAGATAAGCGCGCTAACGGACAGACAGACAGACAGAGAGACCTTACATTTTATATATATTACAGAGATTCTTTGCTACATGATATTGTTCCATATTTAATGGTTTAGGCAGTGTTTGCAAGAGAACGACCTAGCGGCAAACTTTTTTCCGACTTGATTCACTATTATCGTCACTGCTTATTCCTTATGTTATTTAACGTAATAAAATATAGCCTATAACCTGGCCAGAGAACATATGTATGTTTTTAAAAAAAAGTACGTAAATCGGATAAGTAATTGTCCAGTGATAAGCGCACTAACGGACAGACAGACAGAGAGAGAGACGTTGCATTTTATATATATTATAGATTTCCTCTGCTACATAATATTGTTCCATAATTAATTGTTTAGGCTGAGTATTGCAAGAGAACGCGCTAGCGGTAAATTTTTTTCCACCTTCATTCACTATTGTCGTCACTGCTCATTCCTTATGCTACCTATCGTAATAAAATATAGCCTATAACCTGGCCAGAGAACATATGTATGTTTTTTTAAAAAAAAAGTACGTAAATCGGATAAGTGGTTTTCTAGTGATAAGCACACTAACGGACAGATAGACAGACAGACAAACAGACAGAGATACGATGCATTTTATATATATTATAGATGTAATAAAATATATACCTATAACCTGGTCAGAGAACATAAATCGGATAAGTTGTTCTCGAGGTATAAGCGCACTAACGGACAGACAGAGAGACGTTGCATTTTATACATATATATATATATATATATATATATATATATATATATATATATATATATATATATATATTATAGGTATAGATTATTATTATTATATAACCTCCCCAAAGAATATATGTATGAATTTAAAAAAAAAAGACACGTAAATCGGATAAGTGGTTCTCGCGTGATAAACGCACTAATGGACAGACAGACAGACAGAGAGACATTGCATTTTATATATATTATAGATTATAGATATACTCTGCTACATAATATTGTTCCATATTTAATGGTTTAGGCTGTGTATTGCAAGGGAACGCGCTAGTGGCAAACTTTTTTCCAACTTCATTCACTATTATCGTCACTCTCATTCCTTATGCTACCTATCGTAATAAAATATAGCGTATAACCTGGCCAGAGAACATATGTACGAGTATGTTTAAAAAAAGTACGTAAATCGGATAAGTGATTCTCTAGTGATAAGCGCACTAACGGACGGACAGACAGACAGAGGGACGTTGCATTATATATATATATATATATATATATATATATATATATATATATATATATATATATATATATATATATATATATATAATATATTATAGATTATAGATATAGATTATGGACATAGATTATAGATATAGATTATAGATGTATATATATATATATATATATATATATATATATATATATATATATATATATATATATATATATATATATATATATATATATATATATATATATATATATATATATATATATATATATATATTTAATTTTTACTTTTTTTCCAAGCCGAGATTCAAACTCGAGTCTTCGGCGTAGAAGTCAGGATACCTTAACCACTAGGCTATGGTCGCCCCTAGAGCTCTCTAATCAATTCTTATTTTTCAGGTTTGGAAAGTTTTTCTATACTGCGGCAAATACATTCTACCATCTTAAAAAATAACTGTTTAAAATTATCATTTACAACAACTTAAAAAAATAAATAAATTGTTAAAATTATAGGTTAATATTAGGTAATGTTACTTGTATTTCTGAACGATATACATACATATAATAAAAAGAGAAAAAATGAAAATTGTCTTAATTTAATTACTTTCCCTCTTAAACTGTACTGTGTACGAATCAAACTATTCCACCTAATTCACATGGAAAAAAGATTATTAAAGCTGGCGTCACTGCCGTGTGCTAAAGGAATGAGCGGCATCCGCCGTCAAACACTAAGACTGTGGTGGTAGTAACGTTAATAATGAGCGCTCTCATTCCATCTTCCGCCAAGTGCAAGGTGCGTTTTGCTAGAAGGTATCTGAACACGAAAGGTGAGACTACACCTGCAGATGAAACTTTTATTTTCCACCCCAATAATTAAGAAATTTTGATATTCGTAAAACCGTAACTGTCGTACAGACAAATCGAATATTTTTACCAGCTAACTTGCAATGTGAGATTTTTAGTATTCCGTACAGAACACTTATAAGATCACTTCGGGTCTGTCTGTCCGTCTGTCACACCCAATTTTCTCCGAAACTATTTGACATAGAAAGTTGAAATTTGGCACTAATATATTAATTGTTGGACTCATCAGAGCTGTGTAGTTTTGAAAGTTAAATTTTGACTTAAGGGGTTAGTTTTGGAGGAAGTGAAAAAAAAAAATTACCAGGTCATCGAATGGGATGTCAAATGAAAGCTTGTAAAAACAGTTCTAAAATATATGTAATATAATACTTGCGCACACTTTTCTTTGTATTATTTTAAAAAAAAATGCGAAAAAACGTTGCCCCCTCCTTTATCTCGAAAAGTACCAAGCCAAAAATTCCGGAACATTCTCCACAGGATGTAGATTGAACGAAAATTATCACGAGTGCATGACCTTTAATAATTTATCAGGTATACATAAAAAAAAAACAGAAATTTCAAAATCATCAGTTTTCAGTAAAAATCGGAAAAAAAATTTGTTGAAAATTCTTTTGGGTGTGTTTTGTAAAGTCGTTGATCATTTTATACCTCCATAACAAAAAGTTTTATTTTAAAAGCAATCAATGTACGGCAGCGTTTCTCAACCTTTCAGTATTTGCGACCCAATTTTCAAACAAAATTTTCATCGCGCCTCCTCCTCCCTCTCACGCGATAACAATGTATGCAATAATAATGTGTTTTCACCATTTTGATGATAAAGCTACACTAAGACCTTAATTACAAATCTTAAAAACTACCAAGAATAAGTAAATTTATTCACATTTGGCAACACTCTCTATTGCTCTCTGTCACGTCAACCATATCGGTAGCGGCTTCGCGAGAAGTTCCGAACATTCGGAAAGTCTGCCCAAAAGTGTATAAATGCTGCACCTCGTTCAATTATAACCCGTCTCAGTCGAGTTGATCCATCTACTGCTATCGGATTTATCATGAATGTGTATGTTGTAATTTACGTTTTAATTGAAATTCAAGGTATTAAGTATCCACGGCAGTAAATTTATACAGAATCATGGATAAATTTTTAAGTGGGCATAAGCGAGCATTAGACGATAGTGAAGCATCAACAAGTGCACAGACGAGCGTGGTTCCGAAAATAAAATCAAGAAAATATTCTCAAGAATATTTAAATTTAGGGTTTACCAGTAGAGAAGTAAATGAAGAAAAAAGGCCCCTCTGTGTTATTTGCTCAAAAATTTTGGCAGCAGATAGTATGAAACCAAATAGATTTAAACGACATTTGGAAACGCTTCAGTGTGAGTACCTTAATAAACCCCGAGAATTCTTCGAATTAAAATTAAAATCATATGTAAAGCAGAAATCATTTTTTAAAAAAACTTCGACTGTGTGTGAAAAAGCTTTACTTGCCTCTTACAAAGTTTCATATAAAATAGCTAAATGTAAAAAGCCTCACACCATTGGTGAAGAGCTTGTTTTGCCAGCAATTGAGATTGCAGAAATTGAGATTGTAGAAACTATGTTTGGAGATAATTTTGCCAAAAAATTGCCATTCATACCTATATCAAATGATACTGTTGCCCGTCGAATTGGTGATATAGCTGAAGATGTACAGCATCAGCTATTGGGAAAGTTGTGTGACAAATTATTTTCAATTCAGCTTGATGTGGCAACAGATAGCAATAAAGATGCTTATTTAATTGCCTATGTTCGATTTTGTGATGGTATGTCAGCAGTAGAAGAACTATTTTTCTGCGAACCAATAGAACTCCAAGCAACATCACTCTCATTATTTGCTATCTTAAATGATTTTATAAACGAGGCAAATATTTAATGAAAAAATTGCGTCGGAATATGTACCGATGGTGCTCATTCAATGTCTTTTTTTTTTATGGGTCTAGCACACGTGCTGCAGGGAAGTCCCTAAAGCGCTCCAGGAGCGGCACGAGTGCGGAAAAAGCGATTCACGTTGTTCTTGAATCGCTGTAAATTGTACTCGGTGGGAAACACAGCGCTGGGCAAATTATTCCAAAGGGATGACGTTCTCCATATAAAAGATTGCTTGAAAAGCGTTGTACGCGGAGTAACAAGCTGAACCTCATACGGATGCGAAGCTCCAGCACGACGTGTATTTCTAACATGCACCGCTTTGGGAGGAATTAAGCGGGCTACATCCTTCGAACACTTTTCATGAAAATACTTGTAGAACAGACTCAAGTCGCCAACCGTTCTTCGATGTTCCAGCGAATCAAGGCCGCCGGTCAATTCCGGGTCCCCAATCAGACGGACCGCTCTTCTCTGAACAGAATCCAACAAATGCAGTGTATGTTTGGGAGCGGAGCCCCAAACGTGGGAGCAGTATTCCATAGTTGATCGTTGATCTGGAAGATTTCAAAGTGTACAAGCACTTGTGAAACAAAAATCTCCACTGTGTGTGTGTGGACACATTGTATGATCCACAGAAGAGCTCTGGCTTCCAAAGAAATGAGTCCTGCTCTGAATATTGTGCTCACTACAGTTGTAACCGTAGTAAATTATATTAAAATAAGATCTTTATAATCTAGATTTTTTCTGCACGTTGTAAAGACATGGGTGCCGAACTTTCAGCGTTACTATTTTATTGCGAGGCAAGATGGTTATCACCTGGGAAATGTTTGCAACGTGTTTATGAATTAAGAAATGAAATCGCCATTTTTCTAGAAAAGGAAAACCGACCGGAAGCCGAGAAATTTCGAGATAGTTTGACATTTGTGATGAAATTGAGCTGCTTGGTCGATATATTCGAGAAACTAAATACCTTAAATCTTCAACTCCAAGGAACAAATACATATATATTCGATACAAGTGATAAAATTAATGCTTTCTGTAGAAAATCGGAATTGTGGAACAAAAATGTAAAGCAAAAGAACCTAGAAATGTTTGCAAATGTGGGTGAATGTGTTAAAACGTACAAGGCTGGAGAACAACATGTGAAAGTTGTTTTACTAACCATTAAAAATCATCTAGCCATATTGACAAAAAATTTTAAAAAGTTTTTTCTTACTGACGACAACTTGGTAGCAAGTTACAAGTGGGTTAGGAATCGATTTCAAAATACTCCCGAGAGGCTCTCAACTTCCGAAGAAGAAATCTTCATAGACTTCACGGCAAGTAGCGAAATCAAAAGACAATATAATAACAAATCACTTTTTAAATTTTGGGCAGGGGTGAATGATGAGTTTTCTGCACTGAAAACACGAGCATTTCGTATAGTATTACCATTTTCAACATCCTACCTTTGCGAAACCGGATTTTCTGCGGTGGCTGCTTTGAAAACAAAATATAGATCTCTACTAAATATAGAAAAAGAACTCAGAGTGTCTATTTTTAATATTAAATCATCCTTAAAAAATCTTGAAAAAAATGAGTCGCAGGCACAATTCCAGTAGCGTCACATAAAATAACCTGTTTAAATGAGTAAATGTTACGTTTTCTTAAAATAACATACGTTACTCTATTAAAGTAACTTTAACAGGACATAAGTTTTTTTAGTGTTCCGTACGGAACACTTATAAGATCACTTCGGTGTCTGTCTGTCTGTCTGTCTGTCTGTCACACCCGATTTTCTCCGAAACTATTTGACATAGAAAGGTGAAATTTGGTAATAATATAGGAAATGATGTCCTCATCAGAGCTATGTAGTTTTGAGACTTAAATTTTGACTTAAGGGTTTAGTTTTGGGGGGTGAAGTTGGAAGTGAAAAAAAAATTTTTTTACTAGGTCATCGAGTGTGGTGTCAAATGAAAGCTTGTGAAAATACGAGTAAAATATATATATATATATATATATATATATATATATATAATATTATACTTGCGCGCACTTTTCTTTGTATTATTTTTAAAAAATTCGCGAAAAATCGCTGTCCCGGGCCTTATCTCGAAAAGTACTTATCAAAAAATTTCGAAAAAATTCTGGAATATTCTCCACGGGGTGTAGATTGAACGAAAATTATCACGAGTGCATTACCTTTAATAATTTATATGGTATATAAAAAAAACAAAAATTTCAAGGTCTTCAGATTTCAGTAAAGATTGGAAACAAACTTTGTTGAAAACTCATTTGGGGTGTGTTTTGTGAAGTCACTGATCATTTTATACCACCGTAACATAAATTTTGACTTAAGGGGTTCGTTTCGAGGGGTGAAATCGGAAGTGAAAAAAAATTTTTTTTACTAGGTCATCGAGTGTGATGTCAAATGAAAGCTCGTGAAAACACGAGCAAAAAATATATATATAATGTAATACTTGCGCACACTTTTCTTCGTATTACTTTTAAAAAATCGCTGTCCCATACCTTATCTCAAAAGTACTGATCAAAAAATTTTGAAAAAATTCTGGAATATTCTCCACGGGGTATAGATTGAACGAAAATTATCACGAGTGCATTACCTTTAATAATTTATTTTGGTATATAAAAAAAAAATTTCAAGGTCACCAGTTTTCAGTAAAGATTGGAAACAAACTTTGTTGAAAACTCATTTGGGGTGTGTTTTGTGAAGTCACTGATCATTTTATACCACCCTAACAAAAATTTAAATTTTAAAAACAATCAACGTACCGAACACTAATTGTGCAAGTTCAACTTGCACTTGACCGGTTTTTTTTAATTTAATACGTAAAAACGTATCTTGGTTCTACTTATCCTTTACTTGCAAGAATGCTTTGACTTCGAATAAAAATAACTATTCTTTCCTCATATATTTTAATTAATATACAAAAGCTTACTGCTTCAAATTTAAACGTTTTTTTTATGGGTCTAGCACACGTGCTACGGGAAGTCTCTAAAGCGCTTCAGGAGCGGCTTGTGTGCGCAAAAAGCGATTCAGGTTATTCTTGAATCGCTGTAAATTGTACTCGATGGGAAACACAGCCCTGGGCAAATTATTCCAAAGGGATGATGTTCTACATATGAAAGACTGCTTGAAAATCGACGCAGAGTAACAAGCTGAACCTTATACGGATGTGAAGTATTACCGCGACGTGTATTTCTAGCAAGCACTGCTCTGGGAGGAATTAAGCGGGCTACATCCTTCGAACACTTCCCATGAAAATACTTGTAGAACAGACTCAAGTCGCTAACCGTTCTTCGATGTTCCAGCGAATCAAGGCCGCCGGTCAGTTCCGGGTCTCCAATCAGACGAACAGCTCTTCTCTGAACAGAATCTAACAAATGCAGTGCGTGTTTGGGAGCGGGGGCCCCAAACATGGGAGCAGTATTCCATAGTTGGTCGAATGTGAGCTTTGTAAAGAATTAACAATTGGTGTGGAGTGTAAAGCTTTCTGGTTCGAAATAATATTCCAAACTTTTGAGAAGCTCTCCTTGCTATGCCTGCAACATGTTCATGCCAGGAGATATTTGCTCCCAAATTAACGCCCAACAAATTGAGTGACGATACTAGAGGAATGAAGTGCTCCGACATAACTATGTTGGATTCAGCAACTGCCGCTTGAGTTTTTGTAGCGTTAAATTCCACTTGGTTACTGTAACCCTAAGATAGAATTTCTTCCAGGTCTTTGTTAAGTTGAACGACCTCCTGCTGTCGGATATTCCTGAGTAGACTATGTCCGAGCGTTCAAAGCGAATGAAGAGATAAGCGTAATGTCATCTGCAAAGCTGTAGATTGAATTCCCGGTCTTTTCCAGCAGATCGTTAATGTAAATATACGTAGTAATATAATTACAGTATCCTGTAAATTTTTAATTTAATACAATAATTAAAGAACACATAATCATACACCATTAACATATATTTAAATTCTGTTAGAGAAGCAGTAAACGAACACCAACGCATACCGTTTGTTGGACATCAAACTTCCAATTAGGATATGATTCTGGACAACTAATTTAAATCAATGGCTATCCAGATTAATATTGCCGGAGGTGATGAATATTATTTTCACTTGCATTTAATTGACGAGTAGAGCCTGTACTATTATGAAGACTGCTAAAGTGTTTTTTATTGTTTTGGTATTTTGCTGCGAATAATTTATATTTTTTAAAATAATCTTTATTAACCTTTTCCAAGCATATCGAATAATCTTTTTTTAATATCAAGTCATTAGTCATTGGATTTTTTTCTATAAACTACACAGGCCAACGATGAAAAAACTTTTTTAATAATTTTAGCTGTTTCCTATGTCTTTTGGTGTGCTGAGTCCAAAAATAATAAAAAAAAGTCGCATCACCCACCAATTTCTCACATTTTAAAATTCAAAATGTGAAAAGTTTATTTTTTATCATTCGAATGTTATTAGGTTAGTTCAGGTTATTTTATAACTTTGAAGTGTTGTGGCTGTTACTTGATGGAAATTCATAACGAATGTAATGAAAGACTAATAATTTTTAATTTAATTTTATAAGGTTGACAGTAAAATCAAATGTTAGTAGGTGGACAGTTCCTATATATATCACAGCTGTTTGTTTTCTTCCAGTTAATATAACCTCGCATTGCAGTGTTTAACCCCTATGCTTTAATTTCACATTCTAAGTATGGCTAATCGTGGTTCTAAAAACTCTCCCAACACTTTTTGTTATATACGTGGTAAGTTTGTAGTTAAAAAATATCAAAGAAAAATTACCGACTTTCTAAAAAAAAGTATACTTTGCATATTCTAGTGTAAAAATCGGTAATCAAGAAAAATGTTGGGCTCCTCACAAAGTATGTTATGTTTGTGTCAAGAATCTTAGGAAATGGTACAAAAAAGAAAAGAAAGCTTTTAGATTTGCAGTACCCATGGTATGGAGGGAGCAAGAAAATCATTCAAATGATTGTTATTTTTGCAGCGTTGATGTTTCTGGATATAACTCCAAAAATAAGAAAGTAATTGTCTATCCTAACTTTACTTCAGCTAATTGGCCGGTAGGTCATGGACCGGGACTTCCTGTCCCTAAGCCACCTCAGTCTATTGATAACGTTTTACAGTCCAGTCCCGAATTTAATGAAAGTCGACCGGATGATGATGAGTTTCAATGTTCTCTAGAAAATTTAAAATCACAGTTCTTTACACAAGCTATGTTAAATGATTTACTGAGAGATTTGTGTTTGACTAAGGAAAAAGCAGTATTTTTTGGTTCTAGGCTGAAAGAAAAACATTTGTTGGAATCTGGAACATCTACTTATTTTTTTAAATTTTTTATTTAATTTAATTATTTTTAAATTAATTATTGAATTTTCCGTATTTTGAAATTTAATCGATGTCATATTGTGAGAGAACTATGGGTGGTACAAAAAAAATGATACCAGATATGGTTTCAGCACCCAAAAATACACAACACTTAGATGTATTGGTTTAAAAAGTTTACAAATATTTTTTTGTTGGCCTGTGCTATTAAGAGAAATGGACAGTAAAGAAATTAAAATGATATTTCCATTCGTTGATGGTGAGAAGTAATTAAGTATCGTCATCAGTCTTCTTGTTCTGTTTTTAACCACCAATCCGGAGATATACACGGTCACTGTAAATCCGCCGTTAGGTTCTTTCGACCATAAACTGCTTTCGACATCGAGTATCCTGCCAATCAGTGACAGAGAGGCGCCTAGGCCGCGCAAGATTTGGCACTACAAATCTGCTAAATCGGAAGATCTCATGGAATACTTTCGAACTTTCCCTTGGATGGACATTTGTTTTTGATCCGATAACCCATCTGACTGCGCCAGGGAGGTCTCCGATGTTATTTTGGCTGGTATGGAAGCTTACATCCCTTTTTCGAAGAAATGCTCCTCCAACGGCAAGCCCTGGTTCGACCGAAAATGAAAAGGAGCTGTTGCTTCTAAACATATTGCCTACCGACAATGGCGTGAAAATCCTAACACCGTAAATCGTAACATCTTTGTTCATGCCCGGAACAGATGCAAGAGAATTATCGACGAAACCAAGGAGGCACACAATCAACGAATTAGAAACAAACTTCTCGCATGTCCCAACAATTCCAGGTCCTTTTGGGCAGTCGCTAAGGCAGTTAGTCAAAATTGTACCAAATCCACCATACCACCACTCACACGGCCAGATAATTCCATTGCAACCACACCTGTTGAGAGAGCGAACTTGTTGGCTGAACTCTTTGCTTCACATTCTACTGTCGATTTCCAAGGAAAAACACCACCTACTATTCCCATATTGCAGTCAAGGATGCCCGATGTTGTCTTCAGACAGCGCATCATAAAGCGTATTTTAATGAAGCTAGACACCAAGAAGGCTTCTGGCACTGACGGAATACCTGCCATAGTTCTCAAAAACTGTGCAAGGGAACTAACAACAGTTTTCTGTAGACTTTTTAACCTATCCTACAGAAAGGGAATATTTCCGTCCTGCTGGAAATGTGCCACGGTTCAGCCGATACCTAAAAAAGGTAAGAAGACCTTGCCAAACAACTACCGACCAGTTGCACTGCTTTCAATAATATCGAAAGTCATGGAAAAGGTTATCAATGAGCATCTTCTAAAATATCTTGAACGATTCAATATTATTAGCGATCACCAATATGGTTTTCGTAAACATAGATCAACAGGAGATCTTCTGACTTATGTAACATATGTTTGGAACAACGCAATTGAACACTTTGGAGAATCTCGAGCGGTTGCTCTTGACATATCCAAGGCATTCGACCGTGTTTGGCACGATGGACTGTTGGCTAAGTTACGCTCTTATGGTATATCTGAAAGGTTCTGTTTGTGGCTCTCATGTTTCCTCAGAGAGCGTTCTTTACGAGTGGCGGTCGACGGATTTCTTTCTAACACCCTCACTATCAACGCCGGTGTGCCCCAGGGCTCCATACTGTCTCCTACTCTCTTTCTCATTTACATTAACGATCTGCTGGAAAAGACCGGGAATCCAATCTATAGTTTTGCAGATGACAGTACGCTTGTCTCTTCATTCACCTTGAATGCTCGGACATCGGCTGCTCAGGCGAATATCAGCAGACAGCAGGAGGTCGTTCGACTTAACAAAGACCTGGAAGAAATTCTATCTTGGGGTGACAGTAACCAAGTGGAATTTAACGCTACAAAAACCCAAGCGGCAGTTTTTTCTAAAAAATTTAAAGGTGCTGAACCCGACATAGTTATGTCGGGGCACTCCATTCCCCTAGCATCGTCGCTCAATTTGTTGGGCGTTAGTTTGGAAGCAAATATGTCTTGGCATGAACATGTTGAAGGCATAGAAAGGAGAGCTTCTCAAAAGTTGGGCATATTATTTAGAACCAGAAAGCTTTACACCCCACAGCAACTGTTAATTCTTTACAAAGCCCAAATTCGACCAACTATGGAATACTGCTCCCACGTTTGGGGCTCCGCTCCCAAACATACACTGCATTTGTTGGATTCTGTTCAGAGAAGAGCGGTCCGTCTGGTTAGGGACCCGGAATTGACCGGCGGCCTTGCATCGCTGGAACATCGAAGAACGGTTGGCGACTTGAGTCTGTTCTACAAGTATTTTCATGAAAAGTGTTCGAAGGATGTAGCCCGCTTAATTCCTCCCAAAGCGGTGCATGTTAGAAATACACGTCGTGCTGGAGCTTCGCATCCGTATGAGGTTCAGCTTGTTACTCCGCGTACAACGCTTTTCAAGCAATCTTTTATATGGAGAACGTCATCCCTTTGGAATAATTTGCCCAGCGCTGTGTTTCCCACCGAGTACAATTTACAGCGATTCAAGAACAACGTGAATCGCTTTTTCCGCACTCGTGCCGCTCCTGGAGCGCTTTAGGGACTTCCCTGCAGCACGTGTGCTAGACCCATAAAAAAAAAAAATCTGCTTACCTTTCTTAAATTCTGTCAATACTCAATAAAGACTGATCAGTTGATGTCAGATTGAACTTAAAGAACAATGGTAGAAAAAGATTCACGAATTCTGCTTTTAGGTAATTTTTTTTAATTATTATGTTTTTTAATGATTCAAGAGATTATTTACTTCAATGTCGTTTTATACGGACAAAATAAAATTTTTGTACACAGATCCTAAATTTATATAAACTATTTTCAAAATTTTAATAAAAGGATTTAAGCTGAATTCGTTGCAGTAATTTTCGTTCTGAAAAATAGTTTTTTCAATACTAATCCATGGAATGTAATTTTTCAAGAACACCCTTTAATCTACAGGAAACGTGGTTCCGCCTGTAATGTTGCCGAATTTAACGTTTTTAAAAAATATATGTCGTATAAAAAAATTATTTTAAAATAGGTGACAGAAGGGATAATTGAAAAGGTATTTAATCCATAATAATGAAACTATACTTTGCTTTTAAACGAGACTAAAAATTTGCTATCTTCAAATAGACTGCATTTATTTTTACCTAAACTTCGATAAACAGTCTACACTGAAAATTTCATGATTTAAAAACATCTGAAAGGCATTTAACCAAATAGAATAGGCCTTAAAACTATTACTAAGAAATTCACTCTACCTACAGTCTGTCCAATAAGAACATGTCCGCTCGTATTCTTGAAAAAATGTGTTTTCGAGAATATTTTTTGCCGTCCGTGTATTCTTTGCTGTGCTAACAACGGCGCAATAATCTTAATAAATTGTCCAATCGCCTCCTGCATCACAAGCCAACAAAAAAATATTTGTAAAAAGTTTTTAAACCAATACATCTAAGTGTTATGTATTTTTGGGTGCTGAAACAGTAACTGGTATCAGTTTTTTGTATCATCCACAGTTATCTCACAATATGACACCGATTAAATTTTAAAATAGGGAAATTTTGATACATAAAAAATTAAAACTTAAACCGTACTTTTATTTGATTAGGCTACAATTTTTACTCACGATAACATATTTCACTTCAATGCGAATATTTTAGGTGCTTATTTTTTTGTATTTCCTTTCCCTTTTCTCTGTGAAGTTTCTTGTATAGCTTTTTCTCCGATGTGATGCATTCTGTTGTTCTCTATGAAGTGACCAACAGTAATCACCCATCATGTTGATATTTCACCGTCTGTGGTACCGTTTCTCCATCTCCTTTATGTCCTAATGGAATCGTTTCCCCTGCTCTTACTCACATCGCCTAAGTTTTTAGGAAAAAAGTCAAGATGGTTGTGCAAGAAGTGGACTTTAAGGCTCATCAGACAACCCAGATTTTTAAACTTGTCTATAATATTAGCTACGATAAGTTTATAATTAGGGTCTTTCACATTGCCCAAAAACTTAGTCACAAATTCTTTAAATGATAACCAAGCCTCATTTTCCTTTGTAATCATCCTTGCTTCAAAGTTGGAATCGAACATCATTTTACGAATATCAGGCCCAACGGAAACCCCTTCTTTCAGTTTGGCTTCTGATAAATGAGGAAATCTTTTATACAAATTTATAACATTCACCATCTTTTTATGTTTAGTTTCTTCTAATTTGTGTGCTAGGAATTACTTGTATAGTTTATTTTTTTCCACAATCAACTCTTTAGTCGTCTGGGTAAACCATGTTAGCTGTTTCTTTTTATTAGTCTTTCTGTCTTCTCCTAGTGTTTCTCCTGCAATTTTTTGTATTATATTCTTAATAGCTGTATACTCCCCCTCAACCTCTTGTGCACGTGTTCTATTTTTTAATTCCCTTTGTAATCTCCCTGATCTCTGATACTCTTCTGCTGAAATAAATCCAAATTATATCTCTGTGTCTCTATTTTTCTTGTACTAGTAGTTACTTCTCTTCTATAATTAAGTCGTAAGAAAGAATATACTATATTGGCTACTAGGAGATGATGATCAATTCCACAATTGGCACCTCTTTTAACTCTTACGTCGTTCTAATAATCGTTCTCCATTATTATTTTCTACATATTTCCCAACTACTTCATTCTGTTCTTGGCTATTGGCTCTTCTATTTAAATCCCCCGCTATTACTATACCATTTCTTGCCTGTTCTTGATATTATTTAGTTCATTTAGCAATTGTTTATAGAAACCGTCTTTCGGTTGCTTGTCTGCACTGTCAATCGAGGCATATACACCAATTATAGTTAGACCATAACCAAACATTTTTAGTGTTATACTTAATATACGATCTGTTACAAATTTATAATCTTTTAGCTGTTTTTTAATCAGTATAGGTACTCCTGAGCTTGCCTATTCTGATTTTTCCACTCCTGACCGAAAGTGAATGTATTCATCGATATCTTCGTTTTCGCAACCTTTTTTTTTGTTTCTGACAGCACTACTATATCTAAATTGTATGTTTTAATTTCTTGAGTCACTTTGGCCAGTTTATCAGTAACACCACGAACATTTCACGTTCCAATCTTCATAGTCTTTTTCCTTGCTAATTTTCGTCTTAGTTTATTTCTGTCTGGGTTCCGAGGCTGGACACTGATATTTTTAGCGTCTACATGTTTTACGGATGGTTGGCTGCAGACTTAACGCTCCAACCCCCATTCTTGGAGGACCAAACTTTCTGTCGGTGTGTGCTCCCTTAACCGAAAGGTTCCAGTCAAGTTTTTATGAGCCAGAAATTCGTCTTGCACCCTTTCCCGTTCGCTACAGTCTAACACGACTACAGTCAGGAGGTACGACGAGAACGTGGGAATAGGATTGACTAGCAGAGCTGCTAAGATGTTTTTCGCAGTGGCTTTTCTCGAAATTTATTGGAACGTATCTATTCGATATCAATACAGTAATACCCCGCTTAGCGCGACCCCGTTACGCGCGGTTTCACTATAACGCGAATTTCAAATTTCGCGCTCATGTAGTCATTAACTTCTCTATGGTCGCGGGGGGATCCCCGCTTTCTCTGAATATTCTCTTTGAAGAATTGGGAATTCCCTGTCCTTCGACTTTGTTCTATGGGGATTTCCTCGTTCGTTTCGTGTGTTCATTTGTTCCGTAATGTTAGTTCGGTCGGCTGGCAGTTTTGTTTTAATATTTATTGGAGATACATACATACATAATTTAACCCTACGTTAAAAATGCCGCCTGTAAAGAAAAAAGAGCGTAAAAGCGTCACTTTGGAATTGAAGATGAAAGTGTTAAGAAGAATGGAAAATGGAGGCAAAGCAACAATTGTTGGGAGAGATTTTGGACTCTCAGAATCGACTGTGAGAACGATTTATAAAAATCGGGAAAAAAATTAAAATCTCCAGCGAAGGTTCAACACCTATAAGTGCAACAAAACTTTCTCGTTCGAGATCATCTATCTTAGAAAGAATGGAGAAATTACTGTCAGTCTGGATCGAAGATTTGAATAAGAAGAACACACCACTAAGTCAAGATCTCATATGCACAAAAGCAAAATCTTTGTATGAGATGCTGAAAACAAAAGAAGGAGAAGGGAGTGCCACTCCGACTTTTGCTGCCAGCAGAGGCTGGTTCCATCGGTTCAAGCAGCATTCTAATCTTCACAATATCCACATAACAGGCGAGGCGGCCAGCGCGGACATTCAAGCTGCAGCTGAGTTTCCAGACAAGTTTCAAGACTTCGTTAGACGAGAGAAAATTCCTGCTTGTCTCATCTTCAATGTTGATGAGACCGCACTTTACTGGAAAAAAATGCCATCTCGAACATTCATTTCTAAGGAAGAACGTCAAGCCAGTGGTTTCAAAGCTGCGAAAGATCGACTAACACTTCTGCTGGGTGGTAATGCCACTGGTGATTTCAAACTGAAACCTTTACTAGTGTACCATTCAGAAACACCCCGTGCAATGCGAGGCACAGACAAGACAAGTCTACCAGTTGTGTGGCGATCAAACAGAAAGGCGTGGGTTACACGGGAAATTTTTCAAGAATGGTATTCTAATAGTTTTTGCCCATCAGTCAAATCATACTGTGACAGAAATGGGCTTGAACCTAAAGTTATATTACTCTTAGACAATGCCCCAGGACATCCAACCTCACTTGATACGCCCAGAGACTTAAAAGTGTACGTAAAGTTCCTTCCACCAAACACTACGTCAATATTACAACCTATGGACCAGGGAGCAATAGCAAACTTCAAAGCTTATTACCATCGCCGCACTTTTAGCCAACTAATTCATGAAACTGACGGGGAAGGAAGACAGTCTATGCGAGAGTGGTGGAAGTCATACAACATTATGAAGTCTATTCACAACATAGAAGAGGCTTGGAAGGAAGTTAAAATGAGTTGTATGAATGGGGTGTGGCGTAATCTTTGGCCAGATGTAGTGGAAGCACCTAGAAGAATTGTCCAGATGCAGAGACAAGTGCTTGAAGACATTGCTGCAATGATTGAGGGGTCTGAACTTGAAGATGTCACGGTAGAAGATCTCGTAGAACTTGTAGCAACGCACGACGATCCTATTAGCAATGAAGATCTGATCGAGTTACAGAATAATCCTATCTACGATGAGGAAGAACAAGTAGAAGAGAAAGTTTTATCTTCAGGGGAAATACAAAATGCACTTTCAAAAATTTATTCAGGTTTGGACATATTGCAGAGTATAGACAATAATGATGACCGTGTCTTGACCGTGTGTCAAACAATTAAAAACAGTGTTGGGTGTTATGAACGTATTTTACAAGAACGTAAACAAAACGTTACCCAAAAGACAATAGATGTATTTTTCCGTAAAAAAATAAGAGTATGTATTGCATAAAGTGTTCTTAGAATTAAAGTGATTGATTAAAATGATTTGTATTTTTTTGTATTAAATTTTGACTATGTTTAATCATAAACCTCGATATACGCGAATTTCAGTTAACGCGATTTTTTTCGGAACGTATCCCTCGCGTAAAGCGGGGTATTACTGTACATCCTTCTACACCACACTAGTCATTCACCCGCACACCGAAGAGTTCTTATAAGTGTTCCGTATGGAACACTAAAAATACACATTGCAACTCCGTAACCTGAAAATACTCTAAAAGTAGTGTGTGTTGCGTCAATGTCCCGTACATGTTTTTAAAACAAAGTCTCTTTGAAAAACCGTTAAGCGATTTCTAAATTAAAAATTTATGAAGAATAACAACCGATGAAGTTTTTACAACCTTTGACCGACATGTCCATTTTAAAATACATATTTTTTTATAAATTTCGCTTCTAAATACGTCTCCTATATGTGATATTAACTACCTTTATGAAAAATAAATCGTCTCGACACAACTGGAAAATTTATAATAAACTATGGCTACGAATGGCAGTAATGATTATGCCTACTTCTTCAATTCATGTCAGATATATAAGGTTATCATTATATGCTAGTTGTAGAATAAGTGATTTCCCCAGTACTTTACCCCCCCCCCTCCTCCAAACATGTAGTTATAATGAGTACTGAATTTGAATTTCCTATACTAAAAAATAACGTAATCCAAAGACTACAAGTTCGATGTTTTATTATATATCATAGTAATTACAAATAAGGATTGAACAGAGGAAGAGCTTCATATGTATGCATTTGCTAGAGATATCAATATTGTAACAACCGGATACAAAGTACCCGTTACTTATCCGGATCCGAAGTACCGGATAGTTGACGATAAATGTACCCGGAACCAGGTACCTACACATTGGTGGTGTCTGCGGCCTGCGGCCAACCAAACTAAAACTACCAATGCCATACCGGTAGCGGTAGGTACCTACTCGTCTCCACGAAATATATCTCGTCTTCATCATAATAGTAATGATTGACATGAATGGGTGCGCGTATACAATTATAAATTATACATACATACATATAACCGAAATTAAACTGAATGATAAATATAAACGGAACACGAACAATTAGGAATACAAGAAAAATTTGCACGTCGTTCATGCAGTGTTTTGTTACATAGGTATATGAAATATAAGTACACATTTTGTTGTTTATGAATATTAAATTGAATTGAATTGAATTGAATTGAATATTTTTTTAATTAATACATTAATTGGACACAATAATAAATACATAAAAAATAAATCAGGAATTTTGAAACTATCTATTCTCTGGCTTTAGGGATAGTTTTAAATTAAAATAAGAAGATATTTTTACTAATATAATACACAAATATAATATAGAAAATTATAAAAGTATCTATATACTCTTAATCCTTAAAAACAATGAAAATAAGTAAATGAATATTACAACAAAATAAACTTTGTAACAACGGGAACTTTTCGCTGTTTTTCTTTTGTTAACACTCAACAAAAACTGTTTACAGTTGAAAAATCAGTTTATTTACATTTCGTTTTGAGTCTGTTACGCCGTTCAGTAATACACCGGCTAGTGTAGGTAAGTATATTGGCAACTATGTGACGAGATCGGTACTTTCTACCGGGTACAATGTAACGGGTACTTTTTTAAGAAATACCGGGTACTCTAAATACTCGAAAGCACCGATATTTGACATCACTAGTATTTACAACAAAAACCGCATATTTTATTCTACATACCATTTCTGCTAAAATTGAAAAATAATAATTTTTAAATACTTCGACTCCAAAAACCCCGCAGTGTTATATTATGAAAAAAAACAATAAAGATTTTTTAAGATAGAATTATAAGAAAACAATATGTTTTTTGGCAGCCTGAAGCCTTCAAAAAACAAGTTTTCACTGCGTTTAGCTGCACGAAAACGCGCGCGTACGTTAAGAGCTCGCGCGTGCTTCTTTATTTGACGATATCATTGCTGCAAACATTAACATACTGACCTGAATTTTTGATATGAGACTCGCAAATGTATGAAAAATAAGCCGACATTAGTTGGTCATTTTAGCCAATTATTTAATTAATATTGAAATTTTTCAGCGTAAAGTTTATTTATTGTTAATAACAAATTAAACAAACAATTTTATCAAAAGGCTATATCGATAAGAAGCGCATAAGCCTAAAGAGTGATTCTACGAAAAAATCAACTTGATTTGTTAATTATTAACAGAAAAACGACGATTTGATTATTGCGTTGTAAATGGATTTTGTCCGTCGATCGATGCGTTCACAGCATTATCCTCTCTTCTGCCTACTAGGGAAACAGGGGTCACGCGTAGAGACAGTTCTACAATCGGGTACCTCCATTATAAGTAGTAGAATTTTCTTTGATCCCAAATAAGTTTCGTATTTGTTAGGATATTTAAGAAAATACAAAAAAAACGAATGTTGTGTTTTACAATACAAAATATACAAAAGATGTGATTTAAATTTTCATTTTTTTAGGTTTTAAAAAATTATTTTTGTAGCATAAAAAAATCTAAAAAAACCCACATCAATGTCTACACAGAGTCTTCTTAAACATTAAAAAAACGTGTGTAAGCGTAAGTTGGACTTGCGCAATTAGTGTTCCGTACTGTGATTGATTACCTTTAAAATAAAAATTTTTGTTACAGAGGTATAAAATGATGACTTCACAAAACACATACTAGACAGAAAGTTCCTGACATGTATATATCTTAAGTTCCAATATGTATTTTCACGTTTCTTCTTAATCAATAATATATAATAATAACAATAAATCAATCTAACTCAATCTAGAATCTAGTAATAAAAGTGGAAATAATCCTGCTCAAAACCAAGGATGAAGTCAACAAGCTCACTCACGCTCCTCCTCCTCCTACCCCCACGGTCTAAACAAATTGGTCGTTGCTTTCTCTGCCTTTCATTCCTGGTCTTACAAATAAATTAGTCCATATCTTACGTACTATCCCTAATATCAAAATTGCCAAGTACTATTTTTTCAAAAATAGACGTGTTTTCAGGTTAGTTCAGGTCAGGCTGAAGGCCCCTCTACTTGTTCTTTCTATGTCAGATGTAGTGTATTCAATCCCTTGCCTTAATTGTCCATCAATTTATATCGGTCAGAGTTCCCAATCTCTTAATCGTCGTATTACACTGCACAAAAGTGAGACTAGATGCCATCCACAAAGATGTGCATTGACAATCCATTCTGTGGATAATGGACATTCCTTTAACTTCAACGAACCCAAAGTAGTTCATTTTTCAAAAAACCTTTTCAAAAGAGAATTCCTCGAAATGTGTTATATCAATGAAAATCCCCACAATATTAATAAAAGAACCGATCTAGATGGTTTGAGTAATATCTACAGTTTCCTCCTTTCTTGTGATTTGTCACCACGTGGGAACGTGATACTTCCCTGTTGTCGCTCGATTTATGATATCTAATCTCCAAAAATCGGTCCTGTATTACTTTTAATGGGATTTTTATTTCTAACTATCTATCTCTCTCTCTCTCTCTCTCTCTCTCTCTCTCTCTCTCTCTCCTGTTTTGTAGGTCTTTTGGTCCCGGTTTCTAAGTCATTGTTCCCCTTTTTTTTGGCTCAATGGATCACCCGAGGATTCCTATATTATTTACTCACTCTCCTCGATTCGCTTTTGGTTCCTTGCGTCAGTTGTTAATGTGTCATTGCCACTGTTTTTGCGTGGTCCCCTTCCCTCCCTTGTTGATTTCTGATGTTTGGATACCCCCTTTGGTGACCAAATTAAATCAACAAATAACTATCTTTCCCTTTTCTTTTTCTCTTTTGCTAGCTCTCTCGCTTCCCCTCCCTTCTCACCCCTTTTTTACCCAAAATTGCGGTTGCTTTTTGATCCGAATTTCCATATCGGTTGTAAGTGATGTTCAATTGGTATTTTCTTTCGCTACCAATTCTATAAATTTTGACTTTTTATACATTTTTTAGTGGACCAATTCTCCTTCCGGTTGTTTATAACATTCGGTTATTAGGTTTTCAAAAAAGTCCCTTACCTCTGTCAGGTAGCTGTTTTCTGTCAGCTGTATGTCAATCATCATCAATGTTTTCAGCATCCAAGGTTTTCAATGACATCCCTGTTATAAATGCAATCTTTTGAATTTGATGTATTAGTTTATAGTGTTTATTTTAATTGATTGTTAGTCGCTTTTATGTTATAAGCTAATTATGGCCATTTATGTTAACTAAACGTCGCACCCTTTTTTGTCTTTTATTTAATCATTTATTATATTTTTATTATATTTTCTACATCAGTCTATTAATAATAATATGAATAGTTTAATTTTTGCCCAAGTTCTCTCAATTGGTAGACTCATTCTCCTTTTCAGTTTGTGCCCTGAAGAAGGTCTCAACTAAGGACCGAAATATTGGCTAAATGAACATTGTGTGAACACTTATCACGCCCTTTGCCGAGTTCCCCAACTAATTTTATATTTAAGTATATATATATATATATATATATATATATATATATATATATATATATTTTTATTTATATATATATATATATATATATATATATATATATATATATATATATATATATATATATATATGTATATATATATATATATATAAAGATTTATCAAAGAAAGAGCATAAATTGACAGCACTAAACTAGCACAAGAACAGCAGCGATACATTCAAGAGATAAATAACCAACTCCAACAACATACCACAAACAATGATGTACACTCACAAGCCGAGAACTTGACCCAAGCGTTGCTGTCTGTAGCTTGCACTGTGGCACCCAAAACAACAACACACAAAGAAGAAAATAAATGATAGAACACAAGCACTGATAGAAAAAAGAAGAGCTTTAAAATCGGATAAAAACAACAGGAATCAGACAGAATGGTGTGAACTAAACAAATTAACGAAGAATGAAATAAGAAAGGACATCAGACAATACAAAAAAAATAATTTCGGAGACCATAGAAGCGAATAAAGGTCCAAAGACTATCAAAAACCAACTTAGTATACGAAAACAGGAACTTGGTAAAAGTTCAGAATGAACAAGGCGAAACAATAACAGATATAAAAGGTATCTTAAAAGCAATAGAAGAATACTATACAAATCTATATACATCTAAAGTCAGACCTAATATACTACACCAACTAAACAGGAAAAGAATAGTAAGGAACTTTGTATCAGAGGAAATCCCTGAAATTGAAGTCGCTGAACTTAACTGTGCCTTAAGATCAATGAAATAAAAAATAAAGACCTGATAACGTAACGGTACAAATGATTACACAAACAGCCGACACTTTTAAAATTAAACTAGCAGCTCTCTACAATAAGTGCTTGGAAACGGGTAACATCCCAAGGGAATGGCAGATGGCTGAAGTCATCTTAATTCATAAAAAAGGATGCATATCGAAACTCGACAACTATAGACTTACAAGTCTTCTCTCTCAGATGTATAAGCAATTCTCTAGAATAATGGCCAATCGAATCACCAAAACGATCGATTTTTACAAAACCGCACGAGCAAGCTGGCTTTCGATCAGGGTTCAATACTTGCGATCATATGCACGTAACAAGGCACGTAATAGAAAAGGCCAATGACTACATCAAACTATACATGGCGTTTATAGATTATGAAAAGGCTTTCGATTCAATGGAAATATGGACAACATTGAACTCATTAAAAAATTGCTGCATCGCTAGCAGATATACCACTCTCATAGAAAATATTTACAAAAATGCTCAAATGTACGTTAAAGCTTTTCACAACACGAATTCGATCCCTATCAAAAGAAGAATACGTCAGGGGGTACACTGTCTCCTAAATGGTTTATTAGTGCTTTAGAAGACGAAATGCGTAATCTCAACTGATCTAGTAAAGGAATTAAAATCGATGGGGTTTATTTGAACCATCTGAGATTCGCAGACGATATTGTCTTGATAAGTGATAAACAGGAAGAGCTGCAGGATATGATAAATGAGTTAAATAACGCAAACAAGGACATTGGACTGAAAATAAATATAAATAAGACTAAGATTATGTCAAACACACAAGAACCCCTCAACATCCTGCTAGACGGAGCACCCTTGGAAATGGTGGTCAGCAACATCTACGTAGGACAAAGAATAACAATAAAGAAAACCGGCACCGATGAGGAAATTAGAAGAAGAATTAGATTGGAATGGTGTTCATTTGGGAAACTCAGCCATATCCTAAAATCAGATATTCCTAACTCACTTAAGGCAAAAGTGTATAATGTATGCATCTTGCCAGTTGTGACATATGGTGCTGAAACGTGGTCGCTGAGAAAAGAAAATTCCCGAAAACTAGCAAGAGCTTAGGGAGCCCATGAGAGGCAAATGCTTGGTATCAAACTAAATGAGCGAAAAACTAATATTTCAATTCGAATGCAGACCAAGGTTTTAGTCGTGCTAGAGAGAGTTTTCCAACTTAAATGGCATGGGCAGGTCATATAGCACGAATGCGGGATGCCAGATGGACGAGACGCTTGGTGGAAACCGAGAGATAACATTTGAGAAGGCCGAACACCCGCTGGCGAGATGATATCACGAGGCATGCTGGACTAAATTGAATGACGACAGCTATGGAAGAGATGGACTGAAATGGGAAAGGCCTACATTCAGCAGTGGACGGAAATAGGTTTATCGTGATATATATATATATATATATATATATATATATATATATATATATATATATATATATATATATATAGATATATATATATATATATAGATATATATATATATATATATATATATATATATATATATATATATATATATATATATATATATATATATATATATATATATATATATATATATATATATATATATATATATATATATAGATATAGATATATATATATATATATATATATATATATATATATATATATATATATATATATATATATATATATATATATATATATATATATATAGATATATATATATATATATATATATATATATATATATATATATATATATATATATATATATATATATATATATATATATATATATATATATATATATATATATATATATATATATATATATATATATATATATATATATAGGTATATATATATATATATATATATATATATATATATATATACATATATATATATATATATATATATATATATATATATATATATATATATATATATATATATGACATTTTGTCACTAAAATCAGATAATCGGCTTAAAGGTTAAGCAAATTGCAAGGCAAAGTTTTGATCCTCACTTCATGTAGAAATTATTATTCTACTTTTATACTCACCACCTAAATCATCTGCTTTAGATTCTCGGTACATCATCCACTTGATATGGGCTTAGTTTTGGTTTAAATAAATACAAATTTAACTTTTCATTATGAGAAACTCTAAAGTGTTGTCTTTTCTAATAGCTTTTTGAGCTCAATATTGGAAAGGCAACCTTGCCTTTCAGATTTGCCTTTTAATAAGTCTACAAAACATAAAAAATAGAGAAGGCTTTTGCTTAATTTACATTGTTAAATGTGTTATTTATAATTGTTGACCTTACCTTGGTTAATATCTATATCATAAAATAAGCTAAAGGCATTTTTAATACATTTTAATATATACATATATATATATATATATATATATATATATATATATATATATATATATATATATATATATATACATATATATATATATATATATATATAT